>PVIA01000586.1:0-407157 GCA_004024845.1 Tonatia bakeri | reverse complement strand
TCTGAAAAACAGTTAAAAAAGAAAAGAAAGAAGAATCCCATTCATAATTGCTTCAAAAAAATACCTAGGAATAAATTAACCAAGGGTATAAAAGACCTACACATGGAAACTTATAAAACACTGAAGAAATTGGAGAAGATACAAATAAGTGGAAGCATATACTATGTTCATGGATAGGAAGAATTAAGGTCATTAAAACATCTATGTTACAGAGCAAAACGGGGGGCGGGGCCGGGACGATGATATTCTTACTGAAAGAGACTCAGGTCTGTCTCGTCCGCCGCCTTAAAGGAAAGATATCTCTCAATGCCAGAGATTCATGAAAAGGAAAGGAAACGTTTATTTAGTGCTATACAAACTTAAAGTAGTGACCTAATGTCTTTACCAAAATCCCAAAGTCCCTTAAAACACCCACAAATGCACACAGTCCTTCCTTCCCCCTCTGCCCAGTCTAGGGTACCGTATCTCAGGAAAGGAAATAGAAGTCCAGTCTCAGGCAATGTCTGGTTATTCCCAGTAATCCGTGCTCGGCTGGTAGGCCTCTCTCGGTTCTCGGCACCATCAGCTGCGTCCCCGGAATCTCTGCTAAAGCTGGGTGATGGTTCTCCCTACTACTGCTGTGGGGGTCCCCACTCTGGCAAAGGTGCGTGGTCCTCTCTCCACTGCTCCAGCCATGTGGTCCTCTCTCACAGGGCTGTGGGAGCCCTCTGCTCTGCCAAAAGCCACATGGTTCTCTCTCTAATCACTGTAATTTTTTAAAAAATAAATAAGTGTATGGGAATGAAGAACAATTATAACAACATCACCAAATTCATTGAACTGAATTACATGGCAAAAATCACAAAGAGCTCTGTAAAAAAAAAAAAAATGATAAAGATCTATCAGTCAACCACTCAGCTGAGTTCCTCTGCAGTTTTGTTGAAAGGGACATTTGGAAATCACTTAACTTGAAAAAGGGCTTGTATTCAATTGGTAAAATAATTTCCACTTTCAAAATCTTTATCAGTCTTTGAAATTGTTTTCCATTTGGTACCTCGAAGAATTCAAAACCTGAACAACACCTATGGCAGCCTTCAGTGTGATAAATAGGTACACATTCGCAAAGAAAGGCTCCGCAGGTCATCAGTCCTAGGAAAGGCAGTAAATGGTTTTTAAAACAATCCTTGCTTGCATGCTTCTCAGAAAGTCTACAGAAACCCCAGAATATGCGTGGAAGATGTCTGTTGTGCATTGCTGCCAGTAGCTTTCATCCTGGCCCCACGCTTGCATGTCTTAATCCATTTTCATTTTCTAAAAAGCCACCAGTGACCATTTTTAAATGCAAATCAGATCTTGACACACTCTGCTTTAAACACATTGATGGCTTCTCTTTCCCTGTGACAATAGTCTTGTTTATGTTTCTGGAACAGGACAAGTCCTTTCCTGCCTCAGGGCCTTTGCCTTGTTGTTTCCTTCAGGCTGAGTTACCTTCTCTGAAAGGTCTTTCCTGACCTCTCCATCCACAGTAGGGCTCCATTATTCTCTATCCCATTCCAGTCTCCTTGTCTCCTTCCCTTTATAGAAGTTATCATAATCTGGAAATAAAAAAAAAAAACTTCTTATGTATGTGTTTATTTATATATTGGCTGTCACACTTGCTAGATAAACTCTTTGAAAACCTGGAACTGTACCCTGGTAACTGGCACCATGTGCATAGTAGTGCATAATAGATGCTCAATAAATATTTGAGTTGGAATGAATGAGTTGTATCTGTTAACCTAAAAAGAAAGGCCAAAGTAAGAAGCAATAAAGGTTTATTTGAGATCAAAAGGATTACAGTTCTGGGAGGCACTGATTCAGGCAGACACCCACACAATGTTCAGATTTTGAGGTGAAGGCAATAGGTTTTTTGAGAAAAAGAAAGGGAATAATGACATGACAAGGAAGAATTTCTATTGGCTCTAATAAGCTAAGGAAGGAATTTCTATAGGTGTTAATTGGTTAAGTTATTCTATAGCTATATATTGTGGTGCTAATTCTAAAGAATGACATTAATTTTCAATCTTCTTAGTCAAGATATCTACTTCCCAATTAGCTTGTTACAAACAGTTGTTTGGAACACAATGTTGGTTTGACCCATTCCAAACGTCATTTTGTCTAGTTCAAACATTTCAAATGTTTGAGAAATAAGACCTGTAAGGCAGTCTCTCTGAGATGGAGTCTCCTCCATTTTGAAATTTCCCCACTTACCTTATTTTTCACATAGCCAAGCTTCTAGTGGATGAGTGAGAGGGAGATACAGAGAGGAAGGGAAGGTGCATACAGGGAGTGGAAAATGGTTTTGAATTCTTGGTATATAGTCTTCAAGGAGAAGTATTTTCCAAACGTTTGAATCACATGCGAATTCCTTTCATTCACTATTCTCTGGCCAGCTCCAAACAACAAAGGTAGGTACCACGCAAACATTACATGTTGTTTTCCTTTATTAAAAATTATTCTTAAAGATCTTAGGAGCTTTTTTAAAAGTTATATACAAACACAGGTTAGTAAGTATAGCTGTTACCCCTATCACATGAACGTTGAGATTAATGTGGATAAATAAAATCTTTGTATATATTTCTTGAAATTTATATTAAATATTCCTTATTTGTGAACTTTTAAAATGGGAATTTTTCTAGGTCTGCCTTCACTGACACAAATATATGCACAACTGTATAATAAGTAATTGATGTTGTCTGATAGTGAACACAGACTGTATTTTCTGCAACCTTTGTTATTTATTTTTCAGATGTCTCTAGTAGGAAATATGGATACAGATTTTCTCCTCTTAATCTGGAAAACACAAGGACGAGACTGATTTCCTGTAAATCTAATGCCTATACTTAATAAATACAAATGTGCATAAAGCTGAATAACTCATTATAAAAAGCAAAAACACTTTATGTCAAAGCTTACTAATAAAGGTGTATGTTTTGTTATTGTTTTTGTTTCAAAATAATTGTATTGTCAACAAGGCATGAACCTAACTTTCCAAACAGCAGCAATGATTTGTGGAACAGATATTAAGATGAAAAAAAGACCATGATATTAGTGAAAGAGCAACTCTTTTCTTGATCTTCTGTTCACAATGTTCTTCAGTGAGTTTATCTAGTACGCAGTCTGCAGCGTATTTCTGAATATTTAAATAACTTTCAACTCATGTGTGTAGTCGTTTCCTGATTCTAACCTTGCACCATTTCAGTGGGGATAAAGCTGGGTTTTTTTATTTTAAAATATGAATTCTTCTTCATGTAAATAGTGTAAGGGGACTATTAGAATAAGAAATACTTTACTCCAAGCTCCACAAATTCTGGAAAGAAAAGTAGATAAAATAAGAGCCCTGGGAACTAAAAGAGCAAGCTCTCATAATGCAGAAACTTTGAATAATGTAATATTTACAATGCTGATGGGTTCCAATAAAAGGGGTCTTACTTGCTCATTTGGAAAGAATACCCCCCCCAAAAAATTAATATGGCTTTGGAAGAAAAAATAATTAAGGAACTTTGTTGATTCTAGAATCTTCTCATCTTGGAAGAGTCAGAAGATGGACGTAGAGCAAGCTTCAGAAATGTTGTGTTTCAGTCTACCTGGCCGTCTTTGTCCCGGCACAGCACTTGCCTCTGTCTGTGTGGTTATGCACAACAGACCTTATTATAATAGTAAGTTTGTTTCCTGATCTAACCTAGGTTATTGTTTCTTCCCAAGGACTTACAAACATACATTTGGGAGCTGTAAGCAACCAGGCGTTCTCCAGGTGCAGAAAGCCTTTCTCTAGCCAGAAAGAAGGGACAGGCTGTGCAGAGAGCCACAACAAGAGAGAGGAAGACCCAAGGCAGCGTTTAATTCCCTCCTTTCAGCTCTTCTTGGGATCCAGCTATATCATGGCCACAGCTCATCCCCACAGCACTGTGTACAGAAGTCAGCTCTGTACCACATTGATGACCATCCAGTGTTTCTCCTTGAAGAGTTTGTATTTTCTAAGAAAAATAAATAATTACATACTTAATGGCAATACATTAAAAAGGTGCTAGGTTATGGGAAACACAGAATGACATAGAATCATTAAAAGGGGAGGGGGCAGGCATCTACTTAGGGACAAGGGGAGCAAAAAGAAGGCAATGAGCAGGAAGAGTATTCCATGGAGAATGCAGATCATGTGTGATTGCTTAGGTGTAAAATCGTTTGTTCTACCTGAATTAGAACTAGGTTGGGGGGAGGGGTCAGGGAATATAAAATGGACCTTAAAAATATGCAGGGCATCAAACTCAGGAAAAATTACATAATGTTTATAAAAGTCAAAGCTTTGAAGGTTGATAAACAAGTGTTCTTTTTTTATAGAAGAGATACCATTATGGGATATTGTTTTAGAAAGTAACGTTGTCCAAAGCGAAGAAAAAGAGTTGAAGGTGGTCAAGAGCAGAGAATGAGAACACTGAAGAGGATATCACAGTTGAGCTGACCATAGAAGTTAAAATGACAGAATTTAGAAATTAGTATTTTGAAGGAATAACAAAGAAGGATGAGTAAACAGGAGGCTCTGATCCTGGCTTGGCCAGCTACTTAGTAGCCTTCACTCTGACAGACAGCAAAGTAGAGGAGGCGATTTGAAGAAAAATGTTTCAAATTTAAATGTGTTGATTTTGAGGTGAGGATGGGCATGGAAGTTGAGGTGTTCTCTTTGGGAAACAGTAGCATCAGACTCTAGGAGAATGGTCTTACAAAGCTATATTTGATTTGATATAGTTCTCAGTGGGAGACAGATCACTGCCAAGTGACTTGATCAAGCCAAGTCACTCATGCGTTTAAAAGGAGGCTTGATCAGGTATATGGGGCCAGGAATTTTACATGGGAATTACACAAAAATTTAAAAGAAATATTGAAGAAGTCTCCTTAATAAGACTTCTAATTAAAATTTAAGAATCAATTTCAATATTATTCAAACATAAATTGAAGGACAGCAGAAAAATTCAGCAACATTCTTTGTGAAAGCAATGAACCTGTACAGAATAAAACTTGTACAATTTTAAGGATAAGTAAACAGAAGCAGCAGCATATACACACAAACAGAGGCTGTATAATCTATGAAAATATTCCATAGTAATAACACATATATACATATAAAACATAAAAGAGTCACTACAGAAAGCAAAAGTCAATTTCAGATAGCATCTGCTTTGTAATGTTGATAAAATACAATTATTGTGAAATAAGGGGAAAAAAGAGATAAGAAAACAGAAGCAGGGTATTAATACTGGATTGGCTTATAAGCAAGCAGATATTTAAATGTATAGAAGATATTTATGGAACATTTGGAGAAAAAAATGTGATGTAAAAATTTAGAAATGCAATTGAAGCAATAAGTAGCAGAATTATAAAAGTCGATAATAGCTTTCATGCACCAACAGTAAAGGAAGGACGCTGAATCACTAATATGCAGATACCCCGCACTTGTGAATAACAAATGAAAGTGCAGCCCTGTTGAAATGCGTGATAGAAGCTTTCTGAACTACACTGAGACTTCAATCTACAGTCTCCAATACAATTCCTGGAAGGATGGTAAAAATCTAGATATACTCTGGAAAAATACTAATACATCAAAGAAAAATAAACATTATGAAAATTGAGGGGTAAATGAAACATAGTAAGACTAACCATGAGGAAGCTTATGGTCTGTCAGCATCAAAACATAAGCTCTATAGAAAAATCTAAAGCAATTAAAAAAAATAGAAACAAAATTTCTCTAGGATGATTTTAATATAAAGATAAAACAGAGGATCTTAAAATGATAAATAATGAAGTATGACATATTTGATTGAAAAATGGTGATATTAGGATACTGTGAGCTCTTAAAATGAATTTAAAAATAAATTCACAAGAACACAAAGACAAATTAAAGCAATGAGATTGAAATATCGATTTGCTGTCTTGGTTATTTTTAATTATATTTTTTCAGATCTCAAAAATGAACCGAATTATATTACTTGGTATATATGCAAAGACACAGGCCCACACATACACTGTTTGGGAATAAGAAATAAAGGATCTTTTACAAAAGCGACTTTGCAATATGTATCTGTGTTCTCAAAACTGTATATACTCACTAGCCCACTATTTCCATTTTGAATAGAAAAATGAATAAAACTAAAATTAGAGTATTTTGTTTTAACACATAATTTATGTAAAAGCTTGGTAGAAAATATGGAAACCAATATATGAAAATGTTTACAACTTTATTTCTAGAGTGTGGAATTGTTGACCATTTTATCTTATTCTTCATACTTTTCTATATTTTTGCATCTGTTATAACAGTCATATATTAATGTTATAATTTTAAAATAATTAATATCGCAAAAAATGAATTGTTTTGAGACATGCAACTCTATCTTCTTTCTCTATATTTTCTTAAATATCTTGTTATACATTGCTCAAATATTTACTTACTTGCATAACTATGTAATCATACAATAATTCTTTGACTCATACAACGTTAAAAACATAGTAGCCAAGTGTTCTGACTATTAAAAGATAACTTTAAAACATATCTTTTAAAAAAGTAATATCCTAACAATAAGAAGATCTATACTTTATTCTAAGTAATCGGTCAATTGACTGTGATTTGGGTATTCTATTTGAATACACGTAAAAATAAATGTTTAGTAACAATATTTTTTAGATTGTTGTTAATAAACCATGGGAGTCACAATGAAATTCATTCATGATTCTTGCCTCTCCTCTTCACTCATGACAAGACTTGGAAAAGTCCCCTGACTCTGAACTTCTCAGAGATGTGAACCCCACAGGTCACTGCCCAAGCCACGTTTATGGTCGACGGCAAAAATTTCTGAGTTGCTCCTACTGTTTGGGATGGAAATGGAGTTCAGAGAAATGCAGATGTCAGTTTGTAGTTCTAAATCCCCTCCTCAGTAATCATGTGGTGGCCTCTGATCGTTGTGGAGCTGGGGTATCAACAAATTCCAAAACTCCATTCTAAATTTCTGAGAGAGAAAAATAAGGAAAACAGAAGTGGAGAAGGAACTCCTGCGGTGATTGATGTAACGTCTCTGCTCTACTAGTTCTCCTGCTGACAGAAGTTAGATTTGCTTCTGTTGGAACCTAAGTCCCCACTGGCAATATGATATACACGGGGGAAAAACACTTCCCACGAGATTAATTTGCCACAACCGCACTAAGCCAAGTTAGAAAGTTTTAAGGAAAAGCTGCATGAATGTCAAGGCCTGCCTTAACACAAGGATCGTCTCACTCAACCACTCTCACAGAAGCACTTAACCACAAGCCTGAAATTTCTGTCGCAGCATAACGAGCCACAGGCGGCTTCTGAAGACCGGGGAATTTGAAAAGTCAAAATGACAGATTTATACCACCTTGTCAGTGTCACCATGCCCAAATCCAGGCGAGGTACTTACAACTGATTTCCCAGGATTGTCAACGATGATAAATACAGAGGAGACTCTACAAAGAGGCATCAGGATCACGTGGAAGCCAGTGAGTGGGCCATAGGCTTGGATCCTGGGACTGTGTCACAGACTAGATGAGGTATTGTTATGACCTATGTGCGTATGGGTTTTCAGAATCATTCAGTCGTTTTATAAAAATATTAACTTTCAGTTAGCGGTAGGTGGGATTTTTTTTTTTTTTTTTTTTTTTTGCCCATTCCAACATTACTACCAGGTGGCATGTTATAATGAGAAAAGTCTCAGATCAAATTCTGTGAGACATAAAATATTTATCACAAAGCAGACAATAAAGCAGTCATTCAATCTATTATGCAAGCTCAATGAAGCCCAGTTCCCTGAAATTTTAACTGATACGACAGCAGCTCATTGCATAAAAGTTTTCCCAAGACAGCTGTAAAAATAAGCTAATGGCAGAATTTAACTATTTTCCCCCCAAGGAGTCCTAAGTAGCTAACAGCAGGGTGAAGGAGCCCTGAGCCCTGAGAGGCATTCCGAGCGGTGTGTCCTGCTGAGCTCCGTATATGTTCACACCCTATCAACGCGAGTCCAGGGACACCTGCCCGGTTTGACTAGCCAATCCACCTACCTTCATCGCCACCCTTTTTACCAAGGAAAGGTAATTTCTAGCATTTGTATGCTATCAACAGTTGTTTAGTGTTTAGGGAAAATAAGAACAGCTATAGATTTGGAGCAGCCTGCCCTGGAATGTGAACATAGTTTTTTATTGTTATTGTTTGTTTGTGTTTGTTGTTTCTTTGAAAAATTCTAACTAATCAAGCACTTTCTAAATGTTAACTAATCACATGGAGTGTATATTTTGGATTAGAATGCCTAAAATGTTAAGGCCACGCTACTTTAGAAGAAGTTGAGGTAAACATATACACCATACTGTCTCTGTTGAGGTATTTGAAAATAAATTCAATCATAAAGCAATTATCTTGGGTTGCAAAGTTTTTGAGTATCGATTTCTTTGTCTTCAAATCTACACTTTAAAATATCCAGTGGAAATAGAGACTACACATACATCTTAAATAGGAGCTAACACATCTCTTTGTTGTTCTGTCAATATTTTAAGAAAGATAGGAATTAACTTACCCCCATGAAGTATCTGACATGTTCCCAAACACATAAAGTAGATTATGTGGAATAATACATTATCGTTTATTAAGTGCCTACTCTATGACAATTCTTATCACAGTGTGGCAATGTAGGCCTTTTTACCACCCTCATTCCCTCTGAAGATATGTCCCCACCAGGTGCATCATGTCCATCCTGATCAGTGTCCAAAACATCTCTTCAAATTTCATCGTTGTTCAGTATAGTGGGGAAGAGCAGGCTTTGGAAGATTCAGTAAACATACAGATACAGTGACTGAAGTGATTATTGCCTCCAGTCTTTTGTGGTATGAAACAAGGCCTATGTTAGTCATTACTAGCAGAGAGAAATGTAATTAGGAGGTAAGCATCGTTGCTTTTGCTGATACTAATATAGCCTAGCACAGTCAGAGAATATGCTGGATCACAGTGCAGGCCAGGGTTCCTGCCTCTGTGTACACATAATAACTGGCTTGCAGACTGTCCTGTTTGTTTTTCTTTTTTCTTTTTTTTTAAAATTATTTGGAGAATGATGAGCTGCATACAGTGTTACTAGAATTAATAAAAGCATAAAGGGCTAAGATATTATTCAATAACAATGTTATTTTTAATAAGTGAGATGTAGTTTTAAAAGAGACAAAAAAATGAAGAGAACCCAAGAATGGACATTTCTCCTAACACCCTTAAGTGGTGACGTGGTGATCAAAGGAAGACAAAATTCAATATTTATATAATTGACTAATTATTTCCTGGTCCTTATAAAAATCAGAAGTTTTATTTTCAGATATCTATAAAATGAGATTTTATTTTAAAAGTTCTATCTATTCTATTGGACGTTACGCAATTACTTGATTTTGGAGGAAGGTTAAAGAAATCAAGGAAAATCCTGAGGGTGCATATAAAATGTGTTCATGACAAGAAGCATCTTATACTTTCTACTTCCAAGATAATTTCACTTCTGATTCTCTGGGCTACATAGGAGCAGAGAAAAAAAAAAAGCAAGGATTTGGTTTCCCCAAATACATCACCAGTGTCTCCCTGCTGGTTCTATTCTTGTGAACATTGCGAGGCCCAGCTTCCTGGAGTTGTGTTACCAGAGCAGGTTGTGCAGGTGCCGGCTCCCCACATGCACACTCTGCCTTACCCTAAGCTGTTTCTCGTAAGACACAACCCACTGCAAGTTATCATTCCTGTGCTGCCCTCATCGGGTTTGAAACATGGGGCCTACTGTATTCCTGGACCATCATTTCCCCTAATGTCAATAATGAGCTTGTATACTTACAATGAAATCGATGACTTAAGACTGTAATAACTGCTCTCTCATTGGCTGGCATGCCACACGGAGGAGTTCTTATTACTCACAGGAAGTATGAAAACACACTGGGAACTCCCCAGCAGCTCGTCATCTACTGCAGACCCTTAGATGATGTCAGAGAAACAACAGCAGAAAGACTGTCTGTGCTCTAACTGGGAGGTCATCTTAGCTTCGAATAGAAGTCAGCTTTGAACTTGACATGTTATTGAAAGCATTTTTTTCTGATGATTCATTGGGATATAAAATGCCTTTACAAAGATTGGCATAAAACAGGCAGGCTTTTTTTGCTTCATCTACTTCTTAGGAAAAGTCACCATTTCAGAGCCCAGCTCCTTCACTGTTTGTCTTTGCTACTGTTTTTATTGGGGTGGCCCCGGACCAGGCATCAAGACTCAGGCTGGGAGTCAGGAAACTAGTGTCTGCCCTCTCGCTCTGGCCTGGGCTTTGAGCAACCTGCTCATATTTCACCACGCAACTTTCCTCTCTAGCAGATGAAAATGCACCCTCCTTCCAGAAAAGTTCTCAGAATTCATGAGAGATCTTTGATGTATTCTTCAGAGAGTTCAGGTTTGTACTAAAAAGATAAAACATATTCCATTTGGAGAGAGTCAGAAGAAAGCAGTAGATTTGAACTTGGAAAACATATTAAAAGGCAGAGACAGCAATAGAAAAGCACGAGACCTCTACCGCTGACAGATGGATTGAAGAAAAAAAGCACACATTCCCCATGGAAACAAAGAATTGCTTGAAGTGCTTTAATACAATGCCTCTAGGGTCTGTCTCATATTTCACTTGCATAATAAACTATAAAGCATTTACGTTAAAAGCAGTGCCAGGTTATTGTTGGGTTTTTTCCTTCCTCCCCCATCCCTCCCAAAATAAAACATCAGCATTCATTTATAGACCCATATTTAATCACACTTCCAATATTTATTTGATCATTTTCTTCAAAAAAATACTATATGCTCCCACTCAGAGACCACTTTCTTATTCAAGAATCTAATTCTGTTACAAAGCAGAAACCTCTCCTTCTGTGTCATTTTTGATCAAATGGGGCTCATTAGATTTTATTTACTGTGATAGCTTACTTATTTCCTGGAATCTGATTTTATAATTCTTGTCCCTTCTGGACCTCATGAAAATGCAACTTTTGACCTTCCTTTCCTAAAGCTTTTTATAAGATGGGGAGCCAACCATGTGTGATGGATGGTTTCGACGGCAGTGAATCTCAGAAGCTTACACACAGGGTGGTCAAAGTAACTATGGAAATTCAATTCACTTCCAGAATTCGAATATGTCAGGTTACAGGTATGTAAGTACTATGTTTGAGGGGGGATTAAGTTAATATAATTCCGTCCTGCTATTTGGAAAGAATGTAGTACAATGTAAACTGTGTTTTTGACCCAGACTATATTGCCCTAAAAAAATTAAAATACTAAGCAAGCTTCCCATTAAATTCCACTCTCTAAGATGCACTGGCAAACAAAAACTTCAAAGCAAACTACCACAGCATTCTCCCAACTCTGCCAACTCACTTTACAGGCAGCTGGGTACTTTGAACTTTTAATTTCATTTGCAAAGCTTAATTGGGAGTATAGAAACCATCTCTGATTTAACATCACCAGCCTATAAATTGCAGCTGAATTCAGTGATCTGACCACAAAATGATGAAGCAGTGGACTTTGAAGTTTAGCTGTTAATGCATCTCAACCAGTAAGACTTCAAAGAGGCTAGTGGGGCCATTTGATCGATCACCTTTGCCTACCTGGCCAGGTTCTTAGCACAGCTTCCTAAACAGGTAGACTGGAGGGCACTTTGTATTCTTTTGCGAAGGAGTACACACCCATGTTTTAACAGCAAAACCTCAGGATGAGTTTGCTACCTGAAAATCACTCAACTAAGCCACAAATTTATGTTCTTAGAAATGAATGTGTTCCCGTCCTATCCATTTATCTGTATCCATCTAATTAACTCTCAGATGTTATCTACCCTGCCTCTGAAATACAAACATTCTTATTCTACTCAAAATTCCGTAAGTCTCAAATAAAAAACCTTAGGCTATTATTTCTACACTCAGATATTGTGCTCTTACTCTTTTCTTATATGCCCACCTTCTCACTCCCAAAGCAGCACACACACAGTAACAAAAACTGGGCTTTGCTTCTCTATTTTTCTTTGCCTTGCCAATCTTGAAGATTCTGCTGCTATTTAAAGGATCTGATTATCCAACTGGATCACTGATTTGGTGTAGTCAATAATTCAAAGATGGAAAAGTGTTAAAAATTAGGCATTGCAAGCATTGAATATCCAGAGGTTCTCATGTGAGGCCCACCATAAGAATGTGGATTTCATTTTCAGAGATATTTTTAAGAGAAACTTAAACCTGAAAATAAAATCACTGGTGGTTAGGATAACTATTCAAATGCCTGATCTAGACACTTTATAAAATGGTCTGTCCAAGAGGGTTTAGGTGAAATCTTGTCTGGAGTTTGCGGAATGAACAGAAAAATCTCTTAAAGTCCCACAGAGTCTTTTGATTCTACATTAAGCAGACCCTAGACCACACACAGACACTTTATGACATTGCTCCTTTGAATATTTGTTTTCTTTATAGGGCAAATGGGAAGACAGAAGAAAAAGTCCTATTTATGATAACAGTGTTATAAATGAAAATCATTTTACAATAGATATAAAATTACTACAATAAAAGATAAAATACTCATATTTATCAACTTGACATTGAATTCAATCCAAAGTTAAGAATAAAGAATAAGAAAAGTTTAGGGTTTCTGCCTCATTTTGTGCTAGAATATTTATCATCTAAGTCACTAGAGCAAGAGAGAACGTTTTTCTTCTTCTGGTCAGGGTATGGGAGCCTGCTCCTCATGTTTAGTCTGTGCCATTGCAGATTTTATGGTCTGGTTTTGACTCACAAGGATAATTCCAAATAAGGAATCATAAGAATTTATAAGCTCAGTAATGTGGAACAAACACGTGTTACATTCAAGCAGAGGAAACAAAGTAGGGAATTTCCTTAAAATGATGAATTCACTGCTGTGCTATTTCTGTGGTCCAAGAATGATTTGTAAATAAGTCTAGGAATGATTATAATGAGTTTCTTTCTGTTCTTTTTTTATAAGGACAAAGAAACTGATGATGCCTTAATTGAGAACCTTCTTCACAAATTTGGGATATTTTGAGAAGGGCTTTTCTAAGCACATAGCTACTCATTAGAAATTAACTCCTGTATTTTAGAACAAGGATAGAGAGCACTGCCATTATGACAATCCAAAACATGTTTTTTATTTTATCCAAACAACCTTTTTGTTAATTAAATTCATTTCAAAGACTAAGTAAACTTACCTTAGATGGTGCCACACCTTCTTCAGCAAACTTGATTCAGAAATGTTCATGTCAATTTTATTTCTCCAGGACAATCTCAGTGTAGTTCAACTGTCCAAGGTTATAAGTAAACATCTCCTTTTTGACCTATGCTTCCATGCTACATATGAGTCACTGGCCTCTTAGTATTGAAATCATCTAGGAGTGTTTGGTTTAGTGTGATATAAACTACATTAGCATTAACTAAGTATATAAAAATAATTATTTTTATTAATAAAAACAACAAAGAATACAATTTATTGAATTTTCATCATAGACAGGCATTTTGCTAGGTACTTTACTAACATTATTTCATTAAACTCAGAATATAAGCCTGCAAGTGAGAAATTATTGTCTGTATCATATATACCTTGGCCATTTTTCCCCAATTTCTATTATGTCTTTTTTATTCTCTTTTTTTCTTCCTAGCCAGTTTAGTTATCATAATAATTTTACTTATTGCCTTTCTTTCCTCCCCTCATTTTTACTCCTTAGCCCAGTTTAGTTTGGTTTCTACCACCAATACTCCGCTGAAACTTCTCTGCCTCACATTACCATTAACTCACTGGTGGATTGGCTAGGGACAACCTCTCACACCTTGTCTAACTGAGCTTGTCTCCAGCATTTGGCACTGTTGACCACTTTCTGTCTGTTCATCTTCTTTGTTCGTGAGTTCCTTTCTTCAGTCCCGAAATGGCACACTCTCCTGCTATTTCCACTGTGTCTGAAACTCAGTGTACTATTGCATTTTATATATTTTTATTTTTTGTTGTTTAGTTTTTATTTCATAATCATAAACTTAACTCTGAAAACTAGACTTGGAAGAGGTATCAAAAACTCAGAACCCAATGAACTGTGGTGAGAGCAGGAAGATTATAGAACATTCCAAGCAGATGGGGGTGAAGGGCTGCTCTCTTGAGCTACGGAAGGGACAGTCTGGTGGTTAGGATAAACCACAAGTCAAATTTATTACAGTTGTTCATGGTCAGTAATGGTGATCTTCTTGCTGGTCTTGCCATTGGCTCCATGGACCCCTTCTGCTCCATGGCTATCACAACATTCATGCATCTTTCACCTGGCCGAAGACTGCATGTTTGCCATCCAGCCCCTTGGTCTTGCCAGTGCAGATGAAAAACTGGGAACCATTTGTGTTGGGTCCAGCATTTGCCAGGGACAAGACACCAGGACCTGTGTGCTTCAGGATGAAGTTCTCATCATCAAATTTCTCCCCGTAGATGGGCTTGCCACCTGTGCCACTGTGATTGGTGAAGTCACCACCCTAGCACATAAGTCCTGGAATAATTCTGTGAAAGCAGGAGACTTCATAACCAAATCCTTCTCCCCAGTGCTCAGAGCACGAAAGTTGTCCTCTGTCTTTGGAACTTTGTCTGCAAACAGCGTGAAGGAGATGTGGCCCAAAGGCTCACCGTCAGCAGTGATGTTGAAGAACACAGTGGGGTTGACCATGGCTGAGTGCCAGAAGGTCCGAGGCAGTGGTGGTGTTGTCTGCAAAGCCTAATTCATTTTAATCTTAGACCATCTTCCTTAGACTGTTTTACAAAAACTCTTCCTCAATGTTTTCATCTACTGATCCCAACCACCAAATTCATAATAATATTTAAATCTTTATTTTTGGTCTAGCCCTTCCTCTCCAGTTCTACACCTGCATTTGAAAAGGTCTTCTTGATTTGGCCATCTATTTTTTATAATCATCTCAAACTCAGCATGTTTCAATAGAATTCATTATTTTTCATTATTATTACTATTTCAATAACAATTCATCATTATTATTTCTCTTCTTCTATTTCATCCATCCTTAGTTCCCTACCTTAATGAATGAATTGAGACATATTCTGGGTGTTCAATACAAAATATGTTTCATTGAGATAAATTTCCCAGAAAAAAACATGACTGTGGTCTCAGCTGTGGAAACTAAACCATATTTCCCACAATTTGGAGAATATGCAAAGATCAAGATTCTGTTTCTCAAGATACCTGCATTTGTAGGCAAAAAAAAATAAAAATAAAAAACCAAACAGCTGTACAACAGAAAGATCAGTTTTTGGAATAGCCAGGATCTGAAAACACAATGAGGAAATCAAGTCTTTAGTCATTTGGCTTCAAAGAGAAATATGTATATTAGAAAAAGCTGCAAAATGGAGAGCAGTCTAATGAAAAATAGTTTGATCAAGAAAACCCTTTAACACAAATTATTTTGATTAGGAAATGTGTTTGTATATAACAGGACAGTGAAAGTACTTTGTCTTTCAATGAATACATTGTGTTAGAAACACTGTAGTCAGGTAGTCCTGAAATACATGTAGGAGTCTGGTTATGCTGGGAAGAATAAAATATCTGTGTTCTCAGTTGCCACTGTAGCCTCAACTCAGCTGGTTTTTACTTTATAAACCTTACTTTTTACTAGACACCTCTTTCGAAACTCATCTGTCAATAACAATGTTAAAGTTATATTGTGTTGAGAGCTCTGATTTTGCACTGGACTTTCTTAGTACTTACACATCACATTTATGAGCTATATAAATGTACACAAAAATATACAATATTTTAAATATATAAAATATATTTATAGCTCATCACATTTATGAATATATGAATATAGCTATATATTTATAAAATATATAGCTCATCACATTTATGAGCTATATAAATGTACACAAAAATAAAAAATATACAGGAATTTTACCTTTCCTGTGTCTTTTTTCAGAAATTAACAGTTGAAGAGTGTGACAATATTTGAAGTAATATTAAATTTTAAGATCATGCCCTGACTGGTATAGCTCAGTGGATTGAGTGCAGGCTGCAGACCAAAGGGTTGCCAGTTCAATTCCCAGTCAGGGCACATGCCTGGGTTGCAGGCCAGGTCCCCAGTATGGTGACATGGGAGAAGCAACTGCACATTGATATTTCTCCTTCTCTTCTCTCCTCTCTAAAAATGAATAAATAAAATCTTAAAAAAATTGAAGATCATTTATGCCAATTCCATTCACTTTATATAACACAATGAAACCATTTGATTGGCAAAAAGTCATCTAGGGTTCTTCCGCATTTGGAATAATGACAGCAATAATAACAATAACAATAAAAATAATAAGTAAAATTTCAGATAGAGCTTACTATTTAGCAAACACTTTCAACATTTTACAAGCATTCGTTCATTTAAAATGTATTGATTGACAATGAAATCTATGGCGGTAATTACTATTATCATCTCCAGATGATAAAATTGAATTATAGAGTATTTTTGCAACTTTCCCAAAGTCACACATTGGCAAGGCTGGGATTCAAACACAGGCAGCCTGTCTTCTGAATGTATATATTTAAATACTACACTCGACTAGCTCTCAAGCTTTAAGTGGAATGTCTATTCCGAAGTGTGAAAGCTACTTTTCATTTTTATGGACCTTATCCACATTCAAATAATGAAGAGAACAAGAATGGATTGAAAGTTTATGATAAATGGTTGTTATTTTACTGTCAGTGAACCAAATTCCAATTCCAACACTAGAAGCCGCTGGCCTGTTTCTAATAAAAACAGAATTCAAAATAAAGCATAAATCACCAAAAACTCTTATAAAGCACTTCATTAAAATCAGCATCTAAAGGAATATAGCATTTATATTTGCAAGAGACAATAAAAGAAATAAAATATATAGTCAGATCGCTTTGGCATATAATTCTAAAACCTGATAATATGTCTATGGTGACAAATAATCTTTGGGAAATTGAAAAACAATTATTACCTTATTCGTTGGCAGGCAGGAGAAATGGAAGCCCTGCTAAATGGTGCACAAAAGAGATTAGTATGTTCATTGAGACTATTCTTAACTGAATAGAAAAGTAACACACTTTCTCTGCATTAACGTTCAGATAGTTCTTTGAGGAAAATGGAATACCTGTAGTTGGTGTATCTGGAATAAATTGTGTGGTAGTAGTTCGCGCTCTTCACCCAAGCACATGGTAGGGTCACACTGCTTGTTTTTGAATTGGGAAAGTATGTGACATATGTCACTTCTGGGGCCCCTGGACTTTTGGGGACACTTCGTCCTCTCCTACACTGAGTACAGACAACACCTCAAGGGCCTGTTTCTGCCAGGCTGAGACCCTCTGTGAAATGACGGTAGAGCAGGGTGGCCAACTGAAGCCTCATGAACGAGAAACATGTTTTTGTTATGTTAATCTTCTAGGATTTAGAATTCTGCTGCTCATGATGTTACTTTATCATAGCTAACCATTCTAACGTATACAAATATACCTTCATCAAATCAGATTGGAAGGGGAGGGGAGTCATTCCTTAATTTTCTTTAATAAATCAAAATCTAGGATTTAATCTGTAGCCTCCATCTTATTGGGTTGGCAGTAAAATTAGTGTTATTCTATAATAAAGTCTGCCTCCTATTACATAAATTTCACTAACATTCTGTTATCTTATATAACAGTATAATTATATGTGTTGATTCAGGGAATCCCCTCTGGTCTTCTCTTCCTAGTGATTATTCCTGGAGAAGACCTTCCAGGTCTATCTGACAGTTGAACAGTCCAGACTTAACTGCTTTCAGGAATCCTGTTAGCAATCTTGTTGCATGGTGGGAAGCCTCCTGTTCCCTAGTACTCTTGCTTTCGCATCAGATCCTATCACTTTTCATGTTTAATGGCCAGAACAGACAAGAATCCAAGTGGAATTGGTACATGAACTTGTACAGTTTGAAAACAATGCTTTGAGTAAAGAAAACAAAATACATATAATTTCTTAATCTGGGTGGTGGTTACCAGGGTACAAGTATCAATACTAAATCACTAAAAATTTTACTATGGGAATGTTATAACAGTGATAGAAAGTTTGTGGGGGGGTGGTGGGGATGATTTAGAAATTAGACTCAGGACTTTGGAAGACTTTCCTGCACTTGAAGGGCCCAGAGGGTAAGTTTCCTGAGCTTCAAAGTAAAGCAGTACGTCTGACCTTGAAGCCTGCTTCCTTACCTCTGTAGCCTTACCAGTCTCAGTAAATCCTCCTCTCTTATCCCAGGATAATCCTTGCCAGGAGCAAGGAAATTCAATTTTTAAGCAGTCAGAAGGGTTTTGTCTTTAATTTTCCCCAAAGCAAGGAAGTATGTAGTCCATCTATTGGGAGTGAGGAAAAATGATTATACAAAGAACAGTCAGAATTAATGTCTCAATAAATTACTCTGCCACACACAGATGTAAAGGGAAAACTACAATGCATCTTGTAGATAGAATTGCATTTCAATTGATCTTGTACATTATTCACTTGAAATATTACATTTTTTTGTGAAGAATCTTATCTAACATGCATGTCAACATTGGGACACATCACCTTGTCATGTCCATAAGGAAAATTGAAAAAAACTCAGGTTACTCCACTTGCATACTTATTTTTCTTACAGTGCCTAAGGGTAAACACAATCCAAACAAGGGTAGGCCATTTGATAAATACATTTTCTGTCTTCATTTTATAATACCACAAATAAAACATTTTTAAACATAAATAAAAGTTAGAGGTCCAATAGAGAGTGAAATATTTGCACTGTTAACTAGTAAACGGCCATCATGTAGGTTCCTGAAGTTATCACAAACCCTCTGCTGTTCGATGTGGAAGTGACTGTAAATGAGGCAACTTGCTTTTGCTCCAGCCTTTGCGTTCCCAGAAAAAACAGAATTATGAATCACACTTTTCGTGTAAAATTTTGTGAAGAGGAGTAGAAAAGCAAGCTTTCCAAATTCTCCCATTATGGGTACCCAAAATTAGTTCAGTAAATGTCAAAGCATTGAAATGATTCTGCCGTAGGAATAATAATTAGTGTTCTTAGTGACTTGGTCCATTATGTCAATTTATTTATTTATGTTCTGTTTGTTTAACGTACCTCTGGCAAGCCTTCCTACCTCAAAAGAATTCTGTATTTTGCTAGTGAATTTGAATTTAGGAATTCCAACTTTTTGCTGCAGAGTTTGCCACAGGCTTCCTATCTTATATTAAATAACTTGAAACCTGTGAGAAATAACTTTTAGTTCTAACACACATAAATGGCTCTATTTTATCCTCATAGTAAGAATGTCACATAACAGTGCCTACTTTCCCATACAAACACATTTTTTTGCATACAGATAATTACTAGTAAAATTGTTTAAGATATTAAATTTTATAGAAAACACTGAAATATAAAGTAGGAAACTGATTCTGCCTATGTATGGACCGATGGATTATTCGTAGAAAGCCATTTTCTAAAGAATATGCTTTTTAAAATTGCTTTGAATTTTAAGAAAACACTTGAATGCAAATAGTAATTTTTCACATATGATTTGTATAACTAGTGGTTTTAGAAAATATGTAAATTAATACTGAAATTACAAATTGACTCATTCTACAATGCTATTGTTTAGTGAGAAGACATTAGTATTCTCAGTATGATAATTAGAATCAGAAGTTTTAGAAGCTTTCCATATATATACATATACACACACATATACATATACATGTATATATATGTGGATATATCTATGGTCTCAAGTGCACTAGCAAAAAAGCATTGCCTCAGTTTCAAGTACCAAATTATTTGAGAAAGTGAAAGCTGCTTTACATGTTGGCGAGAAGTCATGGATCTCTCTCTCTCCGATTCGCTAGCGAAACAGTAACAGAACACTAAACAAAGACACCTGGCTATTCTACATGACTTCACTACTGCACTAGAAGAGTTCAAAGATCTTTGTGAATTTCTGCTGCCTTACTTGTAATTAAAGTAGGTAAAAGTACTTCCTGAGTGTATTGCTTCCCCATGAAAGTTAATTAACTATTTCAATGCATTGGGGTATCATTAGGGCACTGTTACTTTATTGCATAACAACCATAACTTCAGGAGTTGTATAAGCTGAAGTATGACAATAAACACAGACCCAGGGGCCAAGAACCTAAATGAACCTTGTTGTAACGAAGTAGGAATTTCAGTATAAATAAAACAAAATCAAACATCTTCTGAGGCTACTAATAATGCGGTCACATCTATTATCTCCATATACATAATACCCAAATAAAAATCATTAAAAGTTTAGCAAGATGGCAATCCTTAAAAAATTTTATATGATGATGTAGAATCTTTTTTCTCCACAAATATGTATTTTTTATGTTTATTTAAAAAAAGATTTTATTTATTTCAGACAGAGGGGAAGAACGGGAGAAAGAGATGGAGAGAAATATCAATGTGTAGTTGCCTCTTGCACACTTCTTACTGGGGACCTGGCCGTCAACACAGCATGTGCCCTGACTGAAAATTGTGCTGGCAATCCTCTGGCTCACAGGCTGGTGGTCAATCCACTGAACCACACCAGCCAGGGCTTGTATTTTTTAAAATAAAATATTAACATGACGAGGCGATCCAGAGAGAAAATGTAGATAGTAAAGAAAGCATAACCAAAAAGTATAAAATTAAACAAAAAAAGTAATGTAAAAATAATATTAAATTCTTATTATTTAGTTAATAAAAATATAGAAATATCTGTTTATTGTTTAAAAGGAAATGTATTTTAAGATTATTATGATAATAAAATTGCTGATGGCATATTGTTTAAAAGAAAAACAGTACCTAAATGCAGAGCCAAATATTAATAGTATCTGTGAAATGTTTAAAGAAAAAAGTTCCTAGATAGAGAGGGAAACATATAATGCCTCATTCCTTCTTCCCCAATCAGTTCTCCAAATTAGCCTGTTAATTGTTTCGTGGATGTAGTTTCAGCTGTATTCTTCATTAACTCTCTATATCCAAATGAGGTGATACTTTAATATATATGAGTTCATGCAGTATAGAATATCCTACACTAGCTTATTTTCCCTTGATAATATAGATATTTTTTCATATTAAATTTTTAATATTTCATATTATTCATGATAAGAACTGTTCAGTGATCCATTTTTTGAATATGACATATTTATTTAAATAATCTCCTAGATTAAGATGTAAATGACTTTTTCTCTCTAATAGTGTTGGAATAGTTATTCCATAATGTAAACACAATCATAAAATATTTCTGAAGGTGAAATTGATATGCCAAGTGATTTGAACATATTAAATATTGATATTTACTGTTGACTTGCATTCCCCTGAAGTGCATATGACAGTTGTTATTTCTCCCAACATTGCTATACTGTGTAGGCTCTACAAGTTTGGCAGCTTAATATTAGTTCCTCATTACTCCATATATTTATGGTTACTTTATTTTGATTGATGCTAGCATTATTAGCCATGTGTATTTCTTTTCTTTTTTAACTTGCACATTTTTTAAAAAAAAATAGAGATTGATCTTTTTTCTTCTGATTTAGGCCATTAGTGCTTTACAGATGGATTTCACAATAGAAGCCTTCTTAACCTTTGTGACCCTGAGACTTCAAAAGTACAAAAAGCATTTTGTAAACTGTAAAATTGTTATTAAAAACAGCAATTGTGTCATTTGTAGGCAATGCACTACACTTCCTTTATATTTAGTGTCTATCTCATAATATTATCTAATTTAAAAGTCTCACCCTGGCTGGTGTAGCTCAGTGGATTGAGCATCGGCCTGCAAACCAGAGGGTCACAGGTTTGATTCCCAATCAGGGCACATGCCTGGGTTGTGGGCCAGGCCCCCAGTGTGGGGTGAGCACGAGGCAACCACACATTGATGTTTCTCTCCCTCTCTTTCTCCCTCCCACCCCCTTGCTCTAAAAATAAATTTAAAAATATTCAAAAAATGTCTCCGGGTTCTGTGTGGGTAAAGACGTAAGAACAGACAATGACTTGCACACAGATGCATACTCAGTTCTAACTCCAAAGGTGATGCTCTTTTCTCAAGGCTACATGGACTGCTATCTTTCTTTATTAAGTAAGCAAGATTTAAGTAATAAAGAGGGGCATGCACATATAAACCATCATCACTGTTTGTACCAGATTAACCTTTCAATATCACCTTTATTATGTCTTTCCCAAACACCAACAAATAATTGTTTTCTTCTTTCCTGCCACATCATATCCAAATGGAGGAACCTGGCTAAAGCTCACCAGCCCAACCTTACGTTCTGCTCTCAGTCAAGTGTGTCTTTAGTTATCCTGGTATCATCAACATTCTACTGATGAGCCTTGCTCATAGAAGGAGATATAATCTGTGATGACATTGGGATACTCTGCAGGGTGAGAAGGAAGGTTACTGAATATTGTAACAAGCGGTCACATTCAGGTCCATCCCATAAAAACGAAATGTGTGGTAAACCCTGGCTCTGCATGCCCTCCCTGAGGCTTCAAATATTTTCCTTCTCTCATTGATGCATGACATGTACTCCATAAGACCTGGCTCAGACCTACCTACTTTTCCACACATCTTTTGTCACCTAGGTTAATCTTTTCTCTGAATCCCATTAGCGTCCACACTACTATCACTTGTTTCAAATGTATCCATGTTCCTTTTTTGATCAAGACTGGGAGATTTTTTATAAAAGATAGGGGCTCATCATTTACTACAGTCTTGCAGAAACCTATCTAGTGCAGGGCAAGTAATGGCTATTCTGTGAATAGCTGTGGAATTACTTGAATTAGTCTTCCAACTTCTAAGCCTCCCCTGTTAGCTGGGGGACGGTGGGGATTAACTATAATCAGTTCATAATAATTTAAGCTTATTAAATTAAGGAATACTTTAGCTGATTCAATTCAAAAGTGCCTTTAAACAGGAAGCAAATGGGCAGAATGCATCGATTTTCATAAAATTAAATTGAGGGCCCGAACCTAGAGTGCAGCCTCAGAGGGCTGAGCTGGTGTGCAGAGCCTCTCGGACTGGCTCTAGGCAAGATGCGTCACTTTCTGAGGAAAAAAAGAACAAGTCCCAGGAAGAAAATGGCCCAGAGTGAGCTAAAGACAAATTCTTCTTATTTCAGAGTTTTTCTTAGGGCAAGCACTGTCTTAACTTTTTCTACTCAGTCCCAGTAGTTTCATAACTTACTACCCAGAGGCTCTTTGGAAGTTTGCTTCCCTCTTTCAGTCATTCACGCCCACGCTGTGGCAGGAGGCTGCACTGAGCGTATTTTTTAATGCATTCAAATAAACTATAAACAAAAAACTGAGTGTCGACAATGTTTATTGTTCACAGAAATGCAAATCCAACTCCCAAGAATTCTGGCAGGAAAACAGTAGCAGCGTGGTAATGCTGTGCCTCCAGAACGGGAGACCAACTGTCAGCAGGCAAGGCTTTCACCCCAGAAGAAGATGTTTTCTTCAGCAGATTTTAACAGAATCCAAATTCGTTTTAAAGCCTGGTAGATCAAGGTTTGGCGTTGAACACTATACTATTGTCAGAAATACTACAGATGGATTTCCCAGGCTCAGATAAACATTCTTCCTCAATTTTGTTCCCCCAGTTTATAGAACTGCAGTTAATTTGAAAAGTAGTGCATTATCTCAAGCTACTCATTTTCTGTGAGAAGTTTCAGGATTATTTAACTTCACCAAAGACAGGAAATGTAATGAAAGCATTCTATCAATGACAATATTATTGGCCAAGTAGAAGTTTGTAGATTAACAATATAATTTTCTGAGCAAGACATCTATCTCATTGAAGAGGTGCTAAAGACTGATCTTCCTATTTAATAAAGATATATATGTCTCTATATCTATATATCTGCAGATATATTTATATCTCTATAGATATATATAATACATTTTTTAATTACAAATCCATGTTTCTATAGTAGACATAGGCTATTTTTACAGTTTTATTTTTGTGTACATATTTGCTCAACAATCACTGAATTCTTAGGCCAGGTTCAGGTAACTGAAGAGCCTTTATAAGTCATTTATATTGTCAAGAACCAAGGTATATTGCAAATCCAGCCTGGAGCAAAATAGGAAATAACATCTTCCTAAAGATAGGCTTAGAAATTCATATATATTTATATAGTTTATATATATATATAATTTATGTCCATGGGTCATACATATAAGTTCTTTGGCTTCTACATTTCCTATACTATTCTTACCCTCCCCCTCTCTATTTTCTACCAACCATTTATGCTACTTATTCTCTGTACCTTTCCTCCTGTCTCCCCCTACCACTCCCCTGTTACTAACCCTCCATGTGATCTCCATTTCTGTGGTTCTATTCCTGTTCTAGTTTGCTTAGTTTGTTTTTGCTTTTGTTTTAGGTGTGGTTGTTAATAACTGTGAGTTTGCTGTCATTTTACTGTTCATATTTTTTATCTTCTTTTTCTTAGATAAATCCCTTTAACATTTCATATAATAAGGGCTTGGTGATGATGAACGCCTTTAACTTGACCCTATCTGAGAAGCACTTTATCTGCCCTTCCATTCTAAATGAAAACTTTGCTAGATAGAGCAATTTGGGAAATAGGTCTTTGCCTTTCATGACTTGGAATACTTCTTTCCAGCTTCTTCTTGCCTGCAAGGTCTCTTTTGAGAAGTCAGCTGACAGTCTTATGGGAACTCCTCTGTAGGTAACTGTCTCTTTTTCTCTTGCTGCTCTTAAGATTCTCTCCTTATCTTTAATCTTGGATAAGGTAATTATGATGTGCCTTGGCATGTTCCTCCTTGGGTCCAACTTCTTTGGGACTCTCTGAGCTTCCTGGACTTGCTAGAAATCTATTTCCTTTGCCAGCTTGGGGAAGTTCTCCTTCATTATTTGTTCAAATAAGTTTTGAATTTGTTGTTCTTCCTCTTTTCCTTCTGGTACCCCTAGAATTCAGATGTTGGAACATTTAAAGTTATCCTAGAGGTTCCTAAGCCTGTCCTCATTTTTTTGTATTCTTGTTTCTTCATTCTTTTCTGGTTGGTTCTTTATTTCTTCCATCTGTTCCAAATTGTTGATTTGAGTCCCAGTTTCCTTCCCATCACTATTGGTTCCCTGTACATTTTCCTTTATTTCACTTAGCATAGCCTTCATGTTTTCATCTAATTTGCAACCAAATTCAACCAATTCTGTGAGTATCCTGATTACCAGTGTTTTGAACTGTGTATCTGATAGGTTGGCTATCTCTTTGTCACTGAGTTGTATTTTTTCTAGAGCTTTAATCTATTCTTTCATTTGGGCCATTTTTTTTGTCTTGACACACCTGTTATGTATGAGGGGCGGAGCCACCAAAGGCTGGGTTATGACACTGTATGTGGGGCAGGGGTCAGAGAGGAAACAATGGCGTTTGCTCTGCTCTCTGCTGGATTTCAGTCACTTTACTTGCTACCCACAAGCAAAATGGGCCCCTCTGGTGCTGATTCCTAGGTGGGTAGATTTGTGTATATTCTAGGACCCTGTGAGTTTCTCCAAAGAACTCTACTGTGAGGCTGGGAATCTCTCCCACTGCTGCCTCAAACCCCACCGGTGTTTTCAATCAGAGGTTTGAGGCTTTATTTCCCTGCACTGGGACCCCGGGTTGCACAGCGAGTCTCGCTCCCCAGTTGTTCCATCCAGTTTATCTGTGAATATGGTACTGCCTGCTCCACAATCCACCGCCTGGCTGGGTCTGCCAGCCTCCACCTTGCCATGAGTCCTCTCTGCCCAGCTGCCCCTCTCCAGCCATCCTACCAGTCTGGATTAATGTGTCTTCTTTAACTCCTTGGTTGTTGGACTTCCATACAATTTGATTTTCCGTTAGTTCTGGTTGTTTTTTGTTTTTAAATTGTTGTTGTCCTTCTTTTGGTTGTACGAGGAGGCACAGTATGTCTACCTACGCCTCCATCTTGGCCAGAAATCTTAAAGATAGGTTTAGAAATTCTGATCCAGTAGGTTAAAATGTTTCCTCTCTCTGGTAACAGGGCTGAGGCATCCCTCGCGGCTGGGCCACCATTCACAGGTGTAGCCAAGAAAACAGGGTACAGACCACCAAAAACAAGTCCCACCAATCTACCTCATATTATGGTGCAGGTTTCATAGTTCAAATCACCTGTATTTGATGGAAAACTTATAAAACCCTTATAAGAAATGTCTGCTGTCAAAAATGGGATCCTCACCACTGGGAGAGCAGCAGTTTTGCAGGCCTGTGTCACATTTAAGATGCGCCAAAAGGGACTGTTTACTAGTAGGCCTCAGAGAGCAGTGTTAAGTCCAATTTATGTTGACCCATGTTCAAGTAGATTCCTTTTTGCTTCTGGGGTTTAATTTTTCTGGTTATATAAAAATTTGTTTTCCTTGACATGATCATCTGGTTCATGATGTTCCATCTTGAATCTCATGCTCTCCTCTGAAAAGTCGGTGTTTGCTCAGGTCTCCCTCAGCCACCAAGGCTCCACTTGCCATGTGCAGCCATCTTTCTATATTATACATGCTTTTATTATTGATTAATTGAGATAGATAATGCTTTAGCTTCTCACATTAGGTGTCATTCATTCAGCATTTAAATTAATGGACAAAATATCAAAACTGTTGATTTTGTGTTGTCAAAGAATTCTAAATGTGTTTATCTTGCTCTTAAATTTCGAAAGAAAATAAATTCCTCTCTCCATAGATACTGCAAATTTTTAGCAACCCCCTATAATATTGTAGATCATATTTTTAAAAAATACTAAAAATGAATTCATGCTGTTTTGCACATATTTGTGTTTTAATTATGCTGTGTGTTAACAGTGACATTGAGCATTTTCCTTTGTCAAGAAACGCCTGTCTTATGGTATGAGTTAGCAGCTCTCGGGGAATTGTGTTGAGGCATCCTGTTAGCACATAAAATTGCAAGCCATCAATATCTTGCTGTTCTTTATCTCCAAGGTAAAGAGCTGACCTTTCAGGAGGGAAATGTTATCTGCATTTCTCTGGCCATATTCAGCAAGCTGTGTAAGCTGCTACTCTGAGGGAAGGAATGTGCATGAAATGCAAAGACTGGTGCTCTAATTTGAGGATCGGCAACTCTCAGAATGTCTTGCAGCATGAATAATTTAGGTCTAACCTGTTTTAAAATCTGGGTTATTGCTGTTGATCAGTGTGCCTCAGTCAGTAGGCACAGGTAAATTACAAGCGTCACACCATGATATGAGCTTGACATAGTAGAAATTAATGGTATAAAGTAAGTAAAGACTTCTGACTTCAAAATGTGCCCTCATAATCTAGTTTCTTCTTCCTCTCTTCAAGTAACAAATATTTATTGAATTTTTGAAAGAAAAAAAAGATTCATGTTGACTACAGAAAATCAAATAACAAAACAAGAAAAATAAAATTGTCTAATATATCTACTTGTTGTTTTGAGAAAAATTTTCGGGACTCTTCTGTATTCATACATATGACATAATAACATGATATGCCTGTGAATGCATGTATGTATACATCTGAGTGCTATGTTTTTTACAAAATCAAGATTACATTTACTATACTTCTATTTGTCTAACACATAGATATATATATTTTTTCATTCAGTTACATCTAAATTTCTTCTTACTTAGGGCACTGTGAAGGGTTTGTGTTTTCATAGAGCTTGAACAAGGATGAAATAAAGCAACACACGCTTTTCAGAGTCTCTTTCATAGTATAAGCTCAGTTAATGTTAACTACTATTTTATCAAAGAAGACAAATGAAGAATGTTACTAGTAAACAGATTTTTAACTCAATTCATAGAAGAATACACAGACAAAATGAATTGTTGGAAACTGAATTTAGTTGCCTGACAAGACAGTAACCTATTCAGTACAAGCAAAACTAAACAACCCTACATATTACTTCATTTACTCATTTATTTAATGAATGTTACCTAGTGGCTTAGTCTATACCAAACTCTGTTCTATATCATGATATTACTACTGTGGAGAAAAAGGTAGAGAAGGAAACAAACAGAATCTTAATTCCCTCAGAGCTTATGTTTCAGTAGAGGAGAGACATACCACTGAAATACTATGTGTTGTACTATGATAAGTGCTATAAGAATGAATAAAGAAGAGTAAGTGGTAGATAATTCCAGGAGTCCCATTAGATAGAGGTGAGATCCAAGAAGGCTTCTCTGATGAGATGTGACAAGAAACATAAATAGTACAAGGAAGTAAGTCATGTACTCAATAGGGAAAAAGCATTCTAGTCTAAAGGCCCTGAGGTGTATGCTTAATGTGTTTAAAACAATACAGCAAAATGAGCTATGGTGGTAGGAAAGTAAGTCAGTGAGGTAAATCGAGTCCAGACTATGGAAGTTTCTGTAAGTCCATAATGAGATCGTAGACTTTTCATCATGAGTCTGGCTGATCTTTCCCAGTGAATAAAGCCAGTTCATGAAAACTGTTCCCTTTGTCAGTGTTGCAAAGGGCATGAAGTCTTTAACTGGCAGGATAGCTGAGCCAGATGATCATTAAATTCTTTCTAACCCTGATATTCTATGCCTGACAGCTTCTTCATAGAATCCCAATATGCAATTTTGTTTGTCAAGTGAAGGTTGTTATTAAATCTGCATTTTCTTTCAATAGTTAGCATCACAGCATTTAGCACAGGGTCTGTGCAATTCAGCACCTATGATTTCTGATTTCCAAGTCAAGGAAATTTAGACAGAGTTTGGATTATTAAAACCTGCAATTTTAGAAACGAACACCTGTAAATTCATTTTAGACAAAAAGTAAACAAAAATTAGATTTAGATTTACTCTTCTTTAAAAAATGTATGTCTTCCTTTCCTCTGCTGCATTTGTTGCTAAGTCCTCCTCGCAACACCCTGGGCTGTGAAGCTCTGGGTAAAAATTACCATAAACGAAACAAGGGCAGAAAAGTTGTTAAAGAGAATATTTTGCAGCTGCAAAAACACCTCTAGGCTTCCCTCAGACATGATGTTACTGCTGGGTGCCCATAGCTTGTTACAGGGTCACAGCATCCAAAAGCCCTGCAGGCAAAAGTCTGGTTGCAGTTTCGTTGAGGTTGCCAGTAATCAGAAAAATTCTTCTCTCACAGAAAAATCATAACTGAGATTCTTCCCACTGAAAATACCGTGTGCTCAAAACAAGGAGTCTAGCCATTACAGCTAAGTGATTGTTACTCAAGTCCAGGAACAAAAGTCAAAGCCAATGAAATCCATGAAGCAAAGTTGAGATGCATGGTGTTTGTGGGCTGGCTGGCTGCCATGGAAGTGTCCCCTAGACAACCTCGCAAACCTACTTGGGTTAAATGTCCTGGAGGTCAACAGGTCTGGACCTTTAACATGTGTCAAAATCACTTGGAGAACTTGTTAAACACAGAGCTGGGCCCCATCCCTAGAGTTTCTGATCAGTAGGTAAGAGCTAGATCTGGATAATTTGCACTTCTAACAAATGCCCAGATGCTGCTGCTGTGGAATTAGAAATTTGAGAATCACTAATCTAGAGACAGTTACTGGAGAAATTACAATTTTGTCCTAATTGAACTGTATCTGCCCATTCAGTTTACTTTATTTAATAAGGGTGGGGAACCGAAAAGCTATGGGTTTACTTGCCTTGGTAAAGGCAAGATTTTCCTCTGAAAACCTTGACCCTAGTCTAAATTTTTCTTCATATTATTATTGTGGAGGCTAACATTTGCAGAGATTTGGATTTGTCAGAAAATTTATAGTTACATAATTACATATTGTTAACAAATATTTTAAGAAGATAGGCATTACTATCCCATTTTCTGATGAAAACAGATGATAGTAGGTTAGGTAAATTCTGTAAGATTACAAACCTACTAAGTGGCAAGACAATAGTAGAATCTGGGTTCTACTAATTATTTCTCTTGCTGAAGGGTTTTTCAAAATTCAATGTGCATGTAAATGAACTGGGGATCATGTTAAAATGCAGACTCTTGATAATAAAATGTATACATAATGCCAAAATATTAACAATATTACCATAATATTTTAAAATAAAGTTATATTAATGCCAATCACATTATTTACATAATTTAAAATTGTGATGTATAAGGTATAAAATATTTTATTTCATCAAAATAATTTATCTCCCTCATGTGAATTGAATTTTTAAATAAACTATAATCTTTCAATTATGCAGAACACATAAATCGTATAAACATAAAGACACAATAAAAACTTATCATTTATCTTTTGATTTAATAGAAAATAATATTCTTATTTTATTTACAACTAAGAGCTATAGCCTGTCTCCATAGTCAGACAAGATAGGAACGATTTAAATTGCCTGCTGAGAGCTGGATGCACAAAAGCCCATCTTACTCACTTAAGTACCCTACACTTAACTTTGAGTTACTTCTAATCAGGAGATTTTGTAGTTTTTTTATTATGAAATTATTTGAGGGTTATTTATAGCCAGTTTTTTTCTTAAATTCATCTCTAAAATACATTTTATACAACTTTTCAAGAATTTCTTTTTATGTTATTTTTATTATTATTTTATTTTATTGTTCAAGTATAGTTGCCTGTTTTTCCCCTCTTCCCCTTCATCTCCCTCCAACCCCAGCCATCCCCACCTCCCTCCTCTGATTCCACCCCTGCTTGGTTTTGTCCATATGTCCTCTATACATGTTCCTGAAAACCCTTCACCCTTTTTCCCCCATTATTCCATCCCACCTCCCCTCTGGTTACTGTTGGTTTGTTCTTAATTTCAATGTCACTGGTTGTATTTTGCTTACTTATTTGTTTTATTGATTAGGTTCTGTGTAAATGTGAGATTATATTTTGTTTTACGCCATAATATGTCTCCGAATATTTCATGACAATATGTAAACAGTCTGCTTAAATATCACAAAGAAATACACAAAACTTGAATATCAATAGTATGGCACTGGAACATTGCTGAAAAAAAGTCACCCAAAGTTTTTTTTAAGGAGAATTTATCTCACTTTGGTATTTATTATTTGGGTAGATACCACATACTGTGATAGTGTATTGACCAATAGGTAAAGTAACCCAAAGGTTACATGTTTATTGTCTTATAAAATATTGTTTTATTTTTATATTAAACTAGAGCTTTTATTCTAGTATTTTTCTTTCAAAATGCCTAGAAATAGCCAGTTCTTCAAAACAATTTTTTAAATCCTTTTTACTATTTCATTGGCATCTTTACTAATTAATGAATTGAATGAAATCTCTGAGGTGTTTATTCAATATTTGTCTGTGAGTCATGATTTTTACTTGGACAGTTTTAGAGCTTATTCACAAAATGCCCAAGTGAACTCATCTGCCAGAGATAATTTAAGCTGCATTGCCAGAAAAATGAAATTTGTTGCTCTTCAAGACCAAGCACATATTTTTTTGGCTCTTGAAACCCAAGTAGCACTGGAACTTTACCTTTGGTGGCTCTGCTTTCTAGGGTTTATTTTTCTCTCTCAATTTTTTTGGCTTTTGTTTCCAGCCCTTGGCCAAATATATCAGCCTGTCTGCACATATCTAACTCAGGATTTGAGCTCTCTCTGCACAACCAGAGGAAAAGATCGGGGACCCTTAGGCCAGCCTCTGTGGTGCAGTCTAAGAAGCACCCGCTGTAGACGTGAGTGAGCTGGTTTGTGCGACAGTGATTCAGAATCTCCCCAGGGTGATGGGAATCTATTCTGTCAGGTGAGAGATGAGAGAAAATCTGGTTTGTTAATCTTCCTTTGGTTGTTCACTTTACCATATGTGGACTCAAATCAATTAAGGAAATAACTTTTCAATGCTGGGAAATAGAACAGACCTTTGAAATCTGCATTTCTTTTCTATTTTGACCCGAAGCAGAGGCTGTAGAATTAGAGCTGAAATTCAGACCCTCTCACTGTGTGAATCTGCAATATTTTCCTGCCTCTGAGAGATGTTATCATACTGCATTATAAATGCTCTCAAACTGAAGAAATTCTATTTTAAATGGTCTTCAGAGAAAAGTATATATACATGTATGTCTACACACACATATGTATGTGTATATACACACACATATATATATGTTCAGAGCAGTAACTTTTATTACTTTTAATACTTTAAACCAAACTTTCAATACTTTAAATATGCTAACCTTTTAAGAAAAAAATCCTTACAGAAACAATTAGCTAAAAACATGTTTATATAAAAAAATGCAAGTTCGCTAACTTGAGGTGAATCTTTGAACAAACAAATCTGACTTAATTTTGATTTAAAAGGTAAATAAAGGTCTATATATAATTTCCTGGCTTTATCAGCATATGATATAAAACACAGATACACATTTAATTTTTTAATAGGATTCAGATTTGTTATTTCATGAAGAAGCTAGATAATCTGGACTGCCTACCTTTTTTATACTGATATATGGGCTTACTGTACAGAACATATTACTTCTATAGACTGTTTAGAATTGTGAAAATGGAAAACGTACTCCAATCATAATTCTGCCAACCTCTTTATAGCAACAATAATTGTGTTCTACGGTATGCCAGCCTGATATAAAATCTAAAATCTTTAGTTAACCAAACTTAATTGAATTAGTTAAAGGATAATCTTTAGATACATGGGTAATTTACACATCAGAATACTAACGTCTTGGTACTGAGGTGGGTAAGGTTCTGATCATACTAATGAAGATGTTTATTTGACTACTGGAAGGAGGCGCAGAAGCGATGTAGGTGCTGCTGGAGTTGCACTAGGTGCTCTTGGAAGCTTTGCTGGTCTGCAAAAATGCTTGTGCGAATCAGACCATTCTCAACCACCCATATACCCAGTGTTCTCAGTGAGCTAGAAGCTAGTTAATTGGTTGATAATGGTCAAGACTATTCTAGAGCTAATAGTGGTTAAAATAAGTGTAACTTTATAAGGGTAATAAACATGCTTCTGTTTATAAAGGGCAAAATGAGAGAAGGTTGGTTGAAAGTAAAGTACTTGGCTATTCCAAAATGGAAAAAAAGATTTTGACTATGCCAAAATGGCAAAAAATAAAACTTGAATAAATGAATTGCAGAAGATTTTCAGAAAGTTTATTTTATTTGTCTTAGGTTATAATAACTATAATTAATGTGTCTAAAAAAGGAACAGTGAAATATGTTAATTTTGACAAAAGTTCTCTCAGCTGATGGGTTTATTGACTTTTTAAAAGGGTCCCTTTTTGCCAGGTATGACATTAATACAAAACCAGCATATTTGGCTTTCTCATCACTAAAATAAAGTTGATTTTGAACTATTTTGTTTTCTCCTAATAATGGCATTCTGTATTTTCCTTAAAATCAGTTCAGACAGCGAACCAGGCATCGCAGGTTCGATTCACAGTCAGGGCACATGCCTAGGTTGCAGGCTGTGGCCCCCAGCAACCGCACATTGATGTTTCTCTCTCTCTCTCCATCCCTCCCTTCCCTCTCTAAAAATAAATAAATAAAATCTTTAAAAAAAATCAGTTCAGACAGCAGAAATGTTATATCAAATGAAAATAATTTTTGGTGCTGTGCATTGATTTTGTCATGTCTTTTTTATTTAAAACAAACAAAAACCCAAAACGAAAATATAAAATTTTCTTCTTAATGAGAGACCTGGGTTTCTTTACAATTGTATAAATTTCCATGTTTATTTAAATACTGTGCTATCACCTTGATTCAATGGGTAGCCAAACACTATTTTTGAAGTGATCAAGTATCCTCTCTTAACTCCTTATTTTTGCCTTCCTATGATATGGATGTAATTTTAGAAAAAAATGTTTTGACTGTTTTTCATATTTGTAACTGATGTTTAGATTTTCAGAATCCTCTGGAACAATTACAAAGATTTATTTTTTCACCTCATAAAATGTGGGATATTATAAATAGATTTATTTGGTAATACCATATTTACTTATTAGCACTATTATAAAAGTTTTGTGGGCAGAACAGTCAAATCAAAATAGAAACTCAGCTCTTCCTATGCTATTTTTGAACATTTATGAATATAAATATTTCAGAAAGAGTACTTTTTATAAGAAGGTACTTGAGTTTTTTCAGTGTGCTCACTTTTCATAACATGTTCGTATTCTCAAGGAAGACATTGTATTTGAAATGGTTATATATTGTACTTCAGTAGGGAATTGTACTCGCTCCTAGTATGATAATGTAGGGCACTGTAACAAAACAACCGCATCCACTCAGTCCTAACAGACGGGTGGTTTATTGTCTCCAATGCTGGTCTAAAGGCTCTACAGGCAAGCTACAGGCTAGCACTTGTGCCTTTAATAAAAAGGATCATCTTAGACCCTAATGGAAAGAACTGCATTTAGCTTCTGTTTAGGTATTGACACTTAAATAATACCAATTCTTTATGGTAGCCAGATTTATATGTAATAGAGTTACTTGCAGAGGTTCAATAAAAATCTATCCTTTTAATATGCAACCAAGGCCATACCTGGAATGCTATATTTCCAAATGATTATCATTTAGTCTGGTGTGAGAAGCCCACCATTAAGGAACAATGGTGGTACAGATGGAGTCAACATGCAAAAATTCCTCCCAGGACAATTGGCTTTGTATGTTTACAGACAGGTACCTCACGGCATTTTCTAGGAATCTGGGAGTTTAACAGATTTGGGGAAACTGAAGAAGAAAACAAACTAATCAAAATGAAAAGTACTGCAGGTGAACACTTGTAGAAACAGTTTTTAACTAACTTATCAGGTCTGGGATACAACGATGAAGGATAGGGGTTTGTAATAGGCCTAATCTTAAATTTGAAAATGAAATTTCCACACAAATGTTCATTTTCTAGCTTCAATATTTATTTGATTCTCTCAGCCTAAGAGTGTTTTATGGTTAATTTGCTCTCTCCTGCGCATAGGTAAAGTTATCAGATGAAAGGCAATGTAGCCAGTGTATTTTGAAGTTAAGAAACATATTTGGAGAGTATTTATTATCAAAATGGAGGAACCATTAGAAAAACTTATCCAAAAACCTGACAGTGAAAAGAGTGCAGAGTTCCTTCCAGATCATAATTGGAGCATTGTTTAAAAAGTCTACCCAAAGATTACTTAGCATGATTTATCTGTGTTTGAAATTGCTGTTTCATTATTAAAACCTGGACACTGTGAAGTTGTATGTTAATTTGTATATTTCTGTTCCATGGAAAACAGAACCTCCATTCATTGTTGTACTGCCCTATTAAACATTAACTTATTAAGTCTAAACTAGAGATCATACTCTAACACTATTTTTCTCAAAATGCCTATTCAATGGTCTTTGAACCAGCTTTCCCATCTTACTGGTTCCTTTATTTGTTAATTAGCTCCATAAAATATTTGACCCATACTCATGTTATATTGGTATAAAGTCATGTTTTTAATATTTGAAATTTTTACTTTGGCAGTAAATACTCTAGGACCCATGCATCAAAACCATCTTTCAGAGAGCTCTTGATTACATAGCCTCTGGACCCATTGTTCTTCAATGCTCAAAACCCATGTTGTGCTACACTGAACTCAATATGAATGAAAATATCATCATTCTGAAATCGACCTCTGTCAGCTTTGATGTCCCCCAAAATTTATATGTATTCCTTTTCAAGTGATGGGTCAAATGGCATGCCCTGACTTGACATGATATAACCAAAGACAGAAGCTAATGCAATAAGCCATGAAACTTTGTTAAAGCTGACATGTGAGTTTAAGAGCTTATATTTGTCACAGAATGACTTACTTCTCTTAATCCTTCTCTTCATTTTGGAGGATTACATCTTCTTAGATCTATAATTTTTTTAGAATTTATAAGAATTGTAAAGAGGATTTAAAATATTTAAGACACACACATATATATTTATGTGTGTGTTGTTCTTGGTTTGTGAATGATATAAACCAACTTTTACAGTCTTTGTTCCTGGGCAATGAAATTAGTGAAAATAGAATTTTAATCATCTCATTGTTGGTATTTTATCCAAGACCTTTTTTAACATGAACGTCTCAAAGGAATGAATGAGACACGTTTTAGAACAATTGAAAATTGCAGCAAAGGAAAATCAATGTGTCTAGCATGTCCGTGGGTTTTTACATTTTTCCCCTGACAATGTGTGGATGGAAATAACTGAAGTGGTGATGGTTCTTTCTTCCCAGCTCATTACTATTGAATTATTTCCTACAGTATTTAATGGTTCCTTACCGCTGATTTCCATAGCAACCATATAGAAACAAGTCTTCATAATTAATTGCTTCATACTCATTTGGTGCTGGTTATTGCCCAGGAGTGGGAGTTCCCTTCTTTGCTGAGCTGCCTGCATTAAGACCTTTCTGGAAAGCTATTGCTGGGTGTCACAAGCTAGCAAAGAGCCAATGCAGTAAGTGCTGTGCCTGTGTGCTCAGGGCCACTAGTCTGCTTTGTGCTGAGCTCACCCAACTGCTTGTGTTGGTTTTCTCATTATTTTAGACCATATATCCCCAAATAGCTTCTGGCATGCTGTCCTCAGCACAGAAGCTCATAAAAACTCAGCAAGAGGAGTGTTGGCTTCATTATCCTTCTCTATATGACTGAAGCTTTAAAAAAAAGAAAAAAAAACAACAACAAACAAGAACCTGAGGTGGAAATTTGTCACAGGGCCTGCGGGATGAAAATTTTAAAAATTGAGGCCACATGCCTATTGTTAATTCTCAGTCATTCAAGAAATGAGCAGTCAGCTTACTTATCACCCAGCATGAGAAGATGCTGATCTAGGGCAGGGTTCAGTTAGACCAAAAGCAAACCCAAACCTGGGAGTTCAGACAGCTGGAACATTATCCCCAGCACTGTGGTTAGCTACTGTGTGATCTCTCCCCAGTCAGCCTCTTTGGCTATTCGTTTAATCACCTGTTAAAACAAGAGGGGGGATTTATCTAGGAAAATGCATGTAAAACCTTTATAACAGTGCTTAGCATATAACACTAGTGTAATAAATGCTAATTATTATAACAAAATGCTTTTCAAGTCCCCTTCTTTACCTAGAGTTTACTCTTCTATAATTTCTGAGAAAGTATAAGTTGTTTTCAGTAAAGTTAAGGATCAAATAATTGTAAACATGGTGACTTAAAAGTGAGACAAGACTATACATTTCTGTGGTAAATTGGGGGGTACACTTAGAAAAATCAATGAGAACTAAGAGAAAGAAAGCTGTCCCCCAATTACCCTCGGTCTGCCTTAATTTGTATCTTTATTCTTCCTTTGCTCTTGATGGAGACAAATGGAATCTTTCTCCTTGCCAATAACATGCATTTCACCGGTATCCCAAATCCCATTTTCTGCCCTCTTCCAAAATACTGTTCCAAAATAAACTTGTTTTTTTGTGTGTGTTCATCAACAACTCTTTTTTTCTCCTTGTTCTTTCCCTCTGAATTAGCAACAGTCTCAGATCTCTCCTGAGTAGCTCTCTTGATTTAACTCCGATACCACTATGCCTGTCACTGTTTCCTACAAAACTACACTTTCATTTGTTTCATTTTGTTTTTAAGAATCCCATGTGCCCAGAATTGAAGTTCAGGTACAGAATTATCATCAGTCTCTATAAGTTCTTTCTCTTTTGGGGGGGAGGGGGCAGGGGTTTGTTTTCTTCTGTAAAGTATGTTTCTTTAATCCAACTTTCTCATTTCTTTTGATAAATAAATGAACAGCCCTGGCTGGTGTGGCTCAGTGGATTGAGCACTACTCTGCGAACCAAAGGGTGGCGGGTTCGACTCCCAACCAGGGCACATGCCTGGGTTGTGGACCAGGTCCCCAGTAGGGAAGCATGAGAAGCATGAGAAGCAACCACACACTGATGTTTCTCTTTCTCCCTTCCTTTCCATCTAAAAATAAATAAATAAAATCTTTAAAAAGTAATATATATATATATACCTAAATATGCATTATTTTGTGTATATTTATATGTTTAGGATTCACTTTAAAAGTTAAAGTTTATTAATCTCATTATCTTGCTTACCCTGTTTTTATAAAAAAAGTTATGTTTTTGACATTTATTTACCTATCTGTGTAACACAACTAAGATACATAAATCAAATTAGTTACTCTTTTGCATAGAATTCCTTCATATGTGTACATTCTATTTCATCTATAAAGGGGAAATCCCATGTTGTTTATCATGCTTTGCTATAATACACAAACTGCAGTGACCATCCTCCGAGAGATCACTGTATGAGTCTGAGCTATATTTTCTGGTGGGCATAATCCAAGGTATAAACTGCTGACTCATAGGAGAAATGCAAACAGTTTTGCTGCTTTCTGGAATGGCTACATCTGTAGATATTCCAAGGTTGCTTAAGGGTCCTTGTTTTCATATAATTGCCACATTTACTAATACCTAGTTGTAAGTTAACTTGTGTTTCCTTGTTTGACTTTACTTCTTTTTTTTTTTTAATATTTCCTATTAGGATAATACTGACTTCAGAATGAGTTAGGATGTATTCCTCCTGCTTTCACCCTGTGGGAGAGATTCTAGAGACTTGGTGTAATTTCTTCTTTAAATATTTAATAGAATTCACCAGTGAACTCATGTGGACCCAGTGCTCAATATTTTGGAAGGTTATTAATTACTGATTTAATTTCTTTTATACACATGAAACTAGAATTTTTTGGATTGTACACTTCTTTTTGTGTGAGTTTTGGCAATGCGTGTCTTTCAAGGATGGTCTCTTTCATCTAGGATATTAGACTTGTAGGCATGGAGTTGTTCATAATATTATTTTTATTGCCCTTTTAAAGTCAACAGGATCTGTAATGATATCCCCTCTTTCATTTTGATATTAGTAATTTGTGCCTCTGTCCTTTTTTCCTAGTTCACCTAGCAAGAGGCTTATTGCTTTTACTGATTTTTTTAATAGCATGCTCTTTCTTTTTTAAACAATTTTAATTATTTTGTTTTTAGAGAGGGGAAAGGATGGAGAAAGAGAGGGAAAGAAACATCAATGTGGGGTTGCTTCTCATGTTCCCCCACCTGGGGACCTGGCCCACAACACAGGCAAGTGCCCTAGACTGGGAATCGAACTGGAAACCCTTTGGTTCACAGGCTGGCGCTCAATCCACTGAACCACACCAGCCAGGGCAAAAGATTTTATTCATTTATTTTTGGAGAGTGCAGGAGGGAGAAAAAGAGAGAGAGAAACATCAATGTGTGGTTGCCTCTCACACGCTCCCAACAGGGAACCTGGCCCGCAACCCAGTCATGCGCCCTGACTGGGAATCAAACCAGCAGCCCTTTGGTTCACAGGCCAGTGCTCAGTCCACTGAGCCACACCAGCCAGTCTGATCTTTTCAAATAAGCAGCTTTTGGTTTTGGTGATTTTCTCCTTTAATTATATGTTTTAATTGCATTGATTTATGCTCTAATTTTTTATTGTTTCTTTTGCTTCTGCCTACCTTTAATTTGTTCTTTTTCTTGTTTCCTAAGGTGGAAACTTAGATTTTTCTTCTTTTCTTATATATACATTTAATGCTATAAATTTTCCTTATATCACTCCTTTTGCTGCTTCCTTTCTATCTCTCCAGTTTTGGGGGCAGTAAAAGACCCTGTGACTTCACTCTAACAGAGTCAAGAAAAGTTGTTGATTTTTCAATTCATTCAGCTCTTTACTTATTGTTAGGATGGAATGAGGTTGTCTAATCCCTTACATAACAGAGAGGTGAATGGAAGCCTATAACATTTAACATATAATCATCTCCTTTGGTCTGTCCCTTCCACCTTTGTATTTCCTCTTTTTACCTGCAAAAATTCTGTCCAGATTTTATGGTTAATTTAAAAACATACCTATGTATGAAACTTGGTTAACTAGAAATTTTTTTTAATTTTTAAACTTACAGTATTTTACAGTATTTTATTTGTTTTAGACTCAATTGGAAGCATGCATGCAACTAAGTATGCTTTTATGTGCTAATTAATGAAAGAAAACTATACGGGAAAAGTGGTGTTTGAACGGGTTCTGAAAAATGGGGTCATAAACTGACCAAGTGACCAATTAATCAAACCAAATGAGCAAATTAATTAGACTAGGTGTCATGAAGACCCTGTATTCAAAATACAAATTTAAATGTTTTTGCTAATTTCCTTGGTTCTTTAAAACACATTATCAACAAACCAGAACCAGTGAACCAAATCCAGTTACCATCTATTTTTGTAAATGAAATTTAACTGGAATATAACAACTTTCATTCATTGACATTATTCTACTCAACCATGACAGAAGTGCCTAGTTGGGCTACAGAGACGGCATGACCTGCAAAGCTGAAAATATTTACTATCTGGTCCTGAGAAAAATATTGAAGACCTCTGTTTTAAAAGTATGTAATAGAATATAGATTGAGATCCCTTTTGGACCTAAAGAAAAACAGCAATACGAATTCCAGGTTTTTGCTAGTTTTCTCATTTATGTTAGCCTGAGTGGTTTAAGGCCTTGCAAGGCAAGTGTGGTCCACTGAACAGCAGCACCGACATAACCCAGGAACTCATTGAAAATGCTGAATCTGAAGTGCCATGCCATACCTATTGAATTAGAATCTGCATCTGAAAATGCTATATATGTGCACAAGAAAGTTTGGAAAACTGTGCTTTGAAGGAGTGTCAATTGTTGAACCAGATTTTGAACCCAGACGTAAGCCACCTGTCTGATTTAACATTCACTGTGTCACTTACTGTGCAGTTACAAAAAGCAAGTTAAATTCTCTACGCTGCAGCTTCCTTATCTGTAAAGTGGGTCATGTTATACACATCTCTTGATATCATCACAATAATAAGTGTTAATGCATATAAAACACTAAGAACAATGCTCTTAATCTATTCTCTGGCATATAACAAGTGCTCAATAAATCATTTTTATCATTTTATTATTGGAAATAGTGGAATAAGTATTACTTAATTTTAAAATATCAGTGGGAAGACAAGTGATTTACAACAATTAGAAAATTATTGGCTGATTAGTAACAGTGTCTCAGAAGAAATTAATAGATTCAACTCTAGCCGAAAACCTTTAATATTTTTCAGCAAAAACAAACTGGCATGATTTTTTTCATATTTCTTATAGAAACTTTTGATATTAGCTTTTCCTGACATTTTAATCCGAGTTCAATGCTGACCAATAATATACCAAAACTTTCCTTCCTTAATTTTGACAAGAGAGAATGTTCCCAGTGTCTGCTCCTGTCAGGCATAATCACTGATTTCTGGGACACATTCATACCTACTGTCACCCCGGTTATCCATGAAATAGTCTCTACCTGGACTAGATCTCCTGAGAAACCGTGCCCCACCCAAAAAGTTACTGCTTTTGGAAATTTCCAGAATGTGTGATTTGTTTATTTATGTGTTAAGAGGTTATTTTAGGGGCACCCATAAATAGGTAACTAGATAAGTAATTCAATTGGAAACCGTTTAAAATATAAGCACATTGATTGAGGATTTGGATGAGTCATATTTGCAAGGGGGAAATACCATTCATTCTTTAGCGTGTGAAATATTATAAATCACGTTTTAAATCTGGAATCAGCAAGGAATTTGCTATAAGAAGAGTTGCTAGCTAACACTAGTTTCTTAGAACTATTATTCTCAAAAATGTTATCTGTGTCAATAATGTTTAGATTATGTTTCTGAAAATGTGGGTTTATTTAAAGCAAGATCTGATGTGGACTCTCCAAAGGAAAATGTGCTTAAACTGTGCTAATGTTGTCCGGGGAAGACTGAAGCACAGGAGAATGACCACCGAAGGGCTCCAACATAGTTTCTAAAATCACATTGTCTGGTATGGTAGGAACTAGTCACATGTGACTATTTAAATTTAAGTTAAAATTTTACATTAAAGATTTGCTTTTTCTGGTACACATTCAAGTAGTCAATAGCCACATGCAGTTAGCGGCTTAATTTTGGGAAAGCATAGGAACATTTCCATTAGTTTAGGGAGTTTTGTTGGACAGCGCTGCTACAGAATATAGAAGTGACTTCCAGCATCTTTCATCTCACCACACACATAAACTAAGTACTAAAATTTTGTGGCACACCAAAACATATTATATTTTTTGTTGATTTGATGAAAAAATAGGCGTCATTTTGATTCCTTCATTTGGATGGCTATTGTTGTGTGGGTTTTTGTCATTTTTTAAATTTGAGAATCTAAAAATAAGAGGTCAGTGCTCCTTACTAAATAATCAAGTATTGCATGTTTTAAAATTTCTTGCAGGCCCAGAACAGCTAGTTCAGTGGGTTAGAGTACAGTTCTGATGCGCCTAGGCTGAGGGTTTGATCCCTAATCCAGCCACATACAAGAAGCAACCACTGAGTACATGGACAGACGGAACAACAAAGAAATGTTTCTCTCTCTCTCATCCTCCCTCCCCCTCAAATTAATAAATAAAACTTAAAAAAAAATCCTTGTGTCACACTGGTTGAAAATTGCTGTAATAGAGCAACAAATATAAAGGTACAAATTCAGAATGATTTGACTTGAAATAGAAAGATTATCTTGATTCCATAAGAATTTAAAGGAGCCTCTATTTTGTTTTATAGAAAACTAAATACTGGGATGTTCTCATCAATTATTAGGTCATTGAATTAGTGTGTGATTTCAAGTTCTGTAACATCTAATAATAGACTTCTTTTCCTCAAAACTGAAGTTTTCTTCAATCTTTGACAGGGAATTTTGGGGGATTTCTGTTTTGATGATGGACCTTGTAATAGAAATACCACAGCCATCATTATGAATGATTCAGCAACCTTGAGCTAAGTAATAGTGTAATATTTGGACTCTAATTTCTATAGTTTGATTTAGATATCTTGTTCTTGCAAAGATAATTCAACACAGTTAAAGCTAGAATAATCTCATTAGCAAAATAGATACTGAAGTCTAGTTTTATTTTTTAAAGATATTCATTTATTAGCCAAAATTAAATGAGAGTATAGTGAGTATAAGGGCAAAGTGTAAACCAGGTTACATCATCTGAACTCAATTTTGGAGCGAACATGTTTTATTTGTATCTTCTGGGAAAGGATCAGCATCAGACAGGTGAGACACAAAAGGAAGCCCTGGTCCTCCTTCATCTAGCTCTGCTCCATCCTTCTCTGTCTCCCTCTAATCCCCGGTCTTCCCAGGACATGGTGAGAAGCTTTGGGATCAGGCTATTAGGAAATCATATTTTGCTATCAGGCAGTTTTTAAAAAACAATAACATTATAGGAATATCAGGTTTTTATGATGTCATATAGCACCTAAGAATTCTTTTTTTGATAATATGCTATCTTCAATGAGTGTCAATTTATTATGAACAGAATATTCACATTGTTCCATGGTTGGTATGATATGACAATATCCTAGACATATCATCTTCATGATTTCCCCAGCCATGCTGCAGAATGAATAGTTTCTACTCTAATATAATGATAATTCCATATGTATATATGGAATTATCCCATAACATAGCACTTTATAGTTTACAAAAATCCTTACAAAAGATATTTTTCTCTACTAAAAAGGGAGGAGGTTGGGTGAGACCCCTATACAGTCCTCAGTTGAAAGGGAGAATATTCTTTGAATAAAAACATCTGAAAAGTGCTCTGTGAAGCTTTCCCATCAGCTAAGCATAGCCACAAAAATTGTAGCAAAGACATATACTGTGCATTATTTATAACTTCTAAGTAGAAATTACATATTGTATTCAATAGTTAAAAAATAAGTATAATAAGAATATAAAAACCCACAAAGATTTTTTTGCTCCCAGAATTACTAGTTTTCTTTTATTTTTTTTCTATTATGATGAATTAAGCTGTATAATGCTTTTATTCTGCTGGCATTTTTTTACCTCAGCAGCTGGTATTTTCTGATAAGACTGGTTCTGTTTAGTCCAAAAAAAAAAAAACACAAACAAACAAATGAACAAGACTATGATATCAGAGTTTAATATATTCAGGATCATATTGATTAGGAAATCTGCCATAACTGTCTTAAATAGCTCTAATTAGATCAACAGAGAACACACATATAAAACTCCATTTACAACCTATCATGTGTTTAGAAGACCTGATAAAGGCATGTTTAGGTTTAGACAACTTTATGGACCTACTTGTACAATCTCTATGCAACCTGCCTTACCAAGGGGTGCTCCTTGCCAGACATCTTGGGGAGAGCCCCTGCCAGCTTGCACAGACAATGGAGAGAGAGATAGTGGCTCCTGTGGGTCACTGTGTCCTATAGCTTGAATGTTAATCACTGTCTTCTAGAATAAGAGAGAAAAAAAGCAGAGGAGTAGAAATGGTAATCTTCTGTCATCTTTTATTAAAAGTAGGAGAAACTTTTCCTCAGGATTATAACTAAATTCTGGAATAAAGCAAAATTGGTGCAAGTCTGTTTTACTTCTGAAAATATAAGAGCTCCACCTTGAGGCAGAATTATTTTATTATACTTTGAGAGGTTAAATTTGAATTAGAAGGCTATTTCTGTGAGGAATAATGGTCAATAATCCCTCATGGAAAAAGGAACAAATACAAGAATTCCAAAGTTATACAACACGTTTAGAATCTCACATCATATTAACACTTTTGGTAAAATACAATGGGCATTAGTTATGGAAGGAAGACGAATTATTGTAATCTTAGTGGTCATTTTCAGCTGAAATTTTATTTAGCTGAATATATGTTGATACGATTTTATTTGAAGTTGTTCAAAAGGTAAACCAAAACTTTAAAAACATTTTTACTCTCCTGATCTCCACTGGCGGTAAATAAATTTCTGATCCTAGCTAGCCAAGAAAATACCCCAATGGAACTCTCTTGAGAAGTTATCATTTATGTCTTGATGTTAACACATGGCTGCTTGCATGAGAGACATGGTAAAAGCCAGCAAATAAAATAAAAGTTCATATTTCACTCCCTTGCTGCAACTTAGCCTTAAAGCTGGTCTTTTTTTTAGTTTTTCTTTTTGTCTCATCTATTGAGGGCCAGGCTTGAAGCTGCAGGGGAAAAAAATGTGTGGGGAAATTGAAATCTGCCCCAAATAAAAGCAAGAATAATTGTCATGATCTCACTCATGCTCTTCTCCTGGTTAAAAATATGCTAAGAAGCATCCCCATTAAAATTTTAATAAACTATTTTCTATATTTTCTTCTGATTCTTTTATAATTCCATAAAGTTTATTTATCTGACATTTGTATACTTCGATTGTGTCTGTGTGTACAGCACTGTGAGATAATTTTCCAGATTAATAGCCAGTTGTCCCCACACTGCATGTTTCTAAGTAATCATTGCAGATATATGGGAAAGTGACTTATTGCTTATTTTAATCTTGTATTATTAAACCCTCTTATTAATTGAAATAGTTTTTCAGTAGATTCTTCCAGATTTTTGAGTTAGATATCCATACCATGTACAAATAATACCACCTCCCTTGAATTGATTTTGATAATTGCTTTTTCCTAGAAATTCATGAATATATTGCAGGTTAATCTCATAAAGTCTGACTTTTTTATATCTCTTCAGTACTAATATTAAGGGTTTACTTTATTTTTGAGTCTTTGGTTAGTTGCACAGAGGCCAATGACTCATTTCATGGGGCTAGTGTCCACTAGGAGAGCAGGGTCTGCCCCAGCCCCTGGATGAACTGGCTGAGGACCACTCATCAATTTTGCTGCTCACTAAGTGTGTCATCTGGCCACAGTCCAAGAGACTTGAGAGGGAAGAAAAAAGGGAAGATGGAGAGACGAACCTGAGTAAGGTTGGAGCAGGAGCACTCACTTTCTTGTTCTCCTATTAACACCTGAGGAGAGCAGCTGAGTGCTGAGGAGGCCCAGCTCATACGAAAAACACCCCACCTACGTGGGTCTGCTCTCCAGCTGTTAAATTCTATTAAAATGCCTTTATTCTCACTGTTCACCCTGACACCTTCTCCTGACAGCTGTGGATGCTCTTTCAGAGCTGGGGTCAGTGAGGAAAGTATAATGTAAAGAGAAAAAAATTCATTTATGAATATTCTCAAAATAGAGGGAAAAGGAACTATTTAAATAAGCATGGAGGATGTGTAATAACAATAAACACAACACATTTCTTTGAGACTGAAATCCATACTCTGAAAGTCCATTAAAATGCAACATTCTGTGGAAATATAAAATGCACTTAAACATACAATGCATTCAACATGGCTAAATATGTACCTTTCAAATAAAATTAGCAACCCTTTCCATGAAGATTTTTAGAGATCACCTTGTAATGACACTACTTGGAAACTAGGAATCAGAACCATAATTTTGAGTGTTAGAAGTGATGGACAAACCTACAATTCTTGGTTTGTTTTGACATAAGGAATGTAAAGTAGTCAGTAAATACTAGCTATTTTTATAGATTAAAAATTAATGCAGCCCCAGGGCAGAAACCCATGGGTCTCAGGTTTTCTAGATGCAAAAGGGAGATAATAAGTACACCTGCCAAGTGACAATAACCGCACTGTGATTAAAGCCCAGGCTTGAAAGGTGATGTTACAGAAAGCATGTGTCAAGTCGCAAAACCTAAAGGAGACCATGCGTATTCTTGATAGAAATGTGGAGGCTTCATCCTCTTGCCTGACACCAAATTAATGTTTTATAAAGCCTGAAGTTTGCCTTCAAGCAAAAATTCCTGAAAGGGCTGTTTTACTATTTATTAGCTCTAAAATAAACAACTCTCCAAGCCCCTTCCCTGATATTCAGTAACTACTTGGGTGGTATTTTTTTTATATATATAAAAGAAAAAGGTGTGAGCTTTGTGCCTTCTATATGGAGCTAGAGCCATGTAAAAATTTGGAATTATAGTTTGGTCTTTAGTAAATGGGTATCTGTGTCTTTAAGGGGTTAGGAGGCAGGGTGGGAATGTATCAGAGTAAATCACAGTCGGAGAAAGCTTGGCCCTCTCATTCCCTGCCTTAGTCAATAGAATTTGTAGTGTCAACTTGAGGGAGAGTAGACAGGGATCAAAGAGGTCCAGGAAACAGACATCATGAAAGACAATAAGGAATTTTCGGGAGATGCTGGGGGAGCTTAGCAACTTTTCCTGGCTCTGTGGCCAAACTCAGCATGTTGCTACCAATGTTCTCTTCAATCTGAGGCTGCTTATGGCTATTCCATCATGGGGGTCTCCTTGAGAGACAAAGAAGGCTCTTGCCTTTTGTCTCTGGTTTCAGATTTTACCCCTTACCTTATGAATAAATTATGGCTTTTATTTTATTACTCAGACTAGCCAATTGGAGACCTGTTTAGCCTGCCTCTCCTGTCCCATTCATTTCTCTCCTCAAGAACCACAGTTAGGACTCTTGCCTGCATCCCCTCTCCACCAAACTTCCACCAGACTCATCTGTAACATTCCTCTGCCAGTTGCTCACTACACTGGAAGATACCCGATGTGTATACAGGCTGGGCAAAAGTAGGTTTTCAAATGGGAAGTAATTCAAGAATAAACTCTGTGTTTTGCATACTCACAACTGTAAAACTACTTTTGTCCCACCCTGTATTCTAGCTCCCAGACTAGATTGTAAATTGCTGAAGCTAAAACGTCACATCTGGTACTTTTTGGTGTGTTTAGAATTGAACCCAATGCTTGCGTATGATGATAGCTGAGTAGTAATTGTTAGCTTAATTTAGATATAACTAGTAATCCAACCTTCTTCACATCCTTTTGAGAATAGAACAGGAAATAAACAAGTAAACCTACATATATGCCTTGAAGTATAAAATCTTTGACTATAAATTTAGGAACCCAATACCTCATATTTATTTCTTGGTCTCGAAAGGCATCTAACTCTCGGCTCCTTGTGTCAGCTGGCCTGAGTCTTAACTAAGTCTGTTTTAAAGTACACAGAATAATAGAATGTCTGTGACAGGAAAATGAGTGAATTTGGATAAATACAAATAAATATATTGTCTTGTTTTGAAATACTTTGTTTCCAGGGATTATAAAGCCCCTAAAACTTGTCCAAGAAAAGAGGATCTTAGAGAATTTATTAGTATCTCATGGAACCCAAAGAAAAGGGCGACAGATGAACTAAAACAAAGATGTGGAACATTATCAGAAACCAAAAGAGTTCTTTCTCTGTCTCTGTCTCTCTCTCTGATTCTGTGTCTCTCTCCTCAGCCTCCTGATCCTTTTATCTTTATGATCCACTTCATTCTTCTTCTTTCCCCTGCTAGCCTCTCTCTATATTCCATCAATGTACATGACTTTGAACATTATTCTGACCATGAAGAGCACATCATGTTCCAGTGCACGCTGCACAACAACAGTGTTTTTGTGTCTCCAGATCGGTTTCCAGGGAGAAGGTTGAGCCAGGTGTGTTCATGAGTCCCTCAGGTTGGAAGAGGGGAAGACTCTGGGGTACCAAGAGCATTCCGTGATGAACTGGGAACAGGACTCATTTTCAAGACTCATAACTCCGGCTTCATTTATCTTTGATTTCTTTTGTGTCCTTTATAGCAAAACACAGATCATTCTAAATTTCTATATACTAATTATGTAAAAATATTATTAGCTGCATTTGAATAAAGTGCTATGATCATTGGCTTCTGGATGAAATTTAGATTTCAGATTAAGCATGCCTTTTTAAGGTTTCATTTACATAAATACTTTTGAATTTCATATTATCCTAAGTCTTGTTTTCAATTGCACAGCAGCACTGCTGATTATATCACTTTTGACAAAATGCTTGAGCTTTTCTATTTTGGATCATCACCAAGTCCTCCTTATAAAAGAAACCGTTCTCTCACTTAATTGAAAATACACTTAACAAAAATGCAACACTTTTTGAGACATCGTGTTCTTGGTTTTCACGGGGTGAGGAGTCTCCAGGCTCTAACGCTCAAACTTGGGTTCATTCTCGTAAAAGAAGAAAGGTTTTTACAAGTAATAAAATGGTGTCCATGATGCACACATATCTTGGAAAGTAATAGGTTGTCATGTGACAAGAATATCCCCATGGTATTAAAAAAAGGGATTAATCCTATTACACATCTAGTATAATAGCCTACATCCAAAATGTTGGCAATACCAAATGCTCTTGAGAATGTGGAGCAACAGGAACTCTCATTTATTGCTAGTGGGAATGCAAAATGGAACAGCTAATTTGGAAGACAGGTAGTTTCCTACAAAATTAATCATACGCATCATATGCTCCAGCAATTGTTCTCCTTGGTACCCAATGGAATTAAAAATTCATGTCCATACAAAAGGTGATACATGGGTATTTATTGAAGCTTTATTCATAATTGCCAAAACTTGGAAGCCACCAAGATGTCCTTCAGTAGGTGAATAGATAAATAAACACTGTCACATTCAGAGAACAAAAATATTATTTAGCAATGAAAGGAAATGATCTATCAAGCCATGGAAAGACATGAAGGAACTTTAAATGCATATTACTGAGTGATAAAAGCCAATCTGAAAAGGCTACATACTGCATGATTCCAATTATAGGACACAGTGGAGAAAACAAAATTATGCAGACAATAAAATGATTGGGAGTGATACAATACCACCCCTGGGAATTTTTATTAAAAGGGGAGTGGATTAAAGATTCAAAGCAAATATTCAGCAGAACTAAGAGAAAGAAAACATTTTTATACTCAAAAATATGTGGGAAGGTTTGCAAAAGTAGGTAACATGGAAAAGAAGTGATTTATTTGGGTGGAAGTAAGGGAAAAGTATTGTAGACAATAGCTCAAGACAGCAGATCTCAGCATGTGCCAGCAGAAAATATATTTCTTGAAAGTGGAGAGTTTATCCTCTGGAGCAGTTTTATATATTCTTTGCAATAAGGGGGAAGGACTACTGGGTCAGCAGGACTGGAAGATATCTTCTAGACAGCTTTTACTCAGAGGCAAAAGAAGCAGGGCTGCATGAAGAGAACCACTTCTAAAAGAAGTCTTCTGCCCTGGCTGGTGTGGCCCAGTGGATTGAGTGCTGACCTGTACACCAAAGTGTCACCAGTTCGATTCCTAGTAAGGGCACATGCCTAGGTTGCAGGCCCAGTCCCCCACAGGTGGTGTGCAAGAAGCAACCACACAGTGATGTTTCTCTCCCTCTCTTTCTCCTCCCATTCCCTTCTGTCTAAAAATAAATGGATACAATCTTTAAAACAATAGAAGAGGAGGAAGCCAGAACCTGCTGGTTCTGACAGAGCACAGGGAGACCATTAGACTGTGAAGCCTGGAAGATGATACTGTCACCTCACTCTCCACTGGATCCCTTACTGATGGCCAATTTTGGAAAATGCAACTCATTCAACGATGAATTTAAACACAGTATCTGACACAACATCCAAAATACATATCAAAAAGTGAAAAAAAAAAAAAACACCTGGAAGACAGCAGTAAGTTAGCAATTGATGAAAAGTTATTGAAAAAAATTACACATATTGCCATATGTATATATTGAATACCTATACATATATGAAATGATGACCAAATATTTTGCCAGGAATTCAAATGTCTTAATGAATTAATTATGTTTATGGAAGCAGACCACCGATCAGAAACACAAGAACTCTGGAAAATGGCATCATGATAACAAGAGGAGATGAAATGTGAGCTGGTAGTCTCAGGAAAAAAAAATAGGAGGAAAAAATGTAACAAAAATAATAAAGTTAATATTGCAAAACACAAAGGAAAGAATACATTATGTGAAAAACACAGTAAAGGACATTGAGTCCAGAAATTAAAATAATATAATGAAATGGGAGAAAAGTAAAATACTTAGAAAGAAAATAATGTGTGTAAAATATTGACAAAGAAAATGCAGCATAAATATAATTTAAGCCCCAAGGCGAACATAGCAATAGAACAAATAGTCAAAGACTATTGTGGGAGAGAGAGAGGAAAAAATGAAAAATAAGTATGCTATCTTAACATTGTTAGTAGTGGGGAGCTAACAAAGATTATCTTTAAAAACTTAGCACCTAGAGAAAGGAATAATTATTAAGAATATAATAAAAAAACAAATCTTTCAAACACAGATTTAAAAACCCTGCAAAACAGAAGAAAACATACACAGAGAAACACAGAGCAAAGAATAGACACAAAGTCAGATTATTTTAATAATTATAAACAGAAAATATGAAATATTATTAAAGACTAAATATGATCCATGTTAATAAATGTAAATGACAACTCTTTTATTAAGATAAAAACATAATTTTTAGTCTGAATACAGACAGAACAAAACCTTAATCTATGCTGTACACAAAAATCTCACTGCAATTGTCGTGATACTGAGCCACAAAGAAAATCTAAATAAATTTAAAAAGAAGGCAAAAATAACACAGAAGTTACTTCCTAAAAAATAGTAAGAAAACAAAAATCTACTGATAAAATTATAAAATAAATGACCTCTTCAACATGAACTTAATGACTCTTACACAAATTTTGGTTTAAAGAGGAACTATGGAGCAAAATTTCAGAATGTAAGAATAATAAAAATATCAAAACCAATGAAAAAGATCTAAAACAGAATGTTAGTTGAAGAGTTCAAAGTTTTCTTTTATACCAGTAAAAAAGAGTGAACACAATCTATTTGAACTGATTCACAAAGTTAGTAAAAGGAAAACAAAATAAAGAAAAACCAAAGGGAAGGGATTAATAAAATTATAACTACAAATCATAAAACTAGAAAAGATATGAGTTAGAAAAAACTCATAAATAATAATAATAAATAACATAGGAAATTCATAGACCATCTATTGATAAAAAATGGAATCTGCAAAAATAAAAGAAATAAGAAATTACAAGTGAAATATATACATAGAACCTAACAAAATTTAAAAAATAATGCAAAATTACTATTTCTCCACACAAATGGTACAAATAGAAATTAATCACAACTTTAAATGAAGCATGTATAAATTACTGAATGGATATTTTAATAATTGTAATAATTATTGGGGTAAAATTGGTGCTTCAAAGTACTGAAAACATTAGTCATTGGTATGGTTTTATAAACACAGAATTTTCAGGTATGATTCTTTGCACACTGACATTCCTAAACACATCACTACTATAAAAGAATCCAATTTACTCTTCTGGAACAAAATTACTGTCCATTATAACAAAAAAAAAAAACTTGGAAGAAATAAATGGATAAAATTTTAAAGTAATTTTGTAAAAGTTTACATACAAAAAGATTGCTTTGAAATTAAGTTAGTCATAAAAATATTTGTCAATAGAAAAATTGATCCTATTTAAATTTATTATGAACAACTTTATTCTTTATCAACTGTTTAATATCCAGTTTTGCATTTAGTATCACTGTTTTTGAGTGAAAGAAATTAAAACAAGAAGGCATTGTAATCAATTTTGTATTTAAACTAAGAACTCAGATAAGCATCTGAAGCCATATTCCTTACAGTAGTCTTATCTGAAGGCCAATATGAGTTGCTCAACTTCCTTCCACCACCCTACCCAACTGTCTCCCTGATGCTGTCTCCTACTATAGTGGTTCCTGCTTATCTGTGGGTTCTGAGACTCCCAGTAGATGCCTGAAAGCACAGACAGTACCAAACCCTGTACACGCTATGCTATTTGCTATCTCTGTGTACATTTTCTCTTAAAGGAAAGACTTTGCAGCTCCTTTTTTAGAATATCCAAATTTCCAGCATCACTACAGTTTGGTTTTGGGGCTACTATTAAATAAAATAAGGGTTACTTGAACACAAGCAATGAGATAACCCCACAGTTAGATCTGATAACCTAGATGGCTGCTAAGTAACTAACAAGCAGGGAGCGCACAATGAGTGGAGTAACAATGATTTCCGTCCCACATGGGAAGGCACAAGGTGGCATGACCTTTCATCATACTACCCAGAATGGCACACAATTTAAAATTTATGAATTGTATATTTCTGGAATTTTAATTTAATATTTATATATGGTTGGTCACAGATAACTGGAACCACAGAGAGCAAAACTGCGGAGAAGGGGGCCTGCTGTCATCTCTGCTCTCGGCTAACCAGCCTCTTCATCTTCCCTCTGGCATTGGACGCCCTGTTCCACCACCCAGCCTTTGTGCTTCGTGGCTTCTATTTTACTACCCTCAGGTTTTAGCTGAAATGTCATTTTTAATGAAAATTTACTAATAACCCTATTAAAAATGTGACCGCCCTCCCCATATGCCACACCCACCCAGGTGTTTCCGGCTAACTTCCTTACCCTTCTCCCAAGAACACATTACCAATTGATACACTTTTAAAAATTTAATTCATGTGCTTGTTTAATCCCTATAAATACATGGGTTTTCTTTTTTCTAAGTCCTGCTTTATCCCCAGAACTTTTAATAGTACCTCGCATGTGGTGGGCATTTAATGACTATTTGCTGAATAGGTAAATGAATGTTCCTACCAGAGCATCTTTATGAAAGTTCTACTTTCTAATTGCTATATTTTCAATAATATCTTTTAAAGATTTTGAAAATAAGTTTATATTTTCCAAGAAATGTCTACATTTATGTCTTTGCATTTCTTTTATTTATTGCTTGCATTAAATCTGTACTAAAGTCTAAAAGGCAATAATTACAATACTACTGACTTCAAGGTGAATTGCCTGATATTTATTAAGTACTGTTGCTGTGGCAGGCCCTCCCCAAGCCTCTGGGAAAAACACTGAGTTCCAGGCCTCAGAGAGCCCATCGCCGGGCTCTGAGGCTCTGTCCTTCAGTGTGCACTTTTTCATAGTTGGCCTCTTCAAAAATGAAACACCTCTTTAATCTGCATACCTTCATTTGAGGAATTTATATTAAGAAATGGATATATGTACTCTATTTAAGGAATCTCTATTAAAAATATATCTTTCTAGTGACCTAAATATGTTAAGTGAAACTCCAGGAAATATGACTCATGTTTATACATGTTAAATGGAAACTTTTAATATAAATCTAAATCTGTATATTCATACAGCAATTTCAATGGCCTTTAATCATCAGGAAAATCTCCTTTACTGATAGAAAGCCTGCATAATGTATTTGTTCAAAATGTAATTGATCCCTTATGTGTTACATTCATAATAAGAATTATAATTCCCAAAGTATGTCCTACAAATTCCAAAGAAACAGAACCCTCTTGTTCTATTGCTAAATATGACACATTCTCTCATATTTCATAATGTCATTAAATAATCAAGATATTAAATACTGGTTTGAAACTTACTCTATTTGGGAGATTTTCAAGCTATTGGAACCATTAGCCTACAAAATATAGTGAATTCTCTTTTCACTGTATTAAACACAATTTTATCTTATTTTTTATATTTATTTACTTTTCCATCCAAACTTTTTATTTAAAAACTCCTAATCCTGGAAATCTTGGAAGAGTATAGAGTGAATATTCATATTATTCACCAAAATTAATCACATTCTAACATTTGCTACTCTTCCACTTTTTGTCCCTTTGGCTGTAGAAAGAAGATTTTGAGTCATTTGGAGAAATACAGACACATAATACTCTACCCCTGAATATCTGGTAGGACATTTTCCTTAAGAAAATACATTATAATTACCACACTCCAGAAATTTAACATAAATAGGACAATATTACCTATATACTAATTTCCCTATTCAAATTTCTCTAATCATCCAAGTAAGGACATTTATGGCTATGTTTTCTTTCAATCAAGAATCCAATAAAAGATTATCCACTGATTTCCTTTAGATACACATCACTTTAATCTCATTTAATCTAGAATAGTGTCCCCCTTTTTTATTTTTCATGATATCAATATTTTGAAAACTAAAGGGCAACAGTTTTGGAGAATTTCTCACAGTTTGGACAGCTCTGATCATTTGCTTATTAAGAGATTCAGGTCGAACACATTGACAGGCTGACTACACAGGTGATGCAAGACGTGTTACACCAACATAGCTGGAACAGAGGTTGCCTGAGCACATACTTTGTGACCGTGGAGTGCTGTGTGAACTCTGTGTTCCTGCTGGAATCTGGCCTGCCTTCAGTGAACTCACAGTCTCTTTGGAGCCATCTAGCAAGTCAAAAGCTGTTTTCAAAAAAATCAAAGCAGTACCGGTGATAAAGAATGCTGTATCCTCCCGCTTGACAGAAATTTATCTCTAAAAATCAAGTCATTGCATAAGCTAAGTAATCTAATAATTATGGAATCGCACCTGCTGCGGCTACCACATTTCAAAAGCACTTTATACCCTATTACCCCTAACCACACACTTGGTAGCTATGTCCAGGAAACAGAAAGTTTACTGCATGTCCCTACTCACCTTCTCTAGTTCCCTTACCTTTCTTCACTTCTCTGTTCTATAAAGATCACAGAATGTCAGTGTATGCTCTGGGTTCAGGATTTGTTTCGTCTTCATCTTCCTTTCAGATCTCTCTGCTCTATGCCCTCTCAAACAAGTGAAGGGCAAGCGCCCCATAACAACAAAAATAACATGATTTCCAAAGACAGTGCATTCCATCTGTCAACAACATTTATGAAGAACATATGACAAGCCAGATTCTCCTCTAGCAAAGAGAACACAGAAGTGAACAACAGTGCCCTACTTTCTTAGAGTTCGTACTGAGAGGGGGGGAAAATAAGGAAATCAGTAAACAAATAAATAAATTAGAAATTTTAAGAGTGACATCAGCAACATGGCAGAAGGGAGAGTCTCAGCCATCATCTCCCTCAGCAGGAACACTGAGGAAAGAACAGTACTGGACTAAAAATACCTTTACCAGAATGCCTAATTCCAGTTAAGAACTGAGACTTCAGAGAAGCACAAAACCATGGAATCTCTTAGAAGTGGTAGGAGGAGCAGTTTTACTTTATCTGTGTCAGGCCCTGCCCCAAGCTGCCTCAGCTCTAGGATGAGAGAGACCCCATTCAGCCCACAGTTTCTCTCTTGGGAGAAAGAGTAAAGGAAGTTTCTGTCTCAAAGCCAGTGTTTGAGGGCACTGCTCAGGAGACCTACTCCTGTCTCACCTTGCTCAGAGGGCACAGAGACAGCTGGCATAGTTAGACAGCCTGGGACAACTGAGAACACAGAGAAGGGGCAGGGCTCTCTGCAATGGCAGAGCGAGACTGGGAGAGGGTGCAGAGCCCCGAGGAGACTCGTCCTTCAGGGAGGAGGGAGGGGCGTGGAGCTGGGGAAGTTTTCCAAGTGTCTTCACTCACTCCTAGTTTGTCACATATGGAGAGTTACAGATAGTCCTGCTGTAGCTGAAGGAAGTGTTAAATGAAATCCTGAGAACAGATTGAAGATTACAGATGGCATAGAATCAACAAAGAAACCAGACAGTGAATAGAGCTGCCCATTTTTAAAATCCCGGAGCACATCTGCAGCCCTTCCTGAGCCACCTGCGGGTCGCTGGGCTACTTTCATAAGGACCAGGTGAATGCGGATGTTGCTTGTACCGAGGCAAGTGGATCAGTGCTGTGCAGTTTAAAGGCTGATACTGCCATCTCACAAGGTGGAAGCAAAACCAGATGTGAATATGAACACTACACATCCCTTCTTATGTGCTCTGTCCATGTGTGGAAAAGGAACAGGGTAGGATGGAGTTTGATTGAAGACACAGGACCACATGTCCAGCCTCATCTGTTTAAGACAACTCTGTCTTCCCTCTGATTCTACCCTGAACTTTCAGTCCAGGAGACGGTTTGGAGACAGAGGTGAAGCACCTGTTTTGCAGGATCTGAGGCAATAAGGTGTAATCAAATTTTGTCCAGGTAATGCTACTGGCAATTCCCCCTACTGGGTTAAAACTCACGCTCCACATTTTTCTCTGGGTTGACTCAGCAAAAATGGTGCTGAACCTAGTTTTTCTTACTTTAAATAACTCAGAATTACAGGTTTTCTCTGGGGGTTCACGATGATCCATATCAATAGCATAATGTAATAACATTTAAATCCAATACAAAGTTTAAACTTAACAGAAAGCCTATTTTATGAGGGTACATCTCATATTATGGTATATATCATCTCAGTTAGGGGAAAGGAAATAGATATTTGGGTATCAGTTTTAGGTGGAAAATCCAATATATAATAAAGCAACTGGCTTAACTTCTCATTGTCTATGGTGGGGCAGAGGTTAAAACTCCAGATGCCTAAATCAAAGCTGAGATGTGTTTTATTCTTACTTAAATTGTAGTAAAAAAGGAAAGCTTCACCTTCCTGTGAAAAGCTCCTTCTGTCGGCAAAACATATTGTGAGATGTCAGATGGCATAAACGCCAGAAGGAGATATGCTCTTGATCTATTCTGTTCTTAGCAAGTGACAAAAATGTCTTTCAGCAGAATAATTATAAGGTTTTGGTCCACGGACAATCATTTATGAATAATGTGCACCTGGTGACTGGAATCTGGGATTTTAAAAGTTCATTCACTGTGAAAACAGAAACTTTCTTCTACAGAGTGAAAATAGAGATAAAGGTACCCTTTAACATTAGTTTTAAAATTGTCAAGTTTGCTATTAATAATCTAATTAGAAGAATAGCTGTGTGACCATTCTGCAGTGAATGCTATGAATTTGAATATCTCTAAGGGAAGCTCACAAATGGAAAGTTAAAAATGATAATTGAATAATACCAATTTAATTAGCAGTTGGAGCAAAGTTTAATTTATTTGAAAAATCAGAGGTTATGATTTCATGATCCTTTAGAAAAAGCACACCACTCATTAATGCCACAGTCTCTCTTCTTTTATTTGTATTCAGATCACAGAAATGAATATATTTAGATTTTTACATTGAATGTTTTAACCAGATGTCTCTGAAAGGCTACCCACAAGAAATTTACATCAAATTCTGGTATTCCAACTTCAATCGCACATATCGAAAGGAGGAATCCTTTCTAAGGATAATTTTCTTTCTGTAGACATCTTACATTGGTTCATTGTCTCATAGGGAAGGAGACACATAAAAAGACTGTGTATTATGCTGAAATAAATTCTAACATTTAATATAGTATATGAGGCCACAGTTACCATAGTAACTGTGTTCTTACAAGACCTGTTTTACATCGTAATTCCCCAGCTTTTTCCATTACAATCAATACAGCACCCATGTGTCCTTTTTGAATGACATAGTTATACCCTCAATGTTCCTAAAAAGGGACAGATCAATGTTTGCAAATAACCTTGCAGGGCCTCAATTTTTTATTATTTTGTGACTTCACTGATGCATTATTTTAATTTGCATCTACCATGAGCTTAATTAAGAAGAGGCAATCACTTAGAAGTAAGCTTCTCTATCAGGCAGTATAGAACACCTCAATGAAACTTTATCTTTTTTCTGCTATAAAAAAACTATATATATATATACTTTTTTCTTTTGCTTAGTGATTCTTTGAATGTTGTGTCATTTTAAGAAATGACCCTAGGCAAAAATAAACAACTTGTGTCAGTAGCTTGTAAAGAAAAAATGATGGGTATTATGGCTATTACTTTATGAAGCAGAATTTAACAATAAATTAAAGAGTGAGATGTTAAATTTATTCTTGGCACTAATATTCCAATCCACATTCAAAGACTGCCTACCATGTGTCAGACACTGTCCTAGACATTGGGGATAGGGCCTTACACAAAACCAAACTCTGTAGTCATTAGATTTACATGCCGAGTATTACATGAGAGTGGGATTCAGTCCCCCACACTTCTACAAGTTCTTGGAGTAGTGGGAAAAGTAGAGGCTCAGCAACTAAGCAAAACTTATACCTCTTACCTCTTAATTGTGTAATTTTTGGAGCAAGTTAATTTATCTCTCTGACTTTCCACTTCTCTATTTGCAAAATGGATTATGCATTCACATAAGTTTATTCAGTGGATAATGTATGATAAAATATGTACAGAACATAGAATGGAATTGTTATTTCCCAACAACGGTTTCTGGAATCTGCTTCCTTCTATAAAAAGCAAGACTATTGTAAACATTGTCTTTTTTCTATCCTAGAAATCAGAAGATCAGACCAATATAAGAAAAATAACAATTGTTGAGTAAGAGATCATTGCAAGTTACATTGGAAAATGTATGAGAAGATATTCACAGTAGTAGCGTTATATAACCCTCTGACATAGCCAGGTATAGATGGAAATGTAGCAATATTATAGCAGTAAAGGAAGCAGTGTAGGGGTTTGTGTTTATGTATAAAAGATTTAACACAGGACTGGCAGATAAGCATTAAAAAATGCTTATGGTATATATTGTAAATTATTTAAAAATATATAAATTTTTATATTACAAGTAGTGAGTTAAATGTTTAACATGCAAAATCTTATTAATTCTCACAATAACCATGTGATTCATACTTCATAAATGAAAATTTTAAGCTCAGAAAGATTAAAAGAAATGGCCAGGATTACACTAATAGATGGGTCAACAACAAACAATGAGTAATGTTAGATGGTGGGGAAAAGTCTCAGTGAGTAATACAATATCAAGATTAAGGAAAAAATACCCTTTCTGTTACAAAACATTTTTAAATAAGACCAGAGTGGCCCATAGTTGAGGGCCACTGAATGACAGAGATGTAGAGAAAGCTCCAAGAGAACCATATCTAAGGCAATTTCCTTAACCACAGGAAAGACTTGCCAGTAAGGTATGGCTGGAAGTTAACATCACTGTCCACTATTTGTAATTTTACCACATACATACATAATCATGCATTAATTCATTCTGTTTATTCTTAGTACTTCTTAATATCATTACAAAATCTTGTTTTCTTAAACAACTCCTTGAAATAATATTGGGATGAGGTTTATGAGCCCAACAAACCCCAAAAGACCTTAACAATCAGTTCTAGTACTTAATAATGGACAGACTAAACCAATAGCCTTTATTAGTTATAAAATGATGCTTAACAAAATTTATTTCTTATTTATTTGTGTGTTATACTAAAAATTATGTCTGAATCATCCACACAAATATATGTATACACACACAGACACATACATAACACATAGCCACAGACAACAGTATGGTGATGGCTGGAGGGAAAGGGGGTGGGGAGAGGTGGAGGTGGGCAAAGTGGGGATAAGTAGGTATGGAAAGAGACTGTGCTTTAGGTGTTGGGCACACAGTGCATTGTGCAGATGATCTTTTGTTGAATCGTGTGGTTTTGTGAATCAATGTCTGTTGGGAGCCGCCCTTTCTGGTTTCAGGAGCTGTAACCCCGCCATGGCTAAGGCTGAGTGAGGGACCTTCAGACCATAAGCCACTAAGAAGACAAAGCTTATCTCCCTAGCAGGAGTACCACTTCTGCTTTTTTTCCCATAACTGGCCCCAATGCTTGATCAGTTAGCCAATGACGGGTAAGATTCCCCAAAAGGGGAACAACCTAAGACATACATGATCATGTGGAGGCCCCAGGGAAGGATTTGGGAGGCTATGAAGAAAGGGGGTGATGGACCCTCACCCCTTGGCTTTAACAAATCCTGAGTCCTCATTCTGCCTTCAAGAAGTCTCCTAATTTCTTGGCTTCTTTACTTTCCCTGCTTGACTTAAGCCTGAAACAATGACAGAGGGCAGTGTAGCCCTGTGCTAGAAAGGGCGGGTTTCCTAGGTGATCAGACCTAAGAAAGAATACAGAAAATCCTGTGAAACCTGCTTTGCTAAGAATGCTCTCAATTAAATGATAAGGGTCCGAGCAGGAAATGACTTTGTTTCCCAAAGTTTTATAGCCCTTTAGCTAATAGACCTTGACTCAGAATAGACCCTCGGAGTTCTTTGCTATCTATTGTTTGATCCTTATTGCCTGACAATGATTAATGAGCTTTACCTGTATTACTGTGCAAACAAACCCAGTAAAAGACCATTGAGGAAAAGGCTCTAGACCCTTCTCCTTTGAGAGATCGGCCATTTTTCCTCCCCAAGCAGATCATATCTTGGTAGACTTATTCTCATCCATGGTGGATGGATGAGAATCCGTCCTGTGGGCGGAACCCCCCCACCAAATGTCACCACAATAAATTCAATAAATAATAAAATAAAATGTATTACATCTTAATTTTTCAGCTTGTGTTTAAAAGTCACCTAATCAGGAATCTAAAAACATGAGTCTATCACCCATGTGAAAATGTTTTAAAGAATCAACTTAGTAATTCAAAAACACTGCAATAATGAGAACATAAATCTTATATCTTAATTATAATTAGTATTAAGAACTTGTCAGATGACATAGTTAAATTGTTTATTAATAGCAACATTTTATAGATTCAAAGCTCAGTAAAATTAATAATTTAATGGTAAAAAATCAGTTTAATTACAAGTGAGCTTCAGTAGGATTAATAACTAACTTCTCAGCAGAAATAAGTAGGTGAAAAGATGATAGGATAACATATTCAAGATGAAATAAAAAGTATGTCATATAAGAATCCTATGTCCAGCAAAACTATCCTTTAAAAATGAAGGAGAAAGATGATACAATCCCAGATAAGCAGAAACCTAGAATTTTTTACTAGTGAGCTACCCTACAAGAAAAAGTTTGGCAATTTCTCAAAATGTTAAAAATGAGGTGCTCATATAACCCCACATTTTCAATCCTAGATATATATTTAAGAGAAATAAAAGCATATGTCCACATGAAACTTATTTACAAATGCTCATACCAACTTTATTCTTAATAACCAAAGAGTGGAAACCACAAATATCTATCAACTGGTGACTGGGTGAACGCATGTATCTGGCAATAGAAAGGATGAAGTACTAGAACATTCTACAATACAGAAGACCCTTGAGAAGATTTTGCTAAATGAAAGAAGCTAATCACAAAATACCACATGTGGCATGATACCACTTATATGCAATGTCCAGAAAAGGCAAGTCCATAGAGACAGAAAGTAGGCTAGTGGTTGCCAGGGGCTGAGGGGAAGGAGGAATGGGTGTGATTAGTAATGAAATAATGGAAATGTTATAGAATTGAATTAGGTGGTTGTACAACTATGTGAATATATTTTAAAAATTACAAAGCTATGTACTTCAAATGAGCTAATTTAATGGTATTAGCATTATATCTCAGTAAAACTTTTATTTAAAAAAAAAAACAGGTTAAAGATACAGTCTCTGACCTAGAACAAACTTGCAACAATCATTTGGCTCTCATTTCTTTTTTTTTCTACAGATGAGGAAACTGTAGCCAAAATAAGATAGAAATATTGCTTAAGGGTTCAAAGCTCATATCAGTTGAGTTTGAATTCAGTATGTGGCCCACTGCATGGGTAGTGTGAGAGCACTTGAAAATTGCTTAGCTATGTGTTCCATATCTAAACAATATGAGATATGAGACCCTGGGAAAATTACTTGCATTGAATAAACATTTCAATCTATAAACATGCATTACAAAAATGTAATTCAGGTTTGCATTGTCAAGATTTTTTAAATATCTATTTGATATAAAGCCCTGATCTAGGCTGGTTATAGTAGAAGTTTAAAGAAACATACAAAACTGTTCTTGATTTGAATGATTTAAAATTCCAATAGACACAAATGCCTTATTAAACCCTCCTTATGACCATTGCTAAATTCAGTAGGACAAAGCTGAGGAATTTTAGACTAAAAATTATATCCATGAAATATAAGCCACATTTGTATAATTCTTCATAGCTATGCCTAATGTCTGTGACTAGACTCATACACTGGGCTGTTGGAAGCTGCTTTTTAAAAAATATGGTATCCTGATGCGTACATGGGCCTGCAGTGATCATGGAATGCTGTGGATGGCTCATCGAAACACGAGAAAAACATACACAGAGACAACCAGGTCCTATGGGGGAGTAGGGATGGAACAGCCCCTCTCTCTAGTGAGGAGTGCCCTGTTTCCATTCCCAAGCAGGTTTTTATTAAGAATATGGACTTAGTTTGTGGATTCACCATCTGGCAGAAAAGAGTAAAAGGAATGAATGACTTTCAAAGATGCTGACAGAACTCCTACTGTGATTCTGGGCAAAGATTGGAGTTTTATCATTTGAAAGGACTACAGGGCCCAAAGGGCTGTTTTTGGTTCCTGTCCATGCCTTTAAATTCTAATTCAATAACATCCTCCAGCAAACAGATCTCACAGGATTTTGCATATTCTATGTCCCAGGCCTGATTACCTGGGGGTCCGCCATCTCTGGTCTGGGCTGCATCCCTGTGCTATTTCCGTAAGCTTGAGTTGGGCAGAGGTGACAAAGGCAGCCAGGAGACTTGGATTTCTCACATCTAAGAACAAAGACTCAGGCTTTGACAAAGCTGAGCGGGAAGGAGTTGATGTCGATCACCCGTTCATTTCCACAGCCTTGTGAGTCTCTTCCCTGAGGCCTTCTCATGATCATGCCTGTCTTACGCTATTCCTTCCATGGGAAATCTTACCTGTCATTGCCTAACTGATCAAGCCTCGGAGGCCAAGCACAGAACAGGCAGCGTTCATGCCAGGGGAATAAATTTTTGTCTCCTTAGTGGCTCCTGGTCCCGAGGTCTTTCATTCAGCCTAAGTCATGGAGGGTTACAGCTTCCTGAGACCAGGCAGGGCGTTCCCCAACAGTATCCAGTCATGTGCCCCTTTTTTATTAACAAAATGATTTCTTTGTTAGTAATGAAAAATAAAACTCCAAACACAATTTTAAGATCTTGACATAGAGTTAATATGTCTCACCAGAAGAGATAAAAACCTCTTTTCTTTATCCCTCCACCCTCAGGATCAATAGATAGTAACACCACAAGAAAGCTAACACGAAAATGGTAGGGTTCAAATTTAATTTCCTCACAGAAGGTAGCTGCTGAAGATCTGTCCTTTAGCATTTGCAACCTTGCCCATATGACCCCTTGAAAGTTTATTTGCCAATTTGTCCCACTGCATGAGCTTTCCCCTACAGTTCCAGGATTTGGGACTGAGATTGCTTGTTCTAGGCACTGGAGCATCACAGATTCTAGCTGCACTGACGAGGGGGCAGCATTATATACATTTACTGGAAGCCGTTGGGTGTTATTTTAGTCCTTCCTTTTCTACTCTCGTTGTTTTAACAAGAGACCCTGGAGGAAGTAGAATCACCCTTTACTCCTTAGCACAAGCCTGATGACAGTGCCTTTCATCTTTGGGTCAGTTTTATAACTTTATGGACAGAACAGAGGTTTACACAACTCGCCTCTCTTCCATTTCTTCTTCCCTGCTATTCCTGTTGGGTAGGTCTGCATCCTATTCTAACCTGCTTCTCAGAAACCACTTCCAACGAAGTTGCTCAGCAGATTCAACTTAAGTTTTAGGTCTTGCTTCTAAACTTTGAGTCAGTAAGAATCAATCTTTTAATTTCCTTTCAATTGCATAAAGCACAGCTGTCAAACACAAGGCCCACAGGCCAAATCCAGCCCTCTACTTTGTTTCTACCCTGTGGTAGCGCCGAGCTCTCACTTAATTGTTACAGAGTAGTTACATTTATACAGTCCTAAAATTACAGTCAGCCCTTTGACAGCAACCAAGAGGCTGATGTGATGTGGCCCCCCATGAAAATGAGTTTGACACCCCTGGTAAAGGGTCTTAGATAACTTCTGACTTTTCATAAAATTGAAAAAGGAGTTTGCTATGCACTAGTTAATTGCACTTGCATAATCTCCAGTTGCTGATTAAAATAAATGGAAGTTCTACATTTTGCTTCACTACAAATGAAGAAAATACAATTCTGATATCAGTGGTGAGAGTGATCTTTCCCTATTTCAGAATACAAATGAAAGTTAAGAAATTTTTCTTTTTAATGTGTTCCTTCCACCAAAAAGCCCCTTTTCTAATCCATTTTCAGGTGCAGCATATCTAAACTATGGCAACTATAACTCTGAACACCTAATAATCCAAAATGTCTCTTTGCTCATATTGACACTATGCCCATAAACTTCAATTCTATGTAGAGGTACGTTTTTTTTGGACAATGGAAAATATTATTGTTTATGACCTAAAGTCAGCTATAAGCGTGGACACCTTAGCCCCAGCCAGGTTGCTCAGTTGGTTGGAGCATTTGATTCCCGGTCAGGGCACATACCTAGGCTGTGGGTTAATCTCAAGGAACATAAGGAAGGCAACCAGTCAATGTTTCTCTCTCAGATGGATGTATCTCTCTCTCTCCCTCCTTTCCTTGCTCTCAAAAATCAATACACATATCCTTGGGTGAGGATTGAAAAAAAGAATTCACACCCTAGGTCTTGACTATGTGATTGTCTAAACTTTTCTTAAGAATGATGTTTTCTGTGCATTATAATTTGCAGTAAAATTTCAAACTACTTGACTAAATAGAGCTCTATGAAAATGTACAGGTTACAGTCATAGTTCTAAAGAGATCTTTCTGAATCCATGATGCCTTGAGTTGCCAAAATTTATTTTCTCTGTAGTCATACAACAACTCAATTCATTAATCATAGTTATATTTGTATACATTTTAGAAAGTGCTTTAATTTATTAGATAATCAGACTATCATATGCAAAGTATATATAATAATGTGCATGTCTATATTTGTTCTGATGTTTACTTTTTAATTATCTTTAAAGTCACCATGGTAAGTTATTATCTTTTTTTCTTTGGTCTGGTTATGTTTTCACTCCCCAACATCTGAATTCCTTCTTATATATTTAGAGACTGAGATCTGGGGAATGATAAGACTCCTCCCCAAAAATCCAGATGCTTATTTTACCTGAATATTAGAAATTGGGCATGGGCAATTGACATAATCCTAACCAATCAGATGGCACTTTCCCAGATGGGTGATCATATCTGAAAAAAAAATCAAGAATGACTCAGACTTTGTTGTGGCAGAAGCAATATCTACTCTTGTATGATAGTGTCCGGCCGTTCACCGGTTCCATCCGCTTGTCAGCAGCATGTCAGTGCCAAGCCAGTGTGCCAGAGGTATGATGTTGGTGGTAGTTTTGCCCACACAGTTGACCTTGCCTCTTGCCTATTTTTAGGTCTTTACGTGAGTTTATTTTTATGTTTAAGTAAATCAGAACATGTTTCTGCTGTTTGCAAGAAGAGCCCTGACTGCAAAGGTCAGTACATCACAGGTTCTCAGTAAACATTGTGTCTCTTCAATTCTACCAAAGCTTATCAATTAGAGGCCACCTATTTCACAAAGCCCTTTCTGACTACACCCTCTTAAAAATGTATACTTAGAACTAATAAGTGCCTATAGTATTCAATTGTAAAACATTGTTCTAATCACGTAGAGAAGTCTTTATGGCAAATTCAATATTAATCAAGACCTTGAAGGATGGTTAGGATTTTGATAATATAAATAAATTCATAATTAGAGACAAATCAAATAAGATTACATGTTACTTAGGTTTTTTTCAGAAAACTTATTATGTATTAGAGAGAAAGAGAATTATTACAAGGACTTTGCTCACACAATTATGGAGGCTAAGTTCAAAGATTGCAGTCAGCAAGCTGGAGACCTGGGAAAGCCAAAGTGTGGTTCAAGGCTGGGAACCAGGAAAACTGATGGAGAAAGTCCAAGTTTGAAAGCCAGAATACTCAAGACCCAAGAGTTTCAATTCAAATCTGAAGGTCAGACAAGACCAATGTTCCAACTCCAATTGGCAAGAGGAGTTCCTCCTTATTAATAGAAGGGTCAGCATTTTAGTTCCAATGAAACCTTTAAATGGGTAGAATGAGGCACACTCACACTGGAGAAGACAATCTGCTTTACTTAGTCTATTGATTCAAGTGTTAATCTCACCCAAAAATGCCTTCCCTCACAGACACACCCGGAATAATGTTGACCAAATACCTGGGCACTCATAGCACAGTCAAGTTGACATATAAAACTAATCATCAAAAACCATATATGTTTAAAATGTAGGTTGTGTTCTAGAACACCCAGCATGCATATGTCTGAGAAGCAAGGCAGGTAACAGGGAGTGGAGAAGCCCTTGCCCAGGCTGAGAGATAGGTACCGGGAGTTAATGCAAGGAAGGGTGTGCTTTTTTTTTTCAATTTTTTTTGTTCTTAAAATAGCTAGAGCAAAACAAAAAGATGAAGGATTAGTAAAATAGAATCCTATAAAGGAATACCAAAAGCCAAATTTGCATCTCATTGGTGTCATTTGTATGGCATGAGAGTGGGAGAAAACAACAAGAGAAATCATAAACAAGCAAAACCAAAATAAAGTCGGAACTAATATAATGGGTACATAGTGATATATTTTATTCTCTGAATATATTTTTTATTGTATTTTAGATTTTCATGGACTTACATTGTTTATTCATAATTCCTGCATAACATAATAAACTTGGTTCAAAAATGCAATCAAACAATAGGCAAAACCGCATTAGTGTGAGGGTGATATAATCGCTGCAGTGAGCTTGAATATATTGCTAAGTGAGGAATCCTGGGACTCAAGTAGTGAACATCCCCTGCTTTGAAAAAGGGGTTCCAGGCTCTGTCTCACCCAGGCCTTGCACTTTCCTTTAAACCTCATTTTCCCCTAATTTTCCTCTTCCTAGAAGACAAGAACTTCAGCCTGCCTATATTTGAGAACAGAGGAAGAAAGCCAGCTACTAATCGTATCATGTCAAAATTTGCATCATTCCTGAGTGTGTAATGACAGAACTTTCCTAAATAAATAATACACACACGTGCATCTATTTAAAAACAAGAAAAGTACTATTTTTCTCTTTCATACTCAAAGTTGTTAAGCCTTAAACTGAATTCACATATCACTTTCCATTCTCCTCTTTTTAAAAATGGAAGAATACCAAAACAAATGAGGCTTCTCCTAAATCAGTCATTTGAAAGTTGTCATGACCCAATCACTTCTGAAGAAAATGTTTTAGCAATTAGTTTAGTCAGTATGCATAGCCATGAACAGAGGCTTCATTTTATTCAAACTAAATCATAGTGAGTACTACATATTATCAACATTCAGGAAATATCCACTGAATAATTTAAATGTGGATGCAAGGTTTCCGTTGAATAAAAGCTGCGATATTTTAAGGCACCTGTTATAGCTTAATTGCGATGACTATGAATGTACATGCAATCCATGTGGAATGTAGGAGTTTAATCAATTGCAGTCACTATCAGAGCACTCTCTCTTTAACAAGCAGAATACATAATTATGTACTCTAGACCCTGGAGCAACACTGAATGCCAATATTATCGTCTTGGCCTCAACTCCCTTATCTATGAAATATGGATAATAATAGGACCTGCCTTCATGGAGGTTGCAAGTATTAGAGTGTACAGATATATACATACACAGGTATAGATATAAATATACTCATGTATGAGTGCATATATAGTGTATATATATTTAATGTTTATAATAAGTCTTTATGCATACCCTCTTCCATATATATAGGATTCAATAGATTATATATAGATAGATAGATAGATGGATAGATAGATAAGGAACATTTTTATGAAAAGAAAGTACCACAATATTTTTAGGGAACTGAAAAAGAGTACTTTAAAAGTTGTTTTCTGATGTCCTTTATCTTCACAATAAAGTTTTTTGTTACTAGAAAGAAATTGGGCTATTCTGGACTTGAATCTTAAATCATTTGAATAGTTTATATGCTTAACTCTAAATTATTTAGGGCACTCATATTCAAAGGAGGATGCATCACATAGATTTCATAAAAACACAGAACACCACCACTGTCTTAGACCAGATCATTATCATTCTCTCCCTCCTCCTCGCTGCCAGACATAGTGGCTGTCTTTGGATGTTCCATTCCCTTTCCCACCCCAGTTTCCTGTCTATGCTGGTCTCACCACCTCAACAATCTCTCCCGCATCTCCATGCTGTCATTTATGTTACCTACTTTTCAAGAAGCAACCTCATTGGTCTTATCAAATGTTTACCTCTTTAATAAAATCTTCCATATTCTGTTATAATGCTCATCCTTTTAGTATTACCTGTCACTAGTTTGAGGGTTCCTTACAGGTGGGGTCTGTACACTATTCATGCTTGTAACCCCAATATTTTGTTTAGTAGGTTCTCAGCACTTATTAAATGAATGAGTTGGAGCTGTAAAGAGACAGTGATGCTATTAAACACCACAGTGTATCCTCCATCCATGCATTCACTCACGCAACAAATATTTGAAAAGCTATGTGTCAGACACTATTCTAAATCCTGGTAGTCTAACAATAAAAAAATATTTAAATGAGCTCAAATGGAAAGAGACAATAAACAAATGACTAAACAAAACATAATTTGTTAGATGGTAATTGGTGGCATGAAAAAATAAAGCATGGAGAAGGGGTGCAAAGTTTAAAGATAGTATAATGAGAGAAGGCCTCACAAAAGAGTTATTTTTGAGTAGAAAATTGAAGGAAATGATCAAGGAGTCTATCTAAGGAAAAAGTTCTAAGTATTTGGAACAAGTGCAAAGGTCATTAAGGCAAGAGTAATGCTAGTTATTTTGAGGGTCAGCCCAGAAACTGATGAACTGGAACAGAGCAAGCAGGAAGGAAAATTGTAGGGGATGACCTTAAAGGTAATGCACAGAAATTTAAGATTGATTCTGAATGACACAAGAAGCCCTGAAAAGCCTTGAGCAGCAGAGTAATAGATGCTGACTTTTTTACTGGGGTTATTCTGTCTTCTGAATTGAAAAGAGATCAAAGGAGAAAAGTCAAGGAGTAAAGCAGGCAAGAATTAAACTGTTGTAAATAGCCAAAGAAAAGCAGGTGATGGCTGAAATAAGAATAATTATGGTAGAACCAGATTCTGTAGATATTCTGACTTGTTTCTAAACTGGATTTGAGAGTAAGAGGAGTGAAAGATGAGTTCAAACTTTTTTACCTGAGCAACTGGACAAATGTTGCTGATCTTTACTGAGCTAAAGAAAGCCCCAGGACACACAGTTTTAGGGGAAGATTAGTTTAGGACATGTTGAGATGGGATGCCTAAAAATAGTTAGCAGTCTAGGCTGGCAGTATACTTTTGGGAGTCATTGGCATATTCATATAAAACATGGGATCAAAACTCACAAAATGAATTTGAATATAAAAGAGAAGAAGTGGAAGGACTGAGTCTTGTGATCAGACCAACAGTAACAGATTGGGTAGATGAGGAGAAATCAGCGAATGTGACTGGGGAAATAAGAAGTGACCAGGGAAGTGTGAATCCCTGAAGCAGAGTGGAGGGGGTTAATTATGTCAAAAGATGTTGTTGCATTCAGTACAAGGAGGTCTGAGAACTGGTGTAAGCAGGTGGGCAGTCATTGAAGGCATAGACAAGAACAGTGATTATTGAGAGGGGAAGAAAGAAAAATGCAAATAAAAGAAGATTCCAATGAAAATGGGAGACGAGAAATTAGAGACATGAGTTGATATTACCTCTGAGAGGAGTTTTGCTGCAAGAAGAGTTTTGTTGGAAGAAATGAATGACATGGTAGTCAGGAGAGACAATGAGAAAACAATTTTGTTTTTGTTTGTTTTCTTTCACTTTAATAAAGGAGAAAACAGCATGTATAAACAATGAGAGAGATGAAATGTAGGAAGGAAAACACTGATGCACGCGAGAGAAGAAAGAACTGCTGTTGCAATGCCCCTTAGGTAGGCGGATAGGATAGAACTGATTCACAGACGGAGGGTTTGCCCTGTCGAGAAGTGCAGACAGTACATTCATTGCAAAAGAAGAAAGAGCAACTATATCCAGCTGTAGTCAAGGGGCAGATGTAATAGAAAGAGCTTGTGTATGATCTCTGATTGCATCTTATTTCGCAGTGAAATGTAAATTAAGCTCATCAACTGAGAGTGAGGATGATGGAAGAGGCGTTAAAGATTTCAGAAGAGAAGAGAAACTGTAAAATAGCTAATTAGGAGAGTTGAGGAGTGAATATAGGCAAATACAGCATAACAGTTAGACGGCATGAAGGGTTCACCAGAGATTAGTGATCCTAAATATAAAGTGAGGGCAGTTGGCGCTGATGATGTGAGTTTCCTCCAGCCGTGGTCCCCTGCATCGATGAAGCGTAGAGTAATAGATGGAGAGTCGAACTTAACAGCAGGGAAGTGATGACAATTAAGCAAAAGAGGTACAAAGGAGTTGTGTGTGTGGCAAGTGAGTTCACACTTAGCCCCAAGAAGCCAACACGCTGCCTGGAGCCTGCATAGATTATTGAAAAATACAAAGTTAGAAATTGCATTCAGTTTTTGCATCTTCATTTAAAATATACTCTGCAAAAGATATGATTCACTTTTACCCTGCCTAGTCCAAAGTGATTTCTTTGCATACTGCTTTTTATTCAGAAATCAGTGCTATTGAAATAAAACTATGATTTATTGTTACATAAGAACAGAAAAGTGTAATTGAAAACAATAATTGTGAAAATAACCAATTTCTGAAGGGAAATGAGAAAACTGAAGATCAGTGAGAGGTATAGTTCATAAAATAGATTCAAAACAGATTCTTGATATTATATAAGAATATAAGGATTGACACTTAGTGCTTATTTAAAATTGAAAAAAAATATCTGGAAGTAAATATATTGTGAAAGATTAAAAAGCAATTGCCTTGCTATAATCAGCAATCTGCTATAATTAATATCTACTTAAAATCACAGGAGAATCCATATTTTAAATGTCACTTTTTCAGGGAAAAAAGATCATTTAAAAATGGTATAGAAATGAACCTATGGCATGCAGAAAAATTTGTTCTATTAAATAAAAATATTCTTTCTTCATCACCATCATCATCAAAATGTGTTAGTTGATACCATCTGTTTGTTCAGACCAACATAAAAATTTACAGAATACCATAAAATAATAACCAAGTCTACATGTAGATTATAAGCCTGGCCACCGCAGTAAAAGAAGAAAAGCCAGCTCAGTATGTGAATATTTCTATAGTATTTGATAATAATTAGTTTGTACAGTTGATATTTGTTCCTATGACATTCCGTAACAATACTCACTCAGTAGGATCTTGTGGCAAATCATATTCACCCTCGTATTTGCGCGTAGTCCCCATTCACCACCATTCCCATCTCTCTAGAACAGATGCACATACACCGCACTTAACCATGTGTTTCCTATGTAAACCACAGAAGTGTTCTTAAATGTGTGTGTGTGTGTGTGTGTGTGTATGCACACATACACCCTTATTGACATGCTTATTGATTTTAGAGAGAGGGGAAGGAAGGGAAAGAGAGAGAGAAAGATCAAATGGGGGTGCCTCTTGCATGTGCCCCAACTTGGGTCTGAACCTATAAGCTAGGTGTGTGCCCTGACCGGGAATCGAACCCACAACATTTCAACTTATGGGATGATGCTGCATCCAACTGAATCACACAAGCCAGGGCCATAGAAGTAAATCTTTTACATTGTTATAACCTTGGTGGAGCTAGTACGGTCCCTTCTCCAAAGAGGGCAGCAGGCTATTTCTCACCAACTGAAGCACAAGATCAGTACACATAGAACCAAATTCAGATTCAATTGCTTTTTTTTTTTCTAGTTTACAAATTTAGGCAGTTGGTTGTTAGGGGCTGGATTGTGTTCCCCCAAAATTAATATATTGATGTCCTAACCCCCACTACCTCAGAAAATAACTATATTTTGAAAGAAAGTATCTAAGGGGCAATTCAGTTGAAATGAGGTTTCAGGGCCCTACTCCAACATGTCTGATGCCTTCATAAGAAGAGAAAATCGAGACACTGACAAGTACAGAGAGAAGGCCACGTGAAGACACAGGGAGTAGATGAGCATTGATATGCCAAAGAAAGAGGCCCCAGAAAGAAACAACCCTGCTGACACCTTGGCCTTGGACTTCCAACCTCCAGAATTGTGAGAAGTATATTTTTATCCCTTCAGCCATGAGGTCTGGGTATTTTGTTATGGTGACCCTAGCAAACTAATACAGTGATTAATGTAAATTGGCTTATGTTGGAAAGAGCTAAAAATTTCAGAATCAGGGATGGTTTATATTGCTCTTGTCTTCCTCACCTTGTCTCCAAACAATTCATGTTACAATTAGGTGCTCCAAAACAGTCCCCAGTAACAATCACCCAGTAACATCATTCTCAAACTTCCACCGCCCCGGGGACAGGGAAACATAAAGCTTTTTTTCCTTGGCACACATGATTACTCTTTTGAATTACCAGAGTAGTTTTAAACACGTTAGTTGAGATATACTTTGCATACCATAAAATTTATCTTTTGTGAGCATACAGATCAATATTTTTACTAAATTTATACAATTGCGCAACTCTCTCTGTAATCCGGTTTTAGGAATTTTCTAGCATTCCAGAGAGTTTCGTGAGCTCATTTACACTCAACACTACCTCCCATCTCCATCTTTACTCAGACACTCCCGATTTCTGTTTCAACAGATTCGCCTTTTCTGGAAATCTCATAGAAACGAAATCATACAACTACATATAGGCTTTTGTGTCTCTTTTTTTTAGCATAATGTTTTCTGACACTTATTTTATGTTGTTGCAGAGAATAGTTCATTTTTTATTGTTAAATAGTAGCTCGTCATATAAGGGCTTCACAAATTTCTGTCCGTTCACTAGTTCAGGCTGCTGTAACATTTGCATAAAGGTCTATGGCTGTCCAAGTATTTTCATTTCCCTCGGGTGAAATATGTAAGAATGAAATCACTGGGGATAAGTATACTTTTTAACTATTTAAGAAACTGCCAGCCCTGGCTAGGGTAGCTAAGTGGATTGAGCACAGGCCTGTGAACCAGAGGGCCACAGTTTGATTCCCAGTCTCGGGCACATGCCTGGGTTGCAGGCCAGGTCCCAGCAGGGGGAGCGGAGAGGCAACCACACATTGATGTTTCTCTCCCTCTCTCCTTCCCTTCCCCTCTAAAAATACATAAATAAAATCTTAAAAAAAAAAGAAAGAAAGAAACTGCCACACTGTTCTCCAAGGAGGCTGTGTTATTATTATATTCTCCCACTAACAATATTTGAGGTGTCCGGTCTCTCCACGACTTTGGCGACCTGTGATTGCCTCTCCTTTCAATTACAGTCACTCGAACAGGTGTGAAGCGGTTTCCCGTGCTGCTTTTAATATGCATTCCTATAGTAACTAATATACTGACCATTCTTTTCTGTGCTTATTAGCCATTTATACATCTTCTTTAGTGTCTTGTCTATTCAAATATTTAGTCTACTTTTCATTGTTTTTCTTTTGTCTTCACAATATCAAGTTTTGAGGGCATATTGTATATTCTGGATACTAGTCCCTTGTCAGAAACATGATCTACAAATATTTTACCCCAGTCTATGTCTTGTCTTTTCATTTACCTATTAGTATTCTTGAAAAAGCACAATTTTATTGGAGTCCAATTTATTATATTATCTTTTAAGGATTATGTTTTGAGTGCATACCTAATTATTGCCTAAGCCAAGTCCATAAAGATTTTCTGTTGCTTTATTCTACAGGTTTTTATTGTTGTGGCTTTTAAATTTAAGTCAATGATCAATTTATATAAATTTGTATTTGTGCAAGTATCTAAGTTCAGTGTGTGTATGAATATTCCATTATCTTATCATTTGTTGAATGTCTATTATTCTCCCCACTGAATTCAGTTGACACTTTTTATGAAAATAAATTGACCACAAATGTATGGGTTTATTTTAGAATTTTCTGTTTTATTTGGTTTGTTTTTATGTCCATAGATAATAAATGAAAAAATAATGCTTTTCTACAATCTATGACATTCCCAAAGAGACTTGCACAATTTTTTAAAAGTGCTTACATAAGTAATAATTGTTACTGTGTCTTTAATTGATGGTAGCAATTATTCTATAGTAATACTAAAGAAAGTTCTAAATCTTGATTTGTCCTCTTTAGTGATTCATTCTGTTTCTGTATACTTGCATAGTAGCACATTGATAATAAAATTATAAAGTGTATTAGTTATAGAAAATTATCCATCATGTTCTAATAATTTTCTATAATCTAACAGTTTATATTTTAAGAATACAGTTAGTATTTTAGCAGTTAACATTTGTTTTTGAAATAGTCCTTAAATGAGAAAGAGGGATAAACTATACATATTTGGATTCTGCTTTCAGATATGTGATCAAATTGTATCTCACAGAGAAGTTATGATATTGTCACCAAGAAAAAGAGACCCAAAGAGTTTTTATTTGGTCCCATTCTTCTTTTCTCAAGTGAAATAAATGCAGGCACAATTTGTCACTTTACCCTAAGATTCTTCTGAAATGGGACATATAAACTACTCTTTGGAAATGCACACACACAAAAAAATGAAAGTAAAAGCAGAGGAATTTTCTAAATGTTCCTGCAGGGTTTCTGCTGCTAAAGAAACAATTGTCATAACATGTATGAAGTTTGTATTTCTCCCAGGGATATTCTGTGTTTGAGACAAAGTAAAGAAAATGTGTCACTGAAAAACAGCAAAATGAAAACTGTTTGGAAATGCCCAGGAGAAATAGCAAGAATTCTACTATAATTGAGGTTTGAGTTTGGGTTTTTTTCCTAAGATTTTAAAATCACCACAAGACCAAAATAGCAGAGAGTGCACTGCTAGTATTTCAAAAGTCTTAAGAAGAACACAGATATAGGTTACCATTTTTTATAGATCTGAACAGGAGACATAGTGTAGTAAAAACAAAAACCCCTACAATTTCTTCATGTCAAAATGGAAAAAAAAAGATAACATTTTATGGTCAAGTATATCAAGTAAAGATCAAGTACATAATAATCAAAGGACTGTGACAGGCACAGACAGGCCTGACGTTAAAATACCTGTATAATCACATATGTATGGCTAATGACTGATCATTATCAACCTTAGCAATCATTAGAAATACCTTAGAAATCCAAGCAAGAGATATTTGAATGCCTAACTAAAAGAAATTTGTTGGAAGTCAAATTGTCTTATGCCCTTACACAATTATGTCAGAAATAATTGTCTGAATCCTGTCATATTATTTTATGAGTTTCTGTTCTTTAGCCATAGTAATTATGCTACCAATAATTAATTAACTAAATTAATAGATACAATAAATTACCACACTAAATTAATTTACTTGATAGATACTTGGAAATCAACTTCCCTTTTAAGGTACTGATTTGTGAGTTTGTTCAAAGTCTAAAGAAAATGTTTTGAAACAAAAACATGCAAAAGCAATAAGTTCCCTAAAAAAAGCAAAATATAAAGAAAGAAATAAGTTCCCTTATCCATTAAAGTTAAATAAAATGTCATTCTCTTTAGAACTTCAATAATAATTTATCCATATCTTCTTTACAGCCTTAACATTCTCTTAATTAATTACATAATTTTAGCCGTCTAATGTCTTCAACCACACCTTATAAGCTAATTTTAAGCAGAAACCCTGTATTTTTTTCATTTCTCCTTTATTAGCAGATGTCTCAAAGAAAAGAATGTTTAAAAAATACTTTAGTGACTAAAATGCCCTCTAATTTATTTGATCTGAATTTTTCATATATTGGTATGCTTATAGATATTTGTTAAAATATTTATTTTTAATAAATAGAAACATATTATCTAAATGTATTATTTTACAGGAAAACCACTCCTGTTATTACTTCCAGAATATGTGGCAAAACAAAAATATGTTATGAAATTTATATAAAGATTATTCTTTAGCAGAATTCAAAGAAATTCATCTCAGCAGATTGAAGAAGTATAATTCAATTACTAGAAAATTAATATCATAAAAATTATTTGGTCAATGTGTATCTTATTTGTCTTTAATGGCTTTTAGTATTTCTAAGACAAATATTTAAGATTTATAGTATATATAATATCTTATTTTAAATAATTTAAGATACAATAGTTTCTAAATATTAATGACATTTTGGTTTTGCAGATACAGAATAAGTATTTTACTTTGAAGGATCATAGACCAATTTTGAAGGTTCTATGTAATTAGACAAACTTATCTGGCCTATATGATTTCTCAGACCTGCAAACTGAATCATGTCATTTAACTTAATGTCCTTCTCTAACTAGGATATTTCTGAATTCTAGAAGGTATATAGGGTAAATACAAAAACAAATTGAAACATTTATTCTTCAAGTCCCCATGACATTTTTATAAAATTATGTCAAAATGAAGACTCATCCATTGACACTTTAGTAGTATTGACTATTTCAAACACACAAACCTTAATTGGCACATGTTTCTTGGTGGTAATCATGGTAGCAAAATAAAACTTGCATAAATATCCTTCCATGTGCCAGGGACACTGAAGTGGATGCTGTACCAGATGCTGCTGTGCTTCCCTCAGAGTCACCCGCTCCTCTTTAGTCATCAGTGTCGCCCTCCTGGGAGACTGTGCCCTTGGCTGACAAGGGCCCCTTCCCGCAGGTGATTTTCCCTTCCTCTCTGCTTCCCCCAGAACCCGTGGCAAAGACTGACAGGGCATTGGGAAAGACTGGACCCTGATGATGCAAGGAAAGGAACCCTGTGGGGTGATTTATGTGGACTAGGGCAAGTTCAGGCTTGCCTGAGACCACATCCTTTGTTGGCTCATGACGTTCCCTTGCTCCTTTATGGAAAAAAAACAGAAAGCAGTAACAACAAAAATCCTCTACTTAAATAAGTCTGCCTCAGTCTCTGCCTTTGGGGAATCTAAATTAAGTTATCAGAAGTTCTAGGTACACATTCTCCATGAACTTTCTCCTCTCTCAAGCCTTATATTCTGCAGCCAGCCTCCTACATGTCGGACACTCCCAGGATCCATTTCTGCACATGCTCCCCTTGTAGGCAATTTCTTCTCAGACTTAAGCTTGTACTTACCCATCCAGACAGTGCTGAGGCTTGACTGTCAGATTGAAGAAAAGTGCTTATATGGTGAAAAGGGACTGAGGCTGGTGAAAAGAAGAACTCAAGATAATCAGGGGGCTTAAATTATCAGGGGTATCACAGGGAGAGAGAGGAGGCAGTAGGGTTATTTGGCTTAGCGCTTCTGTTCACAAAGATTCTGAAATCTTAACTTTTGATGTTATCTTCAAACACAGTTTTAATAAGTGTTTATTACTTCTTTATAAAATATGCACTTTGAAAGTGGTAATTTACTAAATCCAACATTTAAATACAGTGTATGGTATGATCTGAATGGTGTCCCCCACAAAAAAGCAAAGTTGCAGTCCTTACCCCAGTGTGACCATTTGAACATAAGGCATCTAAACAGGCAATTAAGGTTGAGGTAGTAAGAAGGGGGCCCTAATCCAATACGACAGGTGCTCTTATAAGAAAAGGGAGAGACAGCAGGGCTCTGCATGCACAGAGAAAAAAATGTGAGGAGACAGTGAAAAAGGCAGCCATCTCTGTCAGCCAAAGACAGTGGCTTCAGGAGAAAGCAAAATGCTGACACACATTGGTCTTGGACTTTTAGTCTCCACCACTGTGGGAAAATTAATTTGCATAGTTTAAGCCACCCTTTCTGTAATATTTTGTTATGACAGCCTTAGCAAATCAATACACTGCATAACATGTATTCTCTCCTGTTTGGTTTTTCTTTACTTTCTATTAGTATTTAGGGATTTTTCAGAATAGAAGTCATTCAGCCTCTGAAAAGCTATATATTTACTTTATTGTCCCTAAATAATCCCCATAGCATTTAGAAACCAAAAGATGAACAGATTCATTTTTTCATTGACAAATGTATTAGTTTCCTTATGTTTAGTACCTTTGTATTCCACTTCTATCACAAATTACAACTCTGTGCAGTGTTGAGATGACTGAAATGAATTAGAAATGCTTTCTGACATCAAATAGAATTTTGCATAATGTCAAATTTCACAGCATATAGATAGAATACAAAATTAACTCTTACAGAATGCTGAAGCACTAAGTAAATGACAGAACTAGAAATTTTATACTTAAATGTTTCCACTTACTATTTTTAAATTAAGAATAAGACATAATATTAATATTTAAAGATTTAAATAATTGTAAGTAACCACATCTGAAAACAGCTGCTGTTATTTTTGCATTTTATCTCCCAGAGCTAGCATTGAATGATTGCTACTTTATATTCAGTTACTTTATATCATATAATAAAAGTTCTATTATTTCTGAAAATTACATTTATCATATCATTGGCTTCATATTGTTTCTGGATGTCGATATGCCATAATTTAATTTGCATTTTTTATTACTACTAAAGTTAATGTGTGTTTACCGTAAGTATGTCTTCTTTTGGGAAATGCACTTTGTCCATTTGTCTCTTGGGAACTTTTATTTCTTTTAAATGTCATTGAGTCTTTCAAATAATCTAAGATTAATTTATTTACTGAAACATTTGCTATAATATTGCCCAAATGTTATTATTCTTTTAAATGGAATCCATAATCATTTTTGCAAATGTTGGTGTTTTTAAATGTCACTTAAATTTTTTGCAAAATATAGATTTATACAAAATTTGAATTTGTAAATCTTTTATGACTGAACTACAGTTTCAATATAAGACATGTATTATTCTTTCCTAGATTTGATGAATACATTAACCCTGAATTATTATATATACATTTTTATTTATTTCTATGATCATTTTTGCTGTAAATTAGGATCCAAAGTATTTTTAAATTGTTTTCAATTCAAAACCTAAAGAAAAATGAATAGGATTCAAAAAAATAAATTATGATAGATATATACAAAACATATAATACAGCCATTAAAATGAATAAATAGATCTATGTTGCTATGAAAATATTTTCATATTAAGTGACAAAGCAAAATATGTTAGTATAAATAACCTAATATTATTTGCTTAAAAACATTTATGTTGGCATATGAATTTTCTAAGTTGTACCCAAGAAATGATTGACATTATTCTTGTCTGTAGAAAGTGTAACCAGAAAGAGAGATAATTAGCATACCTTAACTTTTCATTTTACAACCTTCTAGGCTAAAAAACAGTGACTATGATTTGCACTTTATTAAATCAGTACAATGAGCTATGGGCAATAGAGATCTTTAATATAAGCGGTAGTCCATTTTAAGATTGGTGAGTTCAGTTCTTCGTTTTTCTACTCTCTTTACTGCCTATGTATAACTTTGTAATCTTTATTTGACCCATAGACACAAGTTTTATATTGAGGAATATAAAATAAACTCTGATTTATATAATACCCCAAACTAAAAGGATTTAGAGCATTCAACTCTTTGAACTTGAGTGATTCTTCGAGTGCCACAAGTATGAGAGTTTCACATATGCTCAGGAAAAAAAAACAACCCTCCTTTTATGTCCTTTAACTTCTATGTGACTTGCTTTTTTTTTTTTTTTTGCATCTGGGTTGAGCCTTCCCTGAGAATACCAGTGTTTACACAAACATCTTCCAAAATTGTCATTCCTATAGTGACAAAGAGTAGTATTAGATATCATACCATAGTGGGGAAAATGGATTTTTCCCCTTTACTCTACCAACTGTCACTTGAGATTAGAAGTAACGCCACTCATGCAAATTTCCCAAAGCTGCTTGCAGAAAAAATATACAGGCATTTTTGGTTTTAGTTCATTTCTGACATCTTGTCAGCAATTGATCACACCAAACCACTCATATCTCTGGCCCTCAAGCCATGTTTCACGGCAGCAGGACAGGCTCAATGCACACCTGTGGAAAAGAACTTCAATGACATCGTTCTCATCCTTATTTTATCATTTCTGGAAGTTTCTTCACATAGAAATTTTGCTTATTGTTGGAATAATTAAAGGCTTCTCTTGGATGGTTTTTCCCAGAGCAATGCAATTGTCAATACAGTGTCTTTAAGTCTCACATGTAGGAAGGCAGCTTTATGTCTGAGATGACAGATTTCCCAGCCGATGTTGTGTGTGTGTGTGTGTGTGCGTGTGCGTGTGTGCGCGCGCGTGTGTATGTGTTTTGCTAGTGAAGATGGAGTCCAGGTACCAGAATGTACCCACTCAACCATCAGGTTCTATAAGAAAAATATGTGTCTTCCCAACATTTGGCATCGGGATTCAAGTTTGGCATTGAAACCATCTTTGACTAACCAGTCAGGTGACACCTTCTGCTTCCTGCTGAAGTAAACACATCATGGCCTTTTCTTTGTTAAACTTGTAAAGGTTTCAAACACTTATTACTATGTAATTAACACTTGTATTTAAAGTAAATATGACCTTGTCCTTAATTTATCTTCTGTCTCAATTTTATTGACTTACAGAAATAAATACTCTTGGTTTTTGATAGCTTTTAAAATCTGGTTAATTATGGCTCTTATTAGTAGTATCAGTTTTTTTACCAATTCCTTTGGTTTTCAGGCATAGCACATAAGAACAAAAACATCAAAACACACGATCAGAGTTCTCAGCCTCCTCTAGGCCAGCATCACCAGCCCACCGGCCCTGAGGATGTTTTCCTCTTGCCTGTACTCCTGAGGCTCTTGTGCTTATGAGGATTATGAGCAAAATTAAGGACTGAAAGAAGAAAGTCAACTGGTCCTTTACAATTAAAATTTCATGTGGAGTCACTTTTTATTTTCCAGGGTGGGGGAAATAAAGAGCAACATGGAATGAGACACAAAGAAAAGAGTTTAAAGAAATGGAGTTTCTGGACAAGCTGCAATGATAAACACGCTTTCAGGGCAAGTGAGTGGGAAAGACTGTTAAGTAGTTGATGCTTCCGGTGATTTTTGAGAAACTTCAAGACAATTTAAATTCGTAGATTTTCATTTTACACAAAGAGTAGCATAGTAATAGACCATCTATTCTTTGCCCTTGATGTTTTTTTTATTATTTTAATTTTATTTTTTTAATTTTATTTTAATTGTTGAAGTACAATTTTCTATCTTTTACTCCCATCCCAACCCACCCACCCAGCCCTCCCATTTCCACTCGCCCTTAGTTTTTATCCATGTGTCCTCTATACTTGTTCCTGTAAACCCTTCCCCTTTCCCCCTGAAATCCCCCTGAAATTCCCTCTCCTCTCCCCTCTGAACTCTGTCAGTCTATTATTTGCTCTTTAGAACTTAAATCTATATATTTCATAATAACACTGCATTCTGTTATTCAATATAATATATTTTATTGATCAATAATTAATATACATTTATATTGTTACTAATCTTTGATATTATAAACAGTGAGTAAAATCATACATACATAATTTGTATTTGCAGACAAATGCATAGACATAACATTGTTGGTCACAGGGTTTATTTCAATTTGGATAAAAATTTCCAATTGCTTTCTATGGGAGTTTTAACAATTTATATCAACACCACCAATATATAAGAATGTCTGTAATAGTCACTCCCCTCGTTTCATCAATAAAGATTTTTAATTTGAGGAGTAAGTCAATATGATTGAAAAAGTGATATCTTTGTAAAGGCTGAATTTTTATTCTTCTTGTTATATTAAGGGCCAATAGAAAATTTTATCAGTGATTTACTTTTATTATTTTGTGTAAACTGTTCATATTCTTTGAAAAATTGTCAATGATGTTGCTAGTATTCTCATAATTTTGAGCACTCCTTAGAATTTACTTTAAAGAATTAAGAAACTAATTTCTTAGAAAAATCAATATCCCTTATGTATATTAATACAAAAATTCCCATTAAAGTACTAACAAAACATTAAATGACATATTAAAAGCATTATAACATCATAAACCAATGGGATTTAGCACAGTAAAAGTAAAGCCAGTTCAATATAAGAACATCAATCAAGGTAATGCAACTCATAGATAAATAAAAGGGGGTTAAAATCCACATGCTATTTCAAATGACACGGAAAAAACAATGATGTCCTCCTATACCACTGCTAAACAGCATTGTCTAAAAGTTCTGGACAGAACAAGAGCACAGGAAAAAAAATAGACAGCATCCAAACTGGAAAAGAAGTAAAGCAATTTCCATTCACAGATAACATGATCCCATATATAAAAATAATAATAATCCACATCAAGACTACTAGAGTTAATAAATTCAGAAAATGTGCAAGTTACAAGATTGATACACAAAAAGCAATTGTGATCCCATACACCAAAAATTAACAATCCAAGAATATTAATAAATGTGAATCTATTCACGAAAGGATCCAGAAGAATAAAATGCCTAGGAATTACCTCAACCAAAGAACTCGAAGACTCATACATTTAAAACTACAAGATACTTTTGAAAGAAGTTAAATAATATCTAAGTAAATGGAAAGACATGCATTATTCATGTAATAAAAATCTGATACTTTTTACAAGGCAATACCCCTAAAGCAATCAACACATTTGATGAAATCCCTATCAAAATTTCTATAGCCTTTTCTTCTGCAGAAATGAAAAAGCCAATCCTTAAATTCATATGGAATTTGCAAAGAGTCATGAATAACCAAAACTATACTGAAAAGAACAACTTGGAAGTCTTATACTTCTCCATTTATAAACTTACTACAAAACTAAAGTAATCAGAACAATGTGACACCAGCATAAAGATAGGCATATAGACCAATGGAATGGAATCCAAGTCCAGAAATAAATTGATTCAATTGTAGCTGATTGGTTTTTGACAGTAGACTTCCCAATGAAATTTAAAGACTAATGCTCAAAGATTCTTCTTATAGTTATAATAAATCAATTTTTTTGCCTAAGTAGACTCTAAAATACCATTTTTTCATACTATCTATTCTTCTATGTTTATTGAAGCTTAATATAATTTTTAAAAAGATTTTATTTATTTTCAGAGTGAAGAGAAGGGAGGGGAAAGAGAGAGAAACATCAATGTGTGGTAGCTTCTCACACGCCCCCTACTGGGGACCTGACCTGCAACCCAGGAGTGTGCTCTGACCTGGAATCAAACCAAGGACCCTTTGGTTCCCAGACCCACACTCAATCGACTGAGCCACAGAAGCTTAATACAATTTTTTTTTAAGGTTCATTATGTTTGGCTTAGACTATTTATAAAAATAACCTTAGCAAAAAAAGCAGAGAGAAGGGAAGACAGAAAAAAACAGTTTGGTCACATGTTTAAGCTTTCAGGTTAGTCTGTGGTCACTATGGAATGTATTTCTTACAATATCGCTGTTTCTTAGGCCAGTAGGCCTTAGCTAGACTTACTAAAAGGGAGAAAAACGATAAATTCACTACTTTTATTTGAACATCTTTAAATAAACATCTTTTAGTAATAATTTAAAAAAGACAAAAACAAGTAAAACAGTAAGTGATTCATTTTCCTTGACAATCTGGTAAAGTAAAATTGAGTAAAAATACCCTAAACTTTCAGAACATGTAGCTTTTGTTTTGTAATGGATAAATCTTGATAACCATCAAGAATAATCAATTTCAAACCTGTTAATCAACCGTTGCAATTATTTTATTTTATTTTTTTGGCAGATCCAGGAATCTCTCAAAAAATAAAATAAAGAATAGGTTGTACTTGGCAGTTTTATTATTCCTTTCACTGAGGGATCGCAAATGCGCTTGACCTGCATTAATTCAACTTCACAAAACCAGTTTTGGTGTTCTGTCAAAGCTAACATTTTTCTCAGCAGGAAAAGAAATCTAGACATATTTATGAATTTTCTTCCTGTTTAATTGTTAAGAAGAAATTGGTTCAGCTAAGTGGTTCTGTCCTTTTAACAAATCAGTTTTTGGTAGATTAATAGGTAGCCCTGTAATCCGGATATCCTGAAACCAATTGCTACCCAACTTCCTCTGTTTCAAACACATTTTAAAAATTATAATTATTTTGTAGGTTATAAGGCATTCCTCCTTTATTGCATTTTTGGATTAATTTTAATTTCTGTTTGCCTTTCTCCATTTTTTTTTATTTCTCCTTATTGTCTAATATCAATTTCTTATTTTCACTGGCAGAAATCATATTTCTTTGGAGTTCAAAGTAAAAGGCAGATACTACCTAAAATAGTCTTTTATTTTCTGTACCTTCTTCCTTTGTTATGGAGGATTCCATTATAATTTTTTAATTGCTAGTTTTATTTATTTAGCCTCAAACTATCCAAACCAAAATTTCCTTAGACTCAGGATGAGAGGAACTTCTCAGATACTCTTGCTTTCCACTTAAACAATTTTGGAGAACTCATTTAAGAATGCAAAGTGGAAAAATCATTATGCAACTGAACAAAGTAAACTGAGAGGCCTGGATCTCGAGCCAGGATAATGGGGAAAAATTGAATGAGAAACAAACGTTTGTCTCTGTTGTGAGCCTGGTCCTCATGTGTAGAAATAGCCCTTCTGTGTCTGTCCCTCTTTAAAAACTAGTCACTAACAAGCAGACATACACTGGTGGACACCTGTAGGGCTACCACCTGATCCAGGGCCCTACTCTCTGTCCAGTTTAGGTCAACAATTACTTCTTATGTCAAAGTTAACTTTATGAACTTAAAGAAAAATGTTTCCAGAAATATCAGTACCACTGTCATAGAGTGTTGCTTATTTCAGACTTGCATCCCAAAGCTGCCCTATAATTGCCCGGGTCTGTCCCAGTGAAGAGATTCAACAGATTTTTCTACCAGTCTTCCAGCTACTAACTCTAGCTTTTATCTCAACAATGCGTTTGTAATGTCTGCAACTCTTTACATGCATGCCTCTCCAACACTGTTGATTGAGTTAAGAATTGGAGCAGTATAGAGGACAACGGGCAGTATCTATCACACTTTTACATTGGAAATTGCCTTGATATATGAAATCTACTTCTTAAGATCATACTCACATAGTTGCCTGTACATACACAGGTGCATTTTTTTTTACTCATGCTAACATTGTTGGTATTGAAAAAACCTCAGAAACACCTAAATGTTTATCACTGGGGTACAGGTTGATTGTTGGGAGACATCTGTAAAAAAGAATATTGAGTAGTTGTTAAAAGGCACAAGATAAGATACAAGAACACATAATTATTATATATTGGTAGCATATTTAATAGAGTTACAAAACAGAGTATAATAAAGTTATGTCTATAAATATCTGAGACATAGTATATATATATACTCACAAAGGCAATGAAAATATCTGAAAGACAAACTCAAAAATGGCTACAAGTTGAGAATGAGTCACAGGTGAGAAATTTTGGGAGCATTAGCTCTTAACACCTACATGATTCTAGAGATTAGCATTAATTATTCAAACTAGGCTACTCTCCTTATGATCTCCTGTTGTCATTTATTCTCAGACCCATTCCTTGGATTCACTTTGTGTTTTCTTGTCTTGCTTAGATGTCTTGCCTCAGCCCCAAATCTATCCAAATCCTTTTTTTATAACTTAGTTCAAAGCTCACTTTTGCCGTGCAGTGTTTTTCTAATGAATAATTGCCCTTCGTGAACTATTAATCTCTGTATTTATCCCATTTAGAATCCATAACACAGAGCTTATCTTAATAGTATGGTATCTTATAGTGCTGACTACTGCTTCTTAGTTTGATAGTAGACAGTAACGTTCTTTAGAAGGATACCCAAAACAATGACTTCTCAGTTGCTCCACAGCCTGAGTACAGTGGGTAGCCAGAAAATATTTATTAATTCCTAGTTTAGCAAACAATATTGATTTGACTTCCTGTTTTTTGTATTTAAACAGTTTGTTCTGTTTGCCAGCATTTTTTCCCAGACAAAAGGATGATCAGCCATCACGTCTTAACATTATTTTCAAAAAGGATGCTAAACTAGTAATTAGCTTCAAGAATTTAAGTAGATTTAATGATAATGTTCATAATATATTAATTCTTTCTTCTGGGCATTTCTCCCATCTTTATACATTACATTTACTATTAATAGAACTCATAATATGTCTTTCCTTGCTTTCAATGTCTTTCATGCCTGCCTGAGAATTGAAGTGGTTTCCTCTAGTATTATAAAAGCTTTTCTCCTTTTTTTTTCTCACTCTCTCATCTTCTTTAAAGCCGGTGTGATGGCCTCCCATAGTGCTGCTCTGTTTATTCCAAGAACAATCAACAGGATAAAAGAAAGCACATCTTATGAAATTTTGCTTTGAGTTTAAAAAGCACACCTGGCACTCACAAAAAGAAATGTCTTTCCCGATGGAATAACCCATTCGTTTTCTTTCTTCTTTGCTTCCACTGTAAGGCAGAATTTAAGCAGTAGCTGTTCACTTCTGTTACAGTTTTCACTCGTTGAATTTCCACAAACCCTAATGTATAACTAGGCCTATGAAATGCAAAAGTCTTTTGTTTTGGACATAACATTCTTATATTTTCCTTTGTGCAATAAGTTTTATTAAAGGTAAGTAGAGTCAATGAGAAGACATCATTCAAAATATAAAGAGTTGAAAGCTAATTCTCACCCATTGTAATGGAGCAATTAATCATTTAAGAACAATGCCTACCACTTTAGCATAATTCTCTTTTGCACAATTATTCCCTTGGATTAGGACATGAAATATAGATTTAATAAAATGCATCCATTATGTGAATCAAATGAAAAATTTTATGAACTGCCTGATACTATTCCTGCATCGACATATATTAAATATATAACCTCAGAGTAAAATGCAAATGCTTATGTTGAACAAATTTAACTTCATAAAAAACTATTCTTTGCATTATGTCACAGACTAGCGAATGCTACATGCTGACCAGCGGTGGTTAGCAGACCAACATTTGAAACTTCTAATCTGGACCAACTCTTTTGGAATTAAGGAAATAAGCCCAGCACTTTTGAAGAACTTGCTCCTATATGGGATTCCTTAAGAGGCCAATGTGGAATTAAATTCAGTTTCTTTTTGTCAAAGGCAAAAGCACTGTTGTTGCCCTTCCAATGGCAAAACTCCATTTATCATTTCCATTAGCAGAAGCACCCTTTGAATAGTTAAGTGATTTTTGTTGGCTAAACAAACTTCCAAAGGTTGATTTGATTTCCAGAAAACCTGTGATTAAAGTTAGTATTGCAACTGAAGATTTCACCTTGTCAGCAATCACAATCTGGTTGGTTTCTGGAATGTCGGAGGAGGTCAGCTTCCTTCCCTGTATCTTTGCAACTATCAAGTGTTTATGAACGTCTGGAAAAGAACTTCTTTTGTAGTCTATCAAGGTGTCCTTTTGAAAACTGTTTTAGTTTAAAATCAAAAGAATGAGTCATGAGTAGGATGACCGTATAATTATTATCATAATCCAAGCCACTTGGAGAGTAAAAGGAGATGCTGTTAATAATTATTCCAGGACAACAGGAGTGGTCCCAGTCAAACTGGGATTTGTTTGTACCTTAGCAGTGTTTTTCTTGTGATTTTCAAACTAAACACTACATTTGAGAAAATAAACAATACTACATTTTTCTGTATTATTGGGATGAGTAAAAAGATGAGCTTATCAATAAATTATTTGACAGTGAGTACAGCAAAGGTTATTGTGACTCTTGCAGTTTTAGAAGATAAAACACAAGAAATACAAGCTTTTCAAAATTATCTTATTTACCTGTATTAATGTTGTTGGCTCATATATTTGATTCATACATTCAGAGGAAAGGCATTATTAAATTTTCAAAAAGATATGACCTCATCTCAAATTATGTATATTTGATGTGTTTACATATTTAGCCAATGAAAAAAAACCTAAACATTTTATTTTCTACAATGGTATGTGAAATGCTATAATAATTATAAAAGCATCACGTGACTTGGTGTCTAGTTCAGGATATGTGAAAGGATAAGTGAGAAGAAAAAGAGATGAAAGAAGGTGTTAACATACAAACATATTTTCACCCTTGAAAACTTAAAGAGCATAATGCCGAGAATGAAAATATTTATACACTTGGAATTCACAAATATAGTAAAATAGTAACTGTTGTCAATGCCTCACTTCTCTGGAGTTGAAAACCCTTAAGTAGAAGTTCGACATTTCTTTGCTGAACATAATTTCCAAAAAGGGTGACTAATTGAATTGTGTAGTCCCTTAACCTACTATAGTGGGCTCTACATGTACAATAATAGCATAGAATTTGGTGAATCATTTTCCTCTTCATATTTTCCTATCCTCCCTCCCTCCCTTCTTTCCCTCCTACTTTTTCTTCTTAACCAAAATTATTCCCATGGAAAGTCCATATATAAAAAAATTCTTTATGGAAAATTATAAGGAATTCAGTGGAAGAGACAGTTTGAGAACACTAGCTTGAGATATTAGTCACATGTTGTGGGGTCCCAACATTTGATGAAACTGCTGTCAAATCACAGCTGAGGTTTGAAATGTGATTCAGAGACTCAGTATAATGAATCTGGAATACCCAGTTTATGTCTGTATACTACATAAATTTTTAAATTGCCCTTTAGGTCCATTAAAAAATAAATCAGCATCATTCCATCCTAGTACTAAACATCAGAGACTGACACAGACATAATTCACCATATTTAACAAACGCATTATGATTTCAAGTGACTGTGTCACCACAAAGCACGCAGTCATCCAAGAGACCCCAAATGCCAAACAAAAACCAAAACTAGCCACACCAAATCAGTGTCTCACTTAATCAGACAAGAGACTACCATTTTAAAACTAGTGTCAAGTTGCCAATGTTTAATAAAATAGCATTTGCACTTCATGAGAAAATATACAGTATCTGAAAAATCAGGTTAGGACAAGTCGTTAACCAATGGGGAGAGGGAAAAGTTAGAACCATATTATGATCGCACCTAAAAAAACTTAAGTGAATACATGATGATGGAATTTTGGGTTGTGAAAGTCTAACCCTAAATATGGTCACTGAGTCAGAAAACAAATTATTCAATGGAAGATGATTTTTAATATTAATTATTATGAGAAATATATTCCCATATTTGGAGATATATGCAGGGCATGACAAAAGTAGGTTTACAGTTGTGAGTACACAAAACACAGTTTATTCTTTTATTATTATTATTTCAATTATTATATTATTTTTCATACAAATAATTGTAAACATACTTTTGCTCCACCCTGTATGGTATACAGGCAATACTGTGTTGAGAGAGATTATAAGGTCACATTTTGTCACCATGGGAAACACTCTCTGAGTTAAGAAATTAGTGACAAATGCAGTATGTTTTTATCACCCAGTTCTAGCTTGACATTTAATAACTATACTTTATAAGATGGTTTGAGATCTGAATTGTATTATGAGGATCATTTAAAGGAAACTAGTGTTATTTAGTTTAGAAAAAGACAAAACTAGAGGAATATATTATTTCAAATATTTCACTTGATTTTCTCAATATTAGAAAACTAAATCAGTTGGAAATGACAGAAGTAGACAGACATCAAACAAGGAAGAATTGTCTAGCAATGAGAGGGTTTAATAATGAAATAAGATGATGTTTCTTTGTTGGATTCATTCATAAGAAGCTAGGTCACCACTGAGGATGCTTTAGAAACAACTTGTGTAAGGATGATAAAGGAGAGAACATTTACTATATGTCAGACTCCATGATTCTCATTTTCACACACATAACATCATAGTTGATGGTTAGAATAAATTCTCACACACAGCTGACATGGAATTAATTATACCAATCTTGGTAGAATAAAAGGAAGAGTTGATGATCAGTCTGAGAGACAATAGTTCTGAGTGTACTTGAAAGTAATTCATCTCAATAAACAAGCCAACTTCAATTAATTCACATGTACATTTCAATTAATGCTCTGTCATCTTTTCCACTGTAAAACCTCATTTCAAAGCCGTGGGCCATACCACCAGGGGGCCGGGAGCAGCATGCTCTGAGCGAAAACGAAGCCCATCAACTGTCAGCTTCAGTACACTTCTTTTACTCACAAATTATATTAAGTCACTAACTGAAAAACTGCAGCAGAAGAAAAACAGTGTTTTGGGGAAATGATGTATTGAAGAATATTAAAGTGTTCGAATTTAAAAGTACATATTACTCATGTTAGGTAAAAATACTGGATATAATTTTTATCACATATATGAGGTAATCCTATTTTAAGATTATTTTCTTAACAGAAAATCAAGAGATTTAAAATCTCAGAAAAACATGAAAGAAACTACAAATTTTAACCTTGTGCACTGAATTTTGACAACATGCAATAATCTCTTTACACAAACTGAATAGTTTTCCCAGACAAATTTTAGGAGAGAAAAATTTTAAGTGCTGTCATTCAGTTTGGAAGCATGACAACTTTAGAGGCAGAAGAGCAGTGAAGAAAATATCCTATTTCTAGCAATTACGTGAGGTTAAGCCTTAATGATGTTTATATTTATAGTACTGTATTTCTCCCACACCATTCTTATCCAAGGCCTAATTATCCTGATTATTGCAACTCCTTGTTATATGAATCTCACCATCACCTCATCCCTGTCTAGTTTACACATAAAAAAATCTTCTATTACATTGTTTTATCATATTGTCTCACTGTTTAAAAAAACGAGGTGCCCCTTTGCTGTAAACTGTAAGGGCCAGCAATCTGTGTACCATGTGTGCAAAGCTGCTATAAAGGTTATCTTAAATGGTAGAATGAGGGTTTTAGCTGGATAGTATTATGAAGTTACCAGAGGTTGTATCTTCATTTTCTTTCTCCTTCACTCACATTAACTTTCTCTCTCCTGGATTCTTGCCCCTTGCTACATCCATTTCAAAGCACCGATAATGAACTCTTCTCTCAGTTCCGCATTTCTCAGCTACTCTGTGATATAACTGGGGCACTCCATCCCTTAATAGTCGAACAGTGTAGGGTAGAGTGAGTAACAAAGACAGTCATTTGCATGGCCTTTTTAATTCCTTACTTTTCCAGGTGACACATTTTAAGGATCAGTTTATGTAAAAGTGAGGGGGTAAAGCTGAGGAAGATGGTGTCAATTACAGAGTCCAGATGCGTACAATTCAACTATTTTTTAAAGTCATTGATTATTTTTCATTCCAAAATTAAAACAATGCTCAGTGACACAAAATTTGATAGTGCCAGTTCACAAGGCTATTGGGGGCACAAAGAAGCCATTGAAGAGTTTTTGGCAGGTAAGGGGTAGATTTAGATTTTTCTTTGAATCTCTCTAGGTCTGTGAAAAATTTGAGCCAAAAGTTTTGAACGGCTAGGTGACACAAATAGAGACATTTGTAAATATGATAATGATGTAAATGACTAATGTCACTTAGCTGTGTTTGCCAAATAACAATATTGTCTACAAAGCACTATTTTTCAATACGTCCAAGCAAATTGCCCAGCATGCAGAGGTGAGTAGAAGAGCTCTGCATTCAGGAAATATGGATAATATATGAAATTAAAGTTTTGGTCCAATTTTCAAAACAAACGAACAAACAAAAGGCCTTTAAATGCCTTTTTGAATGACACTCTACTATTCAAATAGTAAAATCAGTGTGGTTCCTCATTATTGTAAAATGCCAATTTTTCAAATATTTAGTTTCTACATACACACACAACACACAGTCACTCACCAGGAAAATTGCATTTATTATCAATTATGTTCATTTTTTCATCCAAAGCTCTTTCTTATTTTCAATCACTCTTTCTTAGTCTCTCATCCTTTTGTATAAATTTAATGTGTGTGTGTGTGTGTGTGTGTGTTTTAAATATTCTCTTCTCAAATTCTACCTAGGGCTTTCCTTTCCCACCCTATAATAAAATATACCATTTTATTTACCTTATTTCTTCTCTTTCATGTTTCAAATTTCTTCCTAATTTAGTTAGCTTTGGTTTTCAATTCATGTTTAAGAACAGACTTCTGGGTAGCCGCACGTGTGTAGCTGCGTGGATATCCTTGGCTAAGATTGTCCCAAGAAACTCTGAAATGTCCATGTTTCTGTTCAGCAGTCCATTTGTGGGATAAGCAGTGTGTGGGCATGCCTGTCTTTGGAAAAGTTTCATCAAAATACCACATTTATCTCTAAGGTTCTGGTATATGCTTCAGTGGCAATAGTTTTCTCAAATCGACTCCTTCTGTTTCCTCGAAGAAGAGTCTCATTGACTGTGTGTGTTGCTAGAATGAGACACAACTGCCTGAGCTCTGGTCTCAGAGTGGGGGCAGCGTCAAGCGGTTCATCTCTGGGGCTCCTGCTTCCTCGTGTTTTAGCTCTCATCTCTCTCCCTTTCAGAGAGTTCATAAAGTAGCCAGCCCTCACGCTCCTGAAATTCCCTTTCTTTTATGCTTGTTTCACTTTAACCTTTTAATGTCATTTTACTTAAGTATTAGGAGTAAGGAGAGACTTGTGTCTAAGAATGTTGAATAGTAGCTATTCATATTTATATTAGATTTGCAAGTGTTCTAGAAAAATGATTTGATAACACAAGCTTTCATTAAAACTCTGTAATGTCATCTTTTACCAATAAATATAAGGAGTAAATATCCTTACAGTGTAAGAAAAGAGTAAAAATACTTTTGTACTGAGCAGAATTGGATGTAGAATAGCTTTGAATCCAGATAGAATGTGACTTCAATTATAGTTCAAGCACAAACTTGTATCTTTGGGGAAGATGCCTAATTTCTGGGATATAACACCTACTACACAGGGATGTACAGGGATTAAAAACAACCTGGATATACATGATGTGTAACAATGTCTGGAATGGAGTAAATGTCCAGTTAATATAGGTATGAATATAAGCACAGATGTAGGTGATAAGCAAATAGATACATCGAGTGCTACTAAGGGCTAAGTACTCACTGTACTAAGCTTTGACAATAGACTAGAAAAATAGACATATTTCTTGCCCTCAGAAAACTTTCAGATAATTAAACAAGTAATTTCAATAAAATGTAATACTAAGATAGAAGTAGAGGTCTGTTTTAAAAGATTGTGACTCTATGTGGTGAAAAGTTGTTTCCAGAAAGAAGTTCTTCCAATGTTTTTTAGCCATTAGAAAGATCTCAGTCTGCCTACTTCTGGGCTGTAATACCCCATGGGGCTTATCAGTTCAGCAGAGTCAGGGTGAATCATTTATTAAATTAGAGGCCTACAAAGAGAACGCCCAATGTGAGTCAGAGAGAGCTATTGCTAATGCATTATTGACTGCTGCTCTTTGAGGCTTCGCTGAACCCTGTCCCAGTGTGGGAGGCCAAGACAAAGGAGATACACTCAGGGGACATTTAAACACAGCAGTTCGATTATTTTCATTTCAGGGCCTCTGTGGGTTTTTTTCCTCTGGCTTTAAGGCCAACCTGCAGTGATGCTTTCTCCTGCTACAGAGAATGGGGTGCTCAATCAAGGAATTTAAGCAGAAGAAAGCTGAAGCTGCTTCTTTTTCTTTTTCTTTTGTTTCAATTAATTTTACTGGGGAGACATTGGTTAATAAAATTATATAGGTTTCAAATGTGCAACTCCATGATATGCTACCTGTACATTGCACTGTGGGCCTACTACCCAGTCAAATCATCTTCCATCACCATGGATTTTATCCCCTTTACCCTGTACTCCCCCAACCTTGCTTCTTGTGCTTCACCTACAAGATCTACCCTAAGAACCAAGAACAGGATCTCTCTCTCTGTCTCTCTCTCTCCCTGTCTCTCCTTCCTATTTGAACTCCTTCGTGAAATAGGCCCCCACCTCTGGCAGCATCTCATCCTGTGGTGTCCTAGGTTTGGTTTGCTACATTAGGAATTAGCGTCTCCTCCTGAGACACTGCCCTGAACAGACAAGCATCTGTATATTAAGCCAGGATGGAGAGCGGTTGTAGAAAATTCTATATAGTCAAAGTGGAATTGAGAATTCAAATGATTCAAAAATGCTATAATTTCGGACAACTTCAAGAAAGGCACATTCCCTGGATTGAAAATAGGGGCACTCACTCTGTTTAACCGAATGTTAAAACTAAATGAATATAGCCTCTGGTTTTAAAAATCCAACATGAAGCAATATAACAAGAAATAGACTGGCAAGAGTTTAGTCAAAAAATTGTAATTAAATAAAATGGCAAATATACTGCAATTGGCTTTCTACAAATAATAAAAGCCACTCAAAATGTAGGTTCTGTTCTCTAAACATTTACTGTCCTCTTCCAGGCCTGGTATCCTCAGGCTGTCCCTCTCTCTGCACATGAAAAAAGCATCTGTAAATGCTTTTCTACAATGTCAACTAATCACATCCTTTTATATCCACTTTTTAGAGACAGTGCTTTTAATTTTTAAAATATCTTTACACTGAAATCATTTGGATATTGCGGTATTTTAAAATTAGTGACCAATGTTTTTTAATTAATTGTTTCTTTCTGTCAAAAAACAACTCAGTTTCATTCTTCAACTTTCAGACGCATTGTAGAATATTTTTAAGACAGAATATAATAGTACCTATAAATAATAATCAAATTTCACCTAGTGAGATCTCTGACTCTTGCCCTGGATGCCTTGTGCCTTCTTCCTTAACATTCAGTTCTGTTTCCTTTGAGGTTGTCATATGATTTTCATCTTAGAAGGTTATGCATCTTTGCCCTTGTAAGCCTCGTTTATATTCCATGCGACCTTTCCAAGGCCACTGAATTGCAATGACAGCACTACCTTCCCAATAAATTCTGTCTTTCATCTAATTAACCAAAGCAAAAAGTACATGAAAAAAGATTTAACAGTTCTCTTCAGGACCTTGTTTACTGAAGTCTACCAAGATGAGCATCTTCATTGTATAAAAGCTATACTTTTGCATGTAATGTATATGAGTTCAACTTCATCAGGAGACATTGTTAATTTATTATGGGGAAAATTTATTCTTTAAAATTCCAGAACACTTGGCTTAGTGATATGTGGGAGAAGTGTTCCAGATTGCCCAGAGGGGTGGAAGAGGGTCTCTGTCAACAACCATGTTTTTGGAAGTGTTGGGATGGGAGCAAATTGAATTTTCAAAACTATGGAAGACTGTTCACCTAGTATATGATGATTCTTCCCCTCTGCCACTGCAAATCTTCAAAATGCTGTGGGATCTGATATTTGGGAGATAATGGAGAGTAAAATTTAATATCTTAGTAATATATTGGGTGTAATTGACCAGTCCACAATGTCTCAGAATTGGAGACAAAAAATAAAGCAAGAAGTAGTGAGTCTTGGAAAGTATGGGGAGAGCCCTGACATGCCCAGGGCTGTGGATCTGGAGACCAAGGTAGCCTTACCTCAATCACCAAGGGACAGGGTGACTCTTTTTCTATTGTGTAGGCTTATTAGCTACATGATACAAATATGCAACAGATCAATCAGGTAAGGTTGCTGACCAAAAAATAAACAAAAATTGCAAATCAACATTAAGAGACTATGGTGTCCCTACAAGGCAAATGACAGCTCTCACCAAAACTCCAAGAAACAAAGGGTTTCATGTATACTTTGCAATATGTTTAAAATAGAACCCATGGATATTCTTTCCTTCAGACTGAAGTAAAGACAACAATGGGTCCTTCTAAGCCAAGAAGGAAGGAGAAATATTTTTGTCCATATTCATTGCTGTCAAATAGCTGTGATTATACCCTGTCCTTTGCAAAGCTCCACAGTACAAACATATACCGTGGAGAACAAAGTAGTGAGCTGAGTGCCCAGTGTTACTGAACAAGGAAGCTACGATCCCTATCACACCTTTGGATGTAGTCAGTCTTGAAAAAATGCTGAGGCAGAGCTACATTAAACAAATCACTTTGTTCTCAGGATTTAATTTAAATATATAAGCATGTATTTTATAACACAATATATGTTTTATATTTTATATATATATAAAAAGACATAAAAAAAGATGTCATTCCACAATTCATATACACACACATATATGTAAAAGTAGTTCACTCAGAAGATTTAATATAACCTCTCCCCCATTATAACAGGCACTGTGGGCAAAGGCAGTTAAGATCCATTTCTCTAACAGTGTATTTTTCTCTGCAAAAGTTCCTCATTGAGAAGGTTGGGTTTTCCCTTTTTAATTAAAAGTGAAAACTGATCTTGCCAATAGGAGATCTCAGATAACATACTTGGTTGACATTTTGCTCCACTGGGTGTTGACAACTGTTCATATCCACAGTCCCTGATGTTCTGCCCCACCATTCAGTTCTATGAAAGACTCTAAAGATACTGGGAGCAAATACAGATGTTCTCACTCACTTTGCATCGGCTCCAGCTATCAGCTTCTTTCCTTGAACTACCTTTCAATTATCCCCTTAGGTCAGAAAAACGTTGGACACATTTTCACTCAATATTATGAGCAAAGAAAGAAAACATTTTGGAGATGTTGGAGAGGAGACCCTTGCTTTCAATCCCTAATTAGAGTGGTCTGTAGACATGAATCGTGGAATGACATCTTTTTTTATGTCTCAAGTATTTATGCTTTTATGTTCTACAATACCTGGGGGAAAATGCTTTTGCTTCCATGTAATAAAAATCATACAATAATTTTATTGTCATTACTGATCATAAACAACAATCTAATAGATTAGATATAGCAAATAATTGACCTTACTTCAATTGCATGTTAACCAAGTGGACGCATATCACTGACACCTGCACTGCGCCATTGAAAATTAAATCAAAAGCTCATCATAATAAACAGCGCTGCCACAAATCAAAAAGCCAGGATGTTTTTTACACAGCAAACTTTCTTGTAGATTATTTCTATGACAAAGAGACTAAACTGACCAAGGCCCAAGTCTTTATTCCTCTTTGACATATAAAATTCTTCTTAACATTATATAAGAATTTCCAACAACAATAAATTAAGAAACATTATTTTATAGAGGAAAATAAAAGAAACAAGTTCATAAAATGACCACTGTGAAGTTGCAGGTTTGTATAAAGCTTTCTAGTGTTCTGGGTGACATAAAGAATAGTTTTTTGTCTGTAAATGTTTTATTGTCTTTTGTATGAGTTGGGGAAGGAACTCAACTGGTACTTTTAGAAGATTATAGTTTGTGTTCAAAACCAGAAGGCAGGTCTTAGCCATTCAAAATACTATTGTGGTATAACCATATATCAAAACTGAAAGGAGTCACACCCTAATAAATGTTATTCTTGTTAGAAGTTGTGGCAGATACAGCATTATCAACAGTGTTCACTACAGTAGTTTAAAATAATTTCAAAATTAATGGTGGTGAACCATAAATATTACTAGCATATGCAGAACCTCATTTATATTTGAAATACTGCATATAAACATATATCTTTACAGATAAAAACAAGAAAAAATAAAAGTCTCCACTAGATTTTGTTCCTATTCTCAAAGAATCATGCCCTCAGGTGTGACTTCATTGGGAAAAAGAACTAAAAGTGGCCGTGGCTGGTAGATAGTGTTCAAGCTGCCATTGGGGACACAAAGTGAAATCTTAATATTCTTTTAACTGGCTGAATAATTGTTTGTGTTTAGAAGCCAGGCGAATAATTTGGTTTCAAACTCCAGGTCTACAGAGCTTAAAGGTGCTTATTTCCCCAGGACTTTGTCAGTTTTAGTACCGAAAATACTGCATCCTGGGAAACGCATCAGTCCTGGGCAAAGTGATCAGTTAGTCACTTTTCCAGAATGTCTACAGATGGACTTCAAGTAGCAAATGTAAGGTACCAGCTGCAGGTCAGGCACCTGGGTTGAAATCCCCTCTTTGCTCTTGGTAGCTGACCTTGTGTACCTTATCTGTCTGCAGTTCAATCTCATCATCTGCAAAGGGAGATGATACCTAACCTAATGAGTTTAAGTAGTAATGAAATGATGTGTATGAACTAGTCAACACATACTGGGCTTGAAATAAATGGTCTTTTCATTCTCTACCAACTACAGCTTAAAAATAAAAGTTATTTTCATGAGGAACAATGGCAAAGTCAGGCTTACCACTAAAGCTCTTTGAAACCGTATTTAATCAACATATCCTTACTCGTATAAAATACATAGGAAATAAAATTATATTAAATCAGTTTTCTTTTCCAATCACTCAGCATAAGCTGAAAGCACACTGCACACAGGATGAAGGGGCTAGATTCAATCCAGTTAAGTAATGCTGATGCTAAGTGTTGATACTTCACATCACTAGATAGACTGTTCCTTTTATTTGGGATTTCATGTTTAAAACATTAGAATAAAATAAAGATATATCACAGCCAAACCACAATGATGCATGCCAGATATTTTACTCCAACATTTTCTTTTTATTGGGTGAGAGAGGAGAGGGAGGGCGTGCAGGACAATATAAAGCAGCCTACACTACCCCTATTCTGGTCTTTTAACTGGGATGAAAAATCCAAATGTACAATAGCAAAATGGGTTTAAAAAGCAGAGTGTCGCTTGTGCTAAGAAATGCATATTAATGATAACCAGCTGACAAAGAAGAAAGGAAGCATTCTTATTCTACCCTGTGAGTCAAAAAGAATAGTTTATGGTATGGCATAAAAATGATTCCACCTTGTTATTAAGCCAGTTGTTCCCCGTGAGCCCCTTCCTAATGACAACCTATCTCCATAGGGACTGATAGTAACTAAGTTTTACGAGCTCTCTGATCATTTTCATCTTCACACAATATTTTTTCTCTGTGTGTGTGTGTGTTTCATCTCCCTCATGGTACCCCTTTATAGACACATTTAGCCCCTTCCCCTCACCACCCCTAGCCTGACACCCACTGATTGGTTCTTCCAGTATATAATTGTGCCATTTCAAGACTGTTATATAAACAGAATCATATAGTACGTGATCTTTTTAGATGCAATTTTATTTTTTTATTTGGAACACTTCTCTTGAAATACATCCAAACTCTTTGTTGCATTGTTAATGGTTTATTCTTCTGTAGTGCTGAGTAGTATTCTATGGGATGAATGCCATGCCTGTGTTTAATCGCTCCTCATCTGAAGAACCTATAAGCTATTTCCAATATTTGACGATTGCATGAATCATTCAGAAAAGGACAAGAACCATACCATTTTACCCATAGATGGGATAAAAAATAGAAAGCAACAGACAAGCAAAAAGCAAACTCATAGACACAGACAATAGAATGGTGGTCACCAGGGGGTAAAGGGGGTCAAATACATGGTGATGAAAAGAGACTAGACTTCAGGTGGTGAGCACGCAGTAAACAGATAATACATTATAGAGTTATACATCTGAAAATGTATGTAATGTTACTAACCAATAGTATCCCAATAAATTTATTTTAAAGTTAAAACAAAATAAAAGTGTTGTGAAAAAAATGAAACAAGCAAAAAAAACCTACTTGGATGATTATTGTGTGTGCGTGGGTTCTCATTTCTCTGGGAGGAATGCTCAGGAGTGGAATTGCTAAGTCTTATCATCAGTTTAGTGTTGTTGAGAAACTGCCAAAGCATGTTTTACCCACCTTCACCTCACACAGTGTCTTTGAATAAAACACAGTAGCACTTGTACCAATAGAACAAGTTTGCACATGTATATTATGCTTTTTAATGTGCTTGTTTTGGAGGTTTCCACTGCTTCCTAATGCTGCAGGAGTCATTATTGTTCCTAAATATATGGGTGAAAGGCAGAGGAATGATGGGCACAGGGAGTGAAGTCCACAGAAAAAATAGAGAATTATCTAGGCACAATGTTATGACTTGCACTGTTAAAATGGTTATAAACTGTGTATGGTGTTATAATCTTATGTATGTTATATGTGTGTTTATAACAAATTCCAGAAGGAATATTATAAATTAGCTCTTAGATATCACCAGTAAGTGAAATATATTATAAGGGTTATGATTGAGTCAGCTCATTATAGTACTTTGAGAACCCAACATTTATTTTTTAAATATATGTAATATTAAATTTTAATAGTATTAGCCAAATACTTGGTGATGATCATTAATTACTCCATTCTCTCTTCTTTTTGTCATTTGAAATTCATAGCTAACTTAAATAATTATGATGCTTTACTGTGAATATGTCCATAGTTCTTTAAATTCTCATATGAGTGCTACAAAGTTAACATACCTCTCCATGGAAAATTCTCTAATAAGAAAAATGTATTCCAGCATGTACATAAAAAGTAAAACTGGATGGGCTCTATTTATATTTTCAAAAGGATAAGAAGCTAATGTAGTATGGATTTAATGGAGTATTTCCTTTGAGTTGACATGGTTAAGTGGCACAGAGCATACAAAGTTGGTCTCACCAAAATGTATCACTTAAATTTTTCACAATAGAAAACAAACCGTGAAAGACATGATGTAATTTTTTCCCCTAAAAATCATAGAACCAGAGCAATAAAGTCTGTCTATGGATGGAAGCACTTCTAACCTTCTTCAGTGTTTCACAATGGGGGCATTAGTAGCTCCAGGAATGAAGCAATCCTTGGATGTGCATGCTATTTTGATCCTTACAGTGCATTAGGCAGGCTGACTATATGTACTATGTGCAAATAGTGTCTTCTAGATACTATTGCAGAATGACCTGCTCCTTCCCCATCCACACACATATCCAGACTGTCCTGGGGAATCACTGCCACCTCATTTAATGTTCCAGCAAGGCACTTGAAAATGCCCTTCCAGACTATAAATACTCATAGTTTCAGTTCCAGTTTTAATTATGCTAATGTATTTTGCCATCTGTGTCTTTGTTTTCCAATCTATAAATCTGTACTATCTGTGTAATTCCCTATTCTACTCACATAGATTTGAAGTTAAAAAAATAAATCACCCCTGGGTGGTGTAGCTCAGTGGACTGAGTGCCAGCCTGCGAACTAAAGGATCACTTGTTTGATTACCAGTCAGGGCACATGCCTGGGTTGCAGGCCAGATCCCCAGTGGGAGACACGCAAGAGACAACACCGCACTGGTGTTTCTCTCTCTCTCTCTCTTTCTCCCTCCCTTCCCCTCTCTCTAAAAATAAATAAATAAAATCTTTTAAAAAAATAATACAAAGTATCCCTCTTTAATTTAAAAATACGAAATGTTCTCTGTTAATAGACTCTCATGCATCAACTCTATGTTTCATTGCTCAGATGGAAATCTGGTATGGGTAATCAATGGCATAACAGTAATAATGGCTACTGATAGAATAAAATCAAGATTTCTCTGCTTCTGAAGCAATATCCTTATTTGTACGGGGTTCTTACTCTCCTTGGAGAGCTGGAAACTTCTGACCTGTTGTGATATCACATCTGTTTCATCACTGTCAACTATGGCTTTTTTTCATTGACTACATAGAACCCTAGAATTGCAGCATTGTAGGGCAAGAGGGCATTTCAAGATCATCTGTTTCAAATGCTTTATAATAAAAGATTTGAAATGCTAGGTGAGGCAAACAAATTAAAATGTTGAATGATCTGCTTGGAAAAATGAAGGTATGATGATAATAACAGAGCACAACAACCAGAGGAGTAATTTGGAAGAAGGCTTTAGAGGAGACTAAGAATTCCATCAGGTCTTGTATTTCTGATGATCCAAATCTACCAAGAGATTAACATATGAGCCGTATCACATGGCTTCAAAAATCATTCACATTAGAGAGGGGTTGCAACTAACGTGTAAAAATATTGTGTTTCTCAAAGTTGTCTCAGATCATCATCTGGAAAGGAACTAGCTGGCCACAGTGAGGTCAGTGGGAAGGAGTTGCCACTTAAAATGCACATGTCTGGATCTCAGCCTGTCTACAAGTGGTCAACGGTTAAACTTTTAACAAGCACTCCAGGTGAGTCTCAGGTACAGTAGGTCTTGAGAATCACTGGACTATGATTTTGAGGACACTACTGAATTTATAAACTATTTGTAACTTGTCCAGGATTATTATTTTGTTTTCCTTTTATCCCATATTTTGACTAATTATAATTAAGAGTAAAACATATTGTATGTTTGCTCTTGTTTGTAAAAACTGTGTTCTGCTCTAGCGCTAGTCTTGAGAGATAAGAACCTCATTAAAACATAGGAGAGGAAGGAGGAAAAGACTGAATCCCAAAGAACCTCTGAGTAGGAAAGGCAAGATGGCTTAGTACCTGCCCAAGAGCCAGCAAGTGGGCCCGAGCCTCCTGAGGGAACTCCATCAGCAATTGATATACTTAGCACCTTATGAGTGGTGGAATACAATGATTTTAACCAAAACATAACTTTATAGGTTATCTTACTTCCTCCCTTCTTTATTAAAGGCTGGAATTCCATGGCTTCTCTTAAGAACTTAAAAAACAATTTTAATGATCTTGACCTTATAGCCCTGAAAGAACTGAGCCTCGGGGAGTGAGTAAGAAAATAATGGGAGAAAAAAATATCAGAATTGAGCAACATGAAAAACTAAAATTAAAATAGCATTGTGAAACTCCCCAAACTTTAAGCCTCGTTTATAAAATCAGGAGACTGAGTGAGATGATCTCTGGTTTTCTTGGTTACATGGCTTATCATCTATGGAAGTTCAATGCAGTCCTCTCTCTGGTCCATCCCTGGACTCAAGAAGATGTGTTCAGCCATCAGACAAACGTACAGTCCTCAGCGATGCCCAAATAGGCCACCAAGGGGAACAGAGTTTACACAAGGAAGAAAATCATTAATGAAACTGCTTGAGGTCAATTGCTTTGTTCTTTTGTGTGTGTTTCCTCACTGTCTTCTTCACTCGAGTGCAGAGAGAGAGTCAGGGGTAGCCCCTCACTAAGGTGGCTCCTCAGGGTGCATCTGAGGAAAGGAAGCAATGGGACAGTTCAGCTGCCCTCCTGGCCTTGAACTGCGATGTCCTTGAGAGTAGCACACAGCTCGGCCCGATAGTCCACAGTAAGAGAATTAGATTCAGGTTTGAGATTCGGCAGTGATTAGAAATTATTATTTTTTGAGTGTCCCCCATTCACATATTCTTTAGGGATTCACTCAGAAAGGAAACCTAACTGCATTTGATTGATCAGGGTATGATTATCATTTTTCACCTTTCTTGCAATTAACAATTACTAAATTTAAAACTTAATCTCAAAAAAAAGGAGACTTGCCTTGGGGTGGCAAGCATACAATACAATATACAGGTGACATATTGTGTACCTGAAACCTATATAATTTTATTAACAAATATCACAGCAATAAATTTGATTAAAAATATCAATAGTGTTCTCTTTAGATTGCCTTGCAAATAATGATTGTGTTTCTACTGTTTGATAATATAATTTCCATTGAATCAAACAACTTGGTATAAAAGGCAGCCATTATATTAAATGATATTATAATGGTTCAGAAAAATCTAAGTAAATTATCTATTTTACATTAAATATTGCATTAGTCTGTGATTTTAGGTAAAAAAAAAAAGGTTTGTCAAAGACTCAGAAGACAACAGACAATTTAATCACCCAAGACCCTCCTATGCCTTTTTCTTCCTTGTATTCCCAAATGCCTTCGTGTTGAGATAGCCTCTTGCCCTTACAGGATAAACAATGTAGAAAAGAAAAAGAAACTTTGTTTTAATCCAAACAGGGGAAATTTTCACTATCTAAAACCATTTTCAGTCCTGGATAATGGAAATATAAAACCTGAGGGTATGACAGTAACTAATTTTCAAAATGGTCAAGAGAATGTCGTCAAGCTAACTGCAAAAATTACTCTTGTGAAATGATGACTTGCTATAGAGATAGATTTTAAGATGTCGATTAAAAAGCCAGTGTGTGTGATTAAGCCAGCATTTGGGGAGCTATGGAATGAAGCTGGTCATAGGAATAGTTATTGCTAATCGGCACAGATTCTTCAGTTTTCAAAATACAGAGCTCTGTTATTGTATTAAAATACTATTTAATTTATGAAATATCAACTTAAAAAACATTTTCCTATATAATTTCCATTTGATGTGTTACTCTATGGTTATATTTGTAAAATGGCAATGAATATTACATTCAACCACCATGCAGTAAATAAATGCACTCTATGGCATTTATTCAAGGGAAACAAAGGCATGTTACACACACACATGCAAACCTGTACACAAACGTTCACGGCAGCTTTACACATACTACCACAAAACTGGAAACAACTCAAAAGCCCTTCGATGGGTGAATGGTTAAGAAGTGGTCATACATCCACATTACAGAATACTACTTAACAATAAAAATAAAATATTGATATACATAACAACCTCTATAAGTCTTCATAGAAATATGCTGAGTGAACAGAGCTAACCCCAAAAGATTCCACATTGTATAATTACATTTGTATAATATTTTTGAAATGAAAAAAATTATAGAAATGTAGACCAGATCGATCATTTCTAGGGGTGAAGGATGAGGGTGAGGTGAGTGAGAAGAGAGTGGGTGTGACTCTAAAGGACAACTAGAGGAAGCTTTGTGGTGACGAAAATGTCCTGTATCTTGACTGCCTCAACTTCAGTTTCCTGGCTGTGATAAAGTACCATCTCTTACAACATACTGTGACCATCAGGGAAAATGGGGTAAATGGTGCATGGGGTCTCCTTCTATTATCTCATGCTACTGCATGTGAACCTGCAATCATCAAAATTTAAAAAAGAAGTTAATTTTAAAAGCATTGATAAACACGTAAAAACTGAATGCAGATGAAATGATATCCTAAATGAATGCCAAAGTAATTAGATCTATGTCACAGATAATTTTAATTCTGAGCATGGAGAGTGTCACCATTAAATCATGTTTATTCAACTTTCAGATGAACAAGCGCATAGAATTATTACACAAACTAATGAGTGTTAATGCTGGTTGAAATTCTGATTCATTTCTTAGAGAGTGGAACAAAAGAAAGAATTGCTTTAATCACTAAGTGTTACTGAATATTCTTTCAATATAAGCAAATTGAGACCAAATATTAATTTTCTAAATGTCTTCTAGTGCTCTAGTGGAAGCTTTTCTAAAACTGTTATCATTGAAAGCATGTTTAATGCTGTGTTATTGAATATGCCAATATATCAGTAACTCTGTTCAAGCTGAAGCCTCAGTTGGGAAGACATTTTGCCAACAAAATTGTTTTAAAAACCCTTTTTATCCTACAGTGAAGTAAAGAATACTAATAAGGCACAATGTTAGTTGACAGCTAAGAATAAAATAGAGCAAAATGAAGACCAAGATATGAAGTTCTTAGACTCCCAAAGACTCACTGAAGTCTCAGGTCTTCACAAATGAGAGGAAAAAAAAAAACAGTTCTGAGGTCAGGAGTATACATAGCAGGAATGACCGGAGAAAGCAACCCACTGGGCCTGTTCACTGAGGCAGAAGCACAAGCAGAGACTGAACTTCAATGCCCTTGACCTAAGAAAGTGATCTCCCTGCACTTGCAAGCACAAGGAAAACTTGATCACACAAAGAACAATCTAGCTGAGCTTATCTTCCAACAACCCTGGCTCATACTTTTCTTTTTATTATAGGTGCTTAAAGAAGAGAAATGGAAAGCTTAATATCAGAATGTCCATGTACATTACTTGTGGTTGTTATAAATATGCATATACTAATTGTACAATTTTATATTACTGAATAGAATACATCTTATTTTTACAGGTAAGATTTTTCAGAGCTTAGGGACTCCTTTCTGATGTTTACAAGGTACCAAGTAAAAAACAAATAAGCCAAACACAATACGTGGACATCTGGGGCACAAGATGCCAACTAGAACCATCCTGATGCCCAAACCCATGCTTGCTACACCACATTTGACATTTTCATAAAGTAAAAAAGGAAATAAAAAATAGATAAATAACTATGGCATGTTGTGTCCTTTTCTACTTCCCTGTGTCACTTGTTGCCATGGTTCCTTTTATTAGTCCCTACCAACGACAGTTTAGCTATCAACCTAACTAATAAATTGGAGTTAGGGAGATAATCTCTTTATACCATCATTCACATTTCTTTATCACTCTCAATTCTAACATGCAAAAGAGGAACAAGAACAAGGTTCTACTTTGAATTGTATTTGCCGTGTAAGCGAATGTCAAAACTTTTGTTAACACTGACATACAGCCCAGTATTAAGTAAACAGTAATGTCTTTGTCTTTACCTTTAGTTCATGCAACACATTGATACAGTAAGTTTTTATCTTTTTGGAAGAAAGAAAGAAGTGATACTAAGGCATTTATACTTTCTATTATTTTCTTCATTTAGTATAGGACTTGAATGTTCAGAACCTTCCAATTAAATAGCACAATATAAATATTACAAATGAACAATATATATGAGGAAATAAAATTTATGTTATTCATCTATTTTCATGGAAATTTTGTTTCTTCACCTAAAAAACAAAATGGTAGTTTAACATCATAGTCTATTCAATCTAGATGAAAACATAAAATCATTAGATTTAACTTTGATGCTTTTCAGTTGTGGGACGTTTAGGCCCAAAGAGTTTTAGTGATCTGCCCAGCATATAGCAAGTTAGTGGCTTACCTGAAGACAAAAGCAGAAGTCTCTTAGTTTCCATTCTATTACTTTTTCCATCAAAGCACCCTGCCTCTTATCTTCTAGAGTTTTTCAAAAATTTACTAAAAAAAGAACTAGAACACAGTTTCCCTCACAACACAACCCACATCTAATGGAATGCTTAGAAATAAATGTTTTTCATTTAAGCCAACAAAAAGACACAACAGAAATAAAAATGAAATTACAGCAATTATAAGGTACATATTTGCATTTGATACATTTATGCATTTAGATAGTTGGCTTCTAAAGTTGACCAGTTTTATATATTTTGACAGGCAGCTTCTGTATCAGTGGAAAATATCTCACACACGTGCTTGAGTGGAATATCTCTCTCTGTCTCTCTCTCTCGCACCCACCCACACACACACACATGCACACACACGCACACATGCCAAAAGAAGTGCAAAGCAGAGCCATTATTAATTTTTTAATGACAAATGGGAGCAGAGAGGTCTTTGATCTTTGCATGCCATCCATGTGACAGACTGGTGTTTAATGTAGTTCAGGAAAATAAAGCAAATCAAAGTAAAACATTTTTAATTAGTGGTTTAACTACATGATTAATGATGTCTTTTTAAAGAAAATGCCTGTACCAGTAAATGAAAAACTCATTATTTCTAAAAGCTGGTTTTCTCTACTTAATGACTTCTTCTAAAAGGCAGATAAATTGAACAACCACGTATGAAACCTATTAGCCTGAACATTTTCACAGGGAACAAAATTGAATGTTGTGATGCAGGTTGTTGATCAGCTAATCTGAAAGTAATGAAACAAACAACATTACACAGAGGCTTCTTTTGAAATAGCATGCAACTGGCTTTTAAGCAACTACACGACGAAGCTGAATCTTATCTCCATAACAGAATCATCTGTACTGAAATGATGGTACTTACGAAAATATTAAATTATCCCCTGAAAACACAGTTCTGGTTGTGTTAATATGCTTTACCCATTTATTTGGGGGACATTTCAACCTTGTTTGAAATGTCTAGAAAACAAAACTTATGCCAGGAAAAGAGGTCAAAGAGATCTTGAAATATCTGGTTAATAATACTGGCAGGATTCAAAAATGAGGATTTCTTAAAGTCAGTAAAACAGTAACTTTGTCAGTAAAATATAATAACTAAAGACTTGGCCTCTTGGGCCAACCAAACTTTGTGTGACTCCAGTCTAGCAATTTTACAGATGGATGTCTTTGAATGTGGCCTAAACTTCACTGAGCCGCAGGGGGCTCATCCATACATTGGAGCTAATAATTTTACCTATTTCAAAGGGTTATACTGATGTATGAGATTTAGCAGGAATTTATTGTAGATCCTATTTGTATAATAATAATTATTGTTATACTATGTATCAATAAATTGTGGTTAACGTCTTCACTGATTCATTATGCTTACTACTCTGTGATAGGGCCACAGAACAAAAAAAAGGGGCATCTGTTTCTTTGGTTTTTCCTATTCTGTTTATACAAATTAATTCTCAAAATAAAGCATGAGTATAATTGCTGCCATCAGAGTTTTTCTAAGGTGGTCATATATCATCCATGAGTATAAAAGTGGGTGAGGGCTAATTTAATATGCGTTCACTTCACTCTTTTCTGGAAGGGGGAGGTACATATGCTTATTTAAGGGGGAGAGTATTTATTGGATATAATTTAATATGCTACCCAACAGCAAACTTTTATTGGAAATAGTTATTAGTCTAAAAAGTGTGAAAAGTGCTCATTTCCTTTTTCCGAATTTGCTGAAATTGTACTCATCCTACAACAAAAAAGTCATAAATACTTCTTTTTTTCCAAAAAAGATTTATTCCAATGCTAAAGGCAAATGGGTAGTTCTTTCCTCTCTGGTACAACAGTGAGTTGCTTGTTCTTCTCTTTGGCCCTTCCTTCATCCTCTTCCCATTACAACTGACTGTGTAGACCACAGGCCGTGAGCAGAAGCGGCTTCCAAGTGCATCTCAAACCTCTTAGAAGGTTTGCAAGGACACACACAATATGGCTCTTGGGTACCTCTCTAGCCTTTTTCCTGGGCCATTGTCTCTACTACTCATCCTCCAGCTCACCACCGCCCACCAGCATCTGTGTCTGTGTGGAAAGTTCTTTTCCTGGCCCTGCATGTGTCTGTCCCCATCCTTTTGGTTTGATCTCAAACATTGACCCTTAAGAGAGGCTTCCTCTGACCACACTTTCAAAGTATCAAAGCCACCATCATCTCTCACCTGGACCCTAATAGTAGCTTTAAAGTTGGTATCCCAGTGGCCATCCTTGACTTGCATTCTCACCATTACAGCAGCCAGAGTGATTACTTAACAATGTATAGTTTAAAAACTTGTATAGTTCATGGTAAACTCTCAAAGGTGTTGTGTTGTATTATTGTTATGAATATGTTTTCTTTTCCCACCAGTCCTAATTCATTTACTCCTTTGCCAGCCGCATGCAAGGGCTTTCACAGTTCAATTCTTAGGACAAAGTGCTGGTAGGACACATATTTGCAAATGGAGTCATGGAAGCTACCTAAGGGTCACCTTGAAGACTTGGCAAACTTCATCTCCAGCTGCTTTTCCCAAAGACAAATTAGGTGTGAAAATCAAAACATGAAGTAGTGATTTATGAAACTGAATGAGCCTGTTATAAGCAGAGTGTCATTCAAAAGACACTTGGAAAAACATGGGGCAATATTTCAGAAAGTGATTGCAAGTTTCAAATACAGAGCAAAGAAGTTTTTTTCTACTTTAACTTTTTCAAGTGTGGAAGAAAATGGTTTTTTTTATTTGTTTGTTTTCTTACATTGCACTAGAACATAATGAGTAGCATGTCCAGCTATTATTGATCACAAAGTACATTTATACTACATGTCTGAGAAAAATAGCTACATATCTGATGTGTCAACTCATCAAATGTGCAACACCTGTGCATGGAAAAATAAATGGAGAGTATAACAAATATATGAGTGCTATTAATTTTACAAATGAAACTAGTCCAACCAATTCTCATTAACCTCTACACTAAAATCCTCTGTGAAACCAATTTGTGCCCTGCCAGAACTGCATGTTTAATATTCTCTTTATAATTTTAATTTGTCCTCTATCTTTTCTCCACAGACCTTGATATTAAAATTAGAAACCATACATCACAATTATAAGTTTAATCTTTAACTCTCTCTGGCTGTTGCTCACCTTCGGCTAAAGTGTAGACTGACATATAGGGAGTGAATGGAAAAAGTATATTTTTAGATTTCCATTTGTTTTGTATGTAACTGGTATATCTAATTATGCTCCCAGTGATTTTACACAATGAAAGCTATTAACTGTCACATAACAGAAAAGTTAAAACGCTTTGTTATCTTATGACTGCACATTACCAATAACTACAAAAAAACAATTAATTTTAGATGCAATTGTGGCCATATCAATCCACACAGTAGCCACTGTCTGACTCAGAAACAATATCAAGACATGAATTGGCAAAGTCCTCTTTGTTATGTTTTAATATATGTATGTGCATTTAACTGACAGTTTTCCACCTAGACGTCGGCCCAGTTTTTGTCCCTGTGTAGAAAAAATCTTTGGTCTACTTGCAGCAAATGCTGTGGTGTGTGCTTAAATGAAAATGTCATTAGTTTGCTCTCAGTCTAAAACATGGTTTTGTTGATTATACAATTCTTTGCTCACAGTATCTTTTTTTTCTCTCATAATTTTAAAGTATTATTTCATTGTTTTCCGGTTTCTACTGGAAAGTTGCTGACAGTCCAATTGTTATTCCTTGAATTGCAATCAGTCAACTCTTTGTGTTTCCTTTTAAGAATTCCGTGTCTTCAGTTATCTACAAATTCACTCCAAAATGACTTTGTGTATGTAACTATTAGTATAAGCATGGTCAAAGGTTCTCAACCTCAGCATGGCTGACATTTGGGGCTGGGTAATCTAAATTCTTTGTTCTAAAGGCTGTCCTTTATCTTGTGGGATGTTTAGTCATAATTCCTGTCCTCTGCCCAATAGATGCCCACAGCAACACCACTACTCCCTCCTCCATTTGTGTCAGCCAAAAATGACTCAGACATTGACAGATATCCCCAGAAGAGCAAAATCACTGTCTGCATAGAACTGCTCAGTTGGTTTAGACTGCATTAACAAAAACACTTCAAAATTTATCAATAAATTAAGGCAATGAATGGTCGTATCTCACCTAGATGTTCTATCGTACTAGATGTTCACTCTGGGCTGAGTGTGGCTTTGCTCCAAGACTTCGTTTATCTGGCATCCAGGCAGATTTTCAGTAATTGTGGGAGACAAGAAGGAAAGCCTAACAAAAACACCTTACGGCTTCAGCCCATAAGACACCCACATCCCTTCGACCTCCATTTCATTAACTATAATGCATGTTACATCGCCAAGCTCAATATTAATTAGGAGGAGAAATATTGTTCCTTCTTAGGAAGGAGCAGAAACTATGTAGGAATAATAAATAATACACAATGTGGATGTGCTTTTTATTTATTTGACTTCTTGAATATGCAAATTGTAATTTTCATCACTTCTTAAATACTCTCTTCAAATATTTTCTTCATTGTTCTACTCTTCTCCAATTAGTGGTCTAACAGACTTTCTTTAAAACCTCTGTCGCTTAAGTACTAAAACCTCTTCGTAACTTAAACTGTCTTTTATTTTTGCATACACTTATTCTTGTACTGCATTCTAAATATCATTAAATATATCTTCTAGTTCACTCAGCTTCTCTCTAGGTGTGTTAAAGATTCTATTTTTGTATTGAATGATTTTAATGTTTTTAATTGATCACACTTACAGTTATAATGCATGCATTTAACATAATAAAAGTATACATTAATTACTATCTCTTTTCCTCCTAAATAACATAAGGGACTTAAAAAGTTTTGATTCACCTTCATTATATATTTTTTTCTGAGCATAGTAGTTCCCAAATTCTAAATTTGCTTTTATAATCATTAAATTGTTATTGTATTTTACATAGTTACCACTTACAAATTTTTTTTTCTGGGTCCAGTTTATTTTTGTACGTCATATTTTATGGGTTTTTTTTGCAAAATCCTATCAGTAATAAAAATTCACTCTTGTGTTGAATATGTTATTAATCCTCACCTGAGGAAATGTTTATTGATTTTGGAGAGAGACAGGGGAGAGAAACATTGATGTGATAGAGAAACATTCATCGGTCACCTCCCGTATGTGCCCCAACCTGGGATCAAATCCACAAACTTTGGTTGTATGGGATGATGCTCCAACCAAGTAAGCCACACAGCCAGGGCTGTGTTGAATATCTTTATTTTACCCTCACTATTGAAGGATACTCTTGGTTGATAACTATTTTCTCTCAGTATTTTCAGGATCATATTTTTTTCTGCACTCCATTTTTGCTACAATGATAATTGTTTTCAAATTATAATTCCCATTATTTATTTTTTATACTTTGTATATATTATCACTGGTCACTTAAAAATTTTATCTTTATCTTCATTGTTATACAGTTTTTCTATAATTTTTCTCAAGATTTATTACTGATCAGGACTTAAGTCACTTCTACAATCTGAGGGATTATTTATTTATCACCTATTATTCTTTCTAATTTTGCTTTTTCTCTATCTTTATTTGTTTCTCCTTTTGAAACCCCCATGAGATTAACGTTACCTTTTTCTTAGTGTATCTTTGCTATCTCAACCTCTTTATATATTCAATTTGTGTTTTTTTCTGTGCTCAACGAACAAGAAGGAAGATTCTTATGCAGAAGACAGAACATTATAAAAGATGCTATAAACAGATGAAAATAAATATAGTACAAACTGACAACTTAAATGTGTAGACAAGAAATGTTGTCTGTATCAGATAAATTATGAACAATCCTTTCAATGGCAAAGACCAAAAAAACTGTGTTTAAAGTAAGAATGTTAACAAGAATTCTCATACATTAAATGCAAATCACTTTGAGGATGAAGCAGATTACTGCTCTTTTGTTTACAAATATATATTCACATGATTTTCCTGTTGTTTGTTAAGGAAAATCCTAAGTTTGTAATGGTAAAGCATAACATGGAGAGTTATAAAAAATAGAGGTGACCTAAGAATATTTGTAACTTTCTACCTAGATTTGTGACTTCTTACTATCTTTCTCATCATACTCCCTGAAATAAAAAGACAGCAATGACGAGAATAGTTTCAGAAAGTCCATTCCATTCACCCCTGAAATATTCCTACAATAATCACCATGATTCGAAATTTGGAGATACCAGCCAAACTTAATTACATGTTCATCTGATCCTTTTTTTGACAGCTACGCTATTTCATTCTATTTTTCCCTTTCACCAGGGTTTCTCGTAAGATCAGTTTCAGCTATATTGCAGTGGGATTGCTTTCCTACTAATCAATAGAAAATTTGAACAAGTTTAAACCTTTGACCTTTAAAATGGAAAAGTAGCAAAACACATAATGGTTTTCTGAACCAAAAGAACTGAAATCATTAGTGGCTAAATGCTATGTGCCAGAAGAGATGGAGACTCAATTGAACAGAGGGAAGCCACACTTGGAGAATTCAGTTCAGCTAAAAGAAAACAAAGGTCAAGATATTTTGTGTGGATAAATAACTCTGACAGTGGTAGAAAATTTTCTGCTTTATGTGGAATAGTTTCCAAACAAAATGCCTGAATGCTCACTATAATAAATATGTTATCAAGTTTTCCACATAGCTACAATAAATACTTCTCTTTCTTAATAGTGCTAAAAACAGCAGCAAACATTGGCTGTGAACCTAATGTGGTGAAGGTCACGAATCATTCTTATGCTAAACATACCTAAGTGGGTTCAGAGCAGAAATATCCTTAAAGAAAAAAAGAGGAGAAAGCTACACTTCTCTATAATGGACAATGTAATTAATGCTTATAGACTCCAGAGAGAGGTGTCCCAAAAGAAATTTCTTCATCTTCCTATAATGTCAAAAGAGAAATTTCCACCTAAGTGATCGTTTTTCTCTCCTTCGGTTTGATAATGGGAAAGGTGACTTTGAAATCACATAAACAATGCATTAATCAACAATGGACATCAAGACACCCTACTAACATGTGATTGCTTTTATTTTCTACAGTCTTGGGGACTAGGCATGGCATTGCAGCACAACAAAGAAAGGATTTAGGTAAGCTTTACTTAAAATGACATTATATAAAAGTTGTCATTCAATACTTGGCCATGTGAAAACTCCAGATCCTCCTTCTCACTAAAGTTGTCATAGAAACGGCATCTCCAGCCCACCCCTGTACATCTGTGAGGGACCTGGCAGCTGGTTTTGAAGGAAGATAAGAATAACCCCAATTAACGCCCTAAGAACAATCGGGGATGACTTAAAAACAAGCCTGGAGCCTGTGACTTCATCATCTCCATACTTCCCTGACTTGAAGGGAAAGAAGTTTTCTTGCATCTGGCCCTTCCTTTGAATCTCTCCTTCTCACTCTGACAGCCGTGGTGAGAAAGACGGCAGACTGACCCTTCCTCCAATAGTGTCCCTAATAAATTGCACAAGATGTGGAAATGGAATAAGCAGAAATCACATTCCACAGTTTTAGCCATAACAAGCAGCATTGTGTAAGAAGAGCAAAATAAAACTTCAGGAAACAGTCCTTTACTCGGTAAAAACTATCCCGGGATAACCCCATTCTAAATTACACTAATACAAGAATTTAAGAGAAACAAAACATTAACACTGATTACAGCATCATTAGAATATGCAAAAAATTGCATATTGAAGTTCCCTCGAAGAATGTCATCTCTCCCATTGATACAGACAGGCCTGTAAAATAGCTTTGGCATTTTAATGCTATGCATTCTAAAGTTCCAGATGACAGCTGCAGAGCCAACATTTTAAGGCGACCAGGAAATTTATGCTACACAATGGTCACAGCTGGACCCATCGATCAAACTGGTTTTGCTCCAATGAGATTCAGTAGTTGTTAGATAATTAAACAGTGCATGTTCTGGACATTAGGATTTTAGCCACGGGAGCCAGATTCAGAAGAAAGCAAACATGTGAAGCTTTTCCTAGTGCTTTAGCCCCAGATGAAGATTTTTTAAAGCCCTGTATGATTCTGTGACATTTAATAGTGCCAGCGTTCAGAACTGTGTCCTTACAACTATTATCAGCTATATTGGTCACAAAAGTGTAGAGCAGTTAAAAGTGGAGATTGAATTAAAATGCTCATATTCACCCTTGTGAAAGCAGAGTGTTCAGTATGAGTAGAGTAGTAAGTTTCTCCTTTCTACATAAGAAAGAACGCTCCTGTGACCTCAGGTATGACGGACATCAGTTCCACCACTCTGCACTTAGGAGCAATATGTCAGTTAAGATAAGTTTCATAGGAAGATACAGAAAACTCTAATTCGAATGGCTCAGATTATGACATTTTATTGTGTAACAGAATTTGGAAAGTTCCGATATAAAAGCATTACAAAGCTAAGTTGTTACATTAGAAAAAGCTCCGAGTTCAGTGCAATCAGGGCTTCAGTCCTGCTTCCACGGGACTGCCTTGGCTCTGCCTTCCTGCTGCTTTGTTTTGTTTCTGACATTTCTTAATGCTCTCTATGTGTCAGCCTTGGTTTAAGTGCCTTGGATGTGTTTCATTTCACGTAATCCTCACCACAGTCCCGGGAAGCAGACCTCTTGCTAGTCTTCCTTTTACAAATGAGGGAGCTTTTAGATACATGTTAACTCATTTGTCTTCAAAATGTTTATGAAATCAGCACCATTATTACCCATTTTACTGGGAAGGGAAATGAGACACAGAGACAGGAATCAACTAGCGCACGACTACATGGGTAGCAAGTGGCAGAGGGGGAAACTGCAGAGCATTCGGACTCCAAAACCTCTCTTCTTAACCTGTGGCCTGACTTCATTGTGGTGAGATGGGCCAAGAGCTGCAGGAATTCCTTTCACACGTGGTCGTGTCTCAGAGCAGAGCAGGAGCTCACTCCTTTGTTTTTATTTTTATTTTTAAGAGCCCCACTTTGCCAGAGCCCCCCTGCAGACTTTCTCTCTGGTCTCTCCTGCCAGATTTGTCATAGTTGCCTGACTTGAACCATCAGCAAGTGCAACGGGACCACTGTAGTGGGCTCACACTCTCCCAAAGCGCCCCGCGGGGATGGGATGTAGCCTGGTGCTCCTGAAGTCTCCCAGGGAAAGAAAACCAGGACAACATGTCCTGGCCAGCAAGGACACGGGACAATGTATGCAGGCTCACCAATGGTGTCTTCTGCAGGTGCCCACGGTAAAAACTCACTTCCAGTAATGTTGAAATGTGGGTTGAATAGATGAAATTATCAGTCCTTCACCTTAGCCCTCCCTCTGGAATTTCAAATTATGAAGTCATTATGACAGACATACACCAGACAAGAAAAATGACTGGAACAAATTTATTCCTCCTTTGAATACCTATTACTCCAGATGTTCTTTCTTTCCTCTGACTAGTATTTGTTGAAAACCTATGCACCATTTTTCTGGTGCTAGAGATGCAGTGATCAAAAATCAGATACAGTCAGATTTGCAGAGTTTACATTTTAGTACAGGAAAGACTTAACATGCAACATATAAATAAACATTGTAAGAGCGAGGAAAGGGACTGGAGAGTAATTAGAGTGAGGTGGGAGATATTTCAGATGGGCTGGTCCAGCAAAGCTTCTCAGACAAGGTGACATTTGGATAAAGGCTGACATGACATGAAGGAAATAAAAAAGAGGTGGCTCCACAGTGCTCAGCATCAGGACTCTGAGGCTGGACTGCAGTGGCTCAGATCCCCGAGCTGCCACACATGGGCATGTACATGATACCTTTGTGCCTCAGGCTCTTCCACAGTAAACCTGAGACACCTTATAAGTTTTCTGGGAGGGTGTAATGTGTTATGCATTGCCCAGTGCATGTACTACAGAGTGCTTGGGACATTATGACCACTCAGCCACTGTCAGCTGCTGTAATCATCTCAGGAATAGCAGTCCAGGTAGAGGCAACAGTGGGTTACCCTCAGAAGAAATGAGGTCACCAGGGAAGAGAAGCTGAGGTGGGGCTTGCAGGAGGCGGAGGCTAAATGAACAAGGAGAAACATGGTAGGGAATGTCATCTGCAAAGGAGGCAGGGGACGGCTCACTCCCTTCAGTAAGTTCCAACTCTGGCTCTAAATTAAGATTACCTTCAGATGAACTCAATCAGAATCTTTGCGAATAAAGGTCAGGATTTAGATTCTGAAGTTCAGCCAAAGTGGAAAATTACTGATGTGGGCTTTGCATGCTGAAGAAAAGAGCTTGACTTTTATTCCAGGAGAAAAGTCAAGCCATTGGAATGTTTGTGGTGTCCTGCCCACTTCCGTCTTCAATCTCATTTCTGCATATCAAATTCTGAACTATTTTTCAAGAAAGTCACATTCTCTTAAATTAGGAAAGACCCACCAAAGTCTTTCCTTCTTCCAATGCTTTTCCTTTACCTCCTGGTGACACTGACTTCATAGACTGTGGTGCTGTACACAGGCCTTTTGTTTCCCACAAGAAGGTAAATTCTTTAGCAGCAGAAACCCTGTATCCTCAAACAGTGTCTTGTATATTAAGGCACAAAAAAGTGTTTTTAAATAATGAATTCAAGGGCTTTGCATAGAGACAATTGCTTGGACTGGAAGCTGATGTTATACCAAATTCTGTATTGCTTTAGCAAATCAGTTCACTCAACAAAGACTCTAGCGTTAAGCACTAAAAAACAGAAGGACCAAAGATAGTTTCATCAGGCTACAACTAGCTGCTGAAATTGGAAATTCATAAAATGTCATGATGCAATCAGGAACAGAAATACAAAATAAGAACGTAAATTGCCTGTTCTAAGTGTGATTTCCTCCAGCAAGTTGAATGAAGTAATACATACATAATCAAAGTTCTAGGTTGCATACCATAATGCTGCCAAAGGACAATGGATTCCATTCAGGGGCAATTTTAAAAGTATCAAGAAAAATCTTGGGAAAATGGGATCCCTCAATTTAGACTGATTTAAGACAGAACTGTTTGAAGGCTTAAAAATGCATTCTACTTCATTTATAAAACTGCACCTAGTTTTATGTGCACAATTTATATTTATTTATCAAATATTATCTGAATTTCATGGCTGTGATTGACATCTGATTTGTCATAAGTTCTCAAATGGAGAAGTATTGAAGGGGAAAGAAGGCAAACTTACTTTCTGGAGCTTCTAAAATGTTTTGCAATGTAATAAAGGAGAACACATTAGATTGCCTGTCTCACAAATAGAAGTGAACTCCCTGTGGAAAAATGGCAGTTACTACATGGAAACTTACCTTGAACAGAAGTCTACAAACAAAATAAAAGTTAAAAATGGCCTTGTAAGTTCAGAGCTGGAAGAGCATTTAAATGTCTAGCCAACTCTCGTTCACAATGTGATATATAGTTCTCTTGGTAGAAACTGTCAAACTGAGTTAGTGTCAATGAAAGAAAATGGGAGATGGACTTGCAGACGTTCTCATGCAGCTATAAAGAAAAATATAGTCAAAAGAGCTTTTATCCAGTGAGCTGTTCAAATATCCACTCAGTAGGATGGACATAGTGCTTTGAAGAGAGGACTCATAGGAATACTCAGAAAACTTTGTATCTATCATCATTTTTTAAAAGTGAATGCAGGCAATTGCTTCTGTCCTTTTACTTTAAAAGAGTAAACAGGTGCTGAAGATAACATAAGCACATGGTCACTTCGCTGGTGAAGTGAATTTAGAATAGATGCTCTCAAATGGCTTTTAAATAACTAATTCTTTGTATCAATCAACTGATGCTTTTTATTCCCTTTTTATACATATGATCCAATGTTGACAATGGCCTCTGACCTTCTAAATTTCACCTTCTACCACAAATGGCTCTTAAATTAGTAACAGGGGCATTCAAGATAATCCAGATGAGGTCTTTGTAACTTTTTTTACTCTGGACACATAGCAAAACCTAGACTTACTGTCGTGAAATGCAAATGTAAAACTTAGACTCACGTTTTTTTTTAAGTTCAACTTTTATGCAAACTGTACTTGTAAATATTGTTCCTTGGTAACCCTAATGCCTTCCACTTGTCAAATTCAGCCATTTATATGGCATCTGGAAATTTAAATATCTTGGGATATCTCATTTTGGATGGTCCTCTGACCAACAACTTAATTTCAGAACACCACCATCTTTGACAATAAAGTGGGGTTTATGCTGTTATTTGAATGCTTTGTCTTGCTTATCGACTATAATACAGCATCTGCTCTTGTGCTTTGTAAAACATAGAGTAGAAAACAAAAATAAAAGTGTTGATGCTTATAAAAAATATAGTCTCTAAAACCTAATGAGGATGGATAAGATTAAGCTGGCCATCTGCCTCAACAAGACCACTCGCCTCGCTTTGTTAGCCGACCATGAGTGCAGTTGTGAAAGCAGAGGTCAAAATGTAAGACATATATGCAATCCTAAAGATACATCATCAAAGCTTGTATCTTAACATGTTCAGGTATAATTGGAGATTTTATCTACTTTTTTACTGTCTGGAGAGTTGAGTTAATTAAAACTTTCCACTTAGAATATAATATCAAGAAAGTCTGCATAGGTCTTTGTTTTTTTTAACAAATTTCTTCCTCTTCAACTTAGAGATAACTTTCTGTGTGTTGATGAGAGACAAATGCTTTGCCTACTGCTATGAAACTAGCTATTTACTGCTTAGACTAATTCCCAGATAATTTAAATTGCCATAGATATTTGCCATAGATTTTTTCTAATTGCATAATTATGTATATTATATTTTCTAATTAAGCAATTAGAAAAAATAAGTTCCACATACATGTAAATGTTAAGGCTAACAGTTTATGAGGTCTTAAGATAAGAAACTACTGAATATCTGTACTATAAAAGAAATGTCCCTGATTGGTTCTAAAGAGGAAGATATTAAAATAGAGGATAGAAAAGAAACATTTGATATTAATTCAGTCCTACCTCCAATGAAAAACCTGTATAACCTTAAGTAAACTTAGGCCAACTATGAAAGTACTAGTAAGATTTAATTAAATACTGAGCACAGAGTCAAAAAGAAATTCTCAAATTGAGAAATTAATTCAGGGAAGCTAAGGTAAAGATGAGTATTAGAAATATTCATCTGTGATTTTTAGGATCTTGGAATTTTTTAAAACAGGAAACCTGAGTAAATCACTCAGTCAATGCTTGCCTTCAGAGTTGTACTACTAAAATCCCCAGCATCAAAATAATTTAAATGACCATCTTTTCTGCCCAGTTCTTCATCTTGCTTCTTCCTTCTCCAACATTCACCCTTCAAAATGGAAATTGAAACCTCAGAAAGAGGAACCAGAAGCCAACAGAAAAGAAAACGACTCATTCAAAGTGAAAATGTGTCAAGAGAGAAGGTTTGAGTCCAATCCAAATGGCAATGTGCCAAGAAATGCTAACAGATCTACTTATTTTCAGCAGGGAGCAAGAACAGGCAGTGTTTACAATGACGTGTTAACATCTGTCTGTGACTGTCATCTCCATGGCACCCAAGTACACCACCCAAACAATGGAAATTTACAATAAAGGCAAGACTGTACGCTTTTAATAGGGAATTAGAATTTGAACTTGCAATGAGTCATCCTACACATTTGACGAGTCCAATTAAAGTATACTGTACCTCAATGAATGATTTTCATGCTAGATTAGACAGGCAACAAAGGAAGACACTAAGGAATTTTTAATGTAAAGTTTGTCTAACCGTGCACCTCCACTGATGGCAGCGGGAAACAGAGGAATAAGTGCCGGTTTGACGCCCTATTTACCTAAATTTAATCACAAATCCATCATTCATTTTCTGTGTCTGTCTGGGTAAGTTATTTAACTTCTCTCAGCTTTAGTTTCACTGTTTAAATGAGAAGAAATACAGGCAACTCATCGTAATAATAAATAAGATAATGAATATTGACTCAGCAAACCATTTATCTGCTAATGTGCATTCAACAAATCTTAGTTTTCTGGCCATTTTCCTTATAACATAGTCTCCATTTCTTTGATTTAAAGTTATAATTGTTCATTCATTGTCAAAGCAGATTATTGAGGCTATAAACACAAATGGCTTTATTTCTTTTTTCAGTCACTACTTTCAACCATATTCATTTGAATCCTCTTTCCCATCCTTGAATGTCACCTCAGGCAAACTTTGTAATTTTCTGAATATTTTTTTTCTTATTGCAATTTGGTCCAGTCTAAGTTTATAATCCAGTCTCATATCTGGTTTTCCTTTTGCCATCTGTGGCTATGCTTGTGAAACAGTCAACTCTCATTGCATCCCCTGTGCCCTCATAACTTTTAGGACCTGGTCACCGTGATCAGGAGGATGGATGCTGGAGGGACAGGCAGACGTCATTTTGACAGGGGTCAGTGGCAGTCCTCCTGTTTTGAGTTGTTACTGATCCTCCAGCTAATGCTGACTGGCTTCAGTGCCTCTGTGAGGCAGACACCCCAGTGCTGGCCCCTTCTTGCACACCTGTGTGAGGTCCTTGGAAGGCACTTCAGAGACACCTAGTGCAGAGGTCCTGAAATGAGGAACTCGGGTTTAGTTTCCTGTTTCTGGTACCTTCCACCTCCAGCCCCTGGTAGTCCACCCTTAGCCCATTGATACTAAGATCCCCTGATGGAGTGAGCATACTAGAAAAATAGCTCTCCTCAACCCCCTCTGGAGGTAACTGTTTGATCCATTGGAAACACACGTTCTTAACGAGCCAGCCTGACTGGCACCTCCGCTTTCATTTTTCCTGCCTCTCTGTGGCCTGCCTTTTCTCTTCCAGACTGCCTGTCCCCTGCTGCTCAGGTGAGCATTGAACAGAGAGGTGGGAGTGTTGCCTAAGCAGGCATCCAACTGCATATGAGAATGCCAGGCCTCCCCTATTCCCCCTTCTCACAGAGCAGCCCTCCATCATTTAGATCCTATTAACCATCACTGCTGTCAACAGGCACCTGGACTGGAACTGGAGTGACTGTTACTTAGTTGGGAAAGGAGAGACTCAGTTCTCACCACTGAAACTACACTGTCCAGAAGGCAGATGAATTTTTCTTCACCTCTTCAGGCTTCTTTGACAGACAGGATTCCTCAATGTCATGGGCTGATTCTGCATATGTCTGACTGCAATTGTTGGTAGTTCTCTTTGAAAGGTGGGAATTGTGCCCCAAGTGGTGTGGTGCAGTTGGTCTGGCATCCTCCAGCAAACCAGTCTTCAGTTCAATTCTGGTAGGATACATGCCTGAGTTGCTAGCCAGGTTCCTGGTTAGGGGTGTGCAAGAGACAATCAATGTTTCCCTTTCACACCAATGTTTCTCTCCCATTCTGTCTCCCTCTTTCCCTCTCTGTCTAAAAAATAAATGAATAAAATCTTTAAACAAAACATAAATAAATGAATAAATAAAATGTACTGTTAGGTTTCAGCTGTGGAAACAGATCACCAACTATAGGGTAAAGGAAAAAGTGTCAATCAAAGTTGGATTGCAATATCATCGCAAATACAAAGGAAGTCAAAGAAAAGTCTGAGAAACTGAAGTTGAATAAATGACAGGAAACACAAATATGGAGTGTATGCATAAATTTGATGTTCCCCCTGTAGTGTGGTCACAGACTTACTAAACTTAATAACTGACCCCGTCGTCTTCACAAGCTTCCAAGCAGGATGGTAGGGAAAACTCAGCCTCCACGTTCCTCTCTAAGGCAGCGTTTGGTGTGTGACACAGTGAATGCAAGGACACTCTTGGGATCTTGAGAGAGCATGGGGAGTGGATTCTTAGTCTGTACAGTGTCCCTGAGGTCCTTGCCAGTCTTGGCTAGACAGTGGCCAGCCTGATATTCCTTGAGGTGCACACGCATGATTCCATCTCTGGGTGTCCTGAGAACATCTGTGGCTGAATCAGCAGCTGACTAACTAGAGAGCTACTAGTGCTTATCTCAGGCAAGCCACTTCTGCCTGCAGGCTCAGTCTTTACTTTGCTGTCCAGAGCTAGACACCCCACATTCTCTACCAGGTGGCTTGGTCGTTAGAGCTTTTGAGGCAAATTCATCCCACTATTAGCTGGGTGAGTGCCACCATAGGCCTGCTGGCCCTCTACTCAGCATTTACCCATATGGGAACCAAGTGGGATTAGAAGTGGGAATGAGAACTTTTATATCCGCCCTTTCTATTACAACCTCTAATGAGAATATTGGTTCCTTTGTCTTCTGTGGGATGATTTTAAACATATGGTGCACTTTTAAAATCAATTCTAAGTTTCCTTTGGAAATTTCCAATAATCATTGGGTTAAGAGACTGAACTACCAGATATTTAGCTTAGTGAGATTGTTCAAAATGATCATTGTCTCCAATGTAATTTATAGAAGAAAGAAGCCATCATTACTTACTCAGTAATTTCCAATATGAATTTTGTAACATTAGTTGTTGCTTCAATTTAAGAGAAACTAAAATCTCACTATAATGTTGTAATATGATTTTATTGTCTTCATTAAGGATTGAGAAATACTGGAGGAAAAAGTTTCAATAACAATAAAACTGACAATCATGTTACCATTGTTTTCTCTGCGGAGGGGCTCTTGTATAGGTACATATAGAATTCTATGGCACAGAGAACAGAAGTGGCACTTAAAAGTAGTCACAATTACTGAAGAAAATAAACAGTTCTCCATAATTGACAGAAGTTTGTTTCTTTTTGAAAAAGATATAATAATATCATTTAGATTTTTCAAAAGTATGGCCTATAATTTGAGAGTTGAACAAATATATAATTGTACATAACCTCTAGGAAATGATACATTTGAGATGAAAGTTGCTTTTTCCAAGAACTCTATTACATATCATAAAAATTATTTTAAAATAAAACTAGTTCTATTATCTTCCCAACCTCTTTAATTGACATTGCTGTGTAAACCCTATCATTTACAACTTTGAAAAGCCTCAAACCAATATTTCAACGTTGCAGCTGGAGTAGATTTTAAAAGTATTTATGCCTAGAACTATCTTCTAAAATATGCTTAGATAATTTAATGGCCTCTTCTAATGTTACTAAAAAGTTTTAGGTTTGAATTAATTTTGCTACTTTTTAAAAAAATAAAACCATCAGTTATGGGTTTGTATGATGATAATATGTGTTAAGCCAATCACATAAAAATGTCTCAGAAACTCTGGATTTTTTGAATATTCAGATCAATAGCATAATTTGTCCATTAAATTGGATTGCATTTTTTGTTCATGTATTAACTGGAGCTTTGCTTCCAAACATCACAATATTTACCCCTTGTTGTAAATAGTAATGTTCAATTCTTCTAAAGAAATGAGTAACAGCTGGAACAAAGGGGGGGATTCTTTCAAACGGAGTCGTTGGCCAGGTCTGTAGAAGCAAAGTGCAGTGTAAACCAGAGGCAGGTAGCAACAATTGCTACATACTCACTTTTCACAGAATTTTCTAATATGCCTGTGGATAACTTTTTAAAAATCAACAATCGTTACCTTCACAGTGTTTACAATTAAATAATAAGTGTTTTTCAAAAGCATCTATACATGTGAATAAATATGTTAGTAGCTTAAAATATAAACAAATACAGTAGACATTAGCTTTCATTTGTAGCACATGTAGTTTTAGAGATGAGAATATTGCTAATTTCTTTTACTTGTTTGCATCAGGCACAGTTGAAGAAAGAAGAGTAGATTGCTTCCATATCTTGCCCATTGTAGATAATGCTGCAATGAACAGAGAGATGCATATGTCTTTTCAAATTTGTGTTTTGGGTTTCTTCGGATAAATACCTGAAGTCGAGTTGCTGGGCCCAATAGACAAATGGATAAAGATGTGGTACATATATGCAATGGCATAGTACTCAGCCATAAAAAAGAATGAAATCTTTCAATTTGCAACAACATGGATGGACCTAGAAACTATATTATGCTAAGTGAAATGAGTCAGACAGAGGAAAACAAATGCCATGTGATTTCACTTATATGTGAAACTGAAAAAACAAACAAACAAAACAGAAACAAACTGATAGGTACAGAGACCAGTTTGATGGTTGCCAGATGAAAGGAGAATTGGGAGAATGGAGTAAAGGGGGAAAGGATTCAGATGTGAGAATTGTCAGTTACAAAACAGTCCCAGGGATGTAAAGGACAGTATGGGGAATATAGTCGATAATATTGTGATAACTATATATGGTGTCAGATGGGTTCCAGGCTTTTCAGGATGATCACTTTGTAAGTTATACAAATGTCTAAACAATATGTTATACAACTGGAACTAGTATAACAGTGTATGCCAACTGTAATTGAAAATAAAAAGGGATTTTAAAAAATGAAAGAAAAGTAAGGTGCAAATAATATAGGAGCATTCAATTAGGATACAGAGTAATAAACATAGACTTTGCACATTAGAAGAATCAGCAGTTTCATACATTACTTTGTGTGTGGTATGCATGGTTTAGTCAAACTGATAACATTGTGTTCCTCTAAAGAGCTCACTGGGAAAACCCAATTCAGAAAATCACGGTGCACAGATAACAGTGTCCCAGTGCAAGTTTCCTGCTGGTTCTCCCATAAAATACAGCCTTGCCCCAGCATTGCTTTCCAGTGTGAAGAAAGAGATGTAGCCACTCGAAGGTCTGCCCTATACAATCTGGATTTTCAGACGTTATGCTAGGTAAATCATTGGAGTCATCCTAAAGAGGCCTAGTAGGCCTCCTTAAATAAATAGCAATGGTGTCATTTTTGTCAAGGGCATTGAATATAATTTTCAATTCCTTTCAGCATTTTCCAATTAATCATTTTATTTTCTCATTAGTAAATTCACTACATTGTTAAATATACTTTATCAGTGGGTGAATTACTCAGGTTAATTCTGTACGCATGCTGTGTAACATCCACCAAATTCCCAGAGCTTACAAAAGCAATCGTTTTTTCATTCATTCGCATGTTGGTGGGTGATCAGCTATTTGGCTGATCTCAGTGGGACTTGCTTTGTCTTTCTTGAGCCAGACTGGATCACAGGCTTTGGTATGGGGTGTGTCTCCATTTCAGGATCCAGGCCGAAGAGGAAATAGCAGCCTGAGGTACGCTCCTCTCGCTCCTCTCGCTCCTCTCCTGCTAGGAGATCCAAGGACATTGGCTGAAATTTGCCATTAAGGCATCAGTTTGAAACAAGCACATTCTCATTTCTGCCCAGTAAATATTTCATTAGCAAAAGCTGGTGTCACTCGGCCAAACCCAAAGTCAATGGGGTAAGGAAATAAACTCCACTCACAGAGAAGCAACAGCACAGCAGGGGAGTGAGGAAGAATTAGAGACGCTTAGTGCAGTCTGCCCCAGTAATGTATGTAAAGGGCTAGATAATAAAACTGGTACTTGATGATAACCTGCAAATACAACTCTAACAAAATCACAATTACAAAAGAAATTAGGATGTAGCAATTAAGACCATTTAAAAGGGATGACTCAGGCTCATCATACCCAGCCTCAGAGCAGCTCCGGACTGGTCAGGGCGTCTCTCAGGCACTGGTGTGGATGATTCTTCCCTGGCTCAGCTTCATAGCACACCCTCTCCACCTTCATTTGGTTTAGTGTTTCTGCACTGGTTTCCCAAATGACAGCTTTTCTTCCAGGCTTAGCTCTGACCACTGTTTTGGATATTCACTCATATAAAACCCTTCATTCTTATTCCCTCGACTCCCGCCAGTTATTCCCAATGTCCAAATCCTCACCATGGGTGTTTGGCACTCAGCACTGAACGGCCATGACTTTGGACTGTGTGTTCTCCTTATAAATGAATGATCAATCTTCTTATCAAGAATGTTTATTCTCCAAATAGGAAAGTTATAAATCAATGAAAATAATTATGAGCTTACTACTTAATAGCCCAAAGACAACTATGATTGGATTTAACATGTTTTACTTTTATTTAAAACAAAAGAGCAAATATTAAGCTGCTGGGCTTTCTAAATACCAGAGAAGTCATAAAATATGGGAGGATAAGACAGTTTATGCTTTTATCCTTGCCTCTGTTGTTAAGATTCAAAGTTACTTTTCATAAAATATATATCTCTGTGTTTGATCTCTTTGCAACCTCATTCAAATGATGGCAGTATGAGGTTTCGAATAATCTTACTCAAATGATATTAAATATTTGAGACAGTGTCATGAAATTCTCTTTATTAAAGACATGTATATATTTTATTCAAAATTATTCCCAATCACACACCTATAATGTCTCCAATTGAAAGTTTAGAAATTCCTCACAAATTTAACAAATAAAATTAAATAATGCAATTACTTATTTAGACTGCACTTAAACATACATTTGAAGTTTGACTTTATTACTTAAGCTTGAACCACATTTTCATATGAACATCAGATATAGAGGTCTCATTCTCATGAACCACATCTTCACACTATTTTGTTGTTGAATCCGAGTTGCTCATTTCAGAAACTAGTCAGCGATCACGTAGCATGCATTGGGCACTGTGTACTCTACAAAGCATGATCCAACAATATAGGCAGGCTTCTGTCATAGAAGTCATAGTTTACAAATATTATCAGCCAGGGATATGGACAAGAAAGGACAAATCTAAAATCACACACACACACACACACACACACACACACACACACACGCACCTTTGGGTAGTTTATTGTTATAGGAAGAAAATAAATAGAGAAATGAATTTGAAAATTATTCCTGATATGTGTGCTGCATGAATTACAAAGGTCAGAGAGGACATTTGAACTGAAATCTAAAGGGAGAAAAAAATAAGCAATGTGGCTGTCCAGCCATCTGGAGATCTGCCATGTCTAAGAGACACAGGGAAGAAAGTGCAGGACGCTGATGCCCAGTGAGGAAGGGGGAGGGATGTGGTACCTGGTGGGCTCAGTGTGGGGAATGGGCAGATCACTGGAGTTTTGACACAGAAGATGGTGGTTTCCACAGGCTTGCACATGCAGGCTGACAAAGAGAAGCAAGAAATGGGCATTTGAGAACCTGACTTCTAATAGTCACTCTCTCATTCACAAACTGTATAAGCTTGGCCAAACAAACTAATCCTATGGCTCCCATTTTTCTTACCTGTAAAATGTAGTAGTTTAAACTATAAAAGTGACATTATAGGCTTTAATAAATTAAACTGAACAAAAATCTAATGCTCCAATGTTAATTGACAACTAACACTGTTATGTTAAACCTCTGTATGTTATGTTAATCATACTAGAAATTGGTTATATCTTTCATCCTAAACTATAATATGCATACCTGGTTACTGGCAAAGAGGTATCTTAGCAACAGACAAATAAGCACTAAGCTAATAACCTTAATATGCTCACACATAAATGGAAGGAAAAATGCTAGATCTCTGAGAGAAACAAAAATAATTTCATAGGATAACTAGTAGAATAGAATTCAGAAAATCAACTTTTTTTTGCTAAATGCCGAACTCCATGATGACTACTGAGGATGGAAGGTCAATGCCCAGGGTAAGGTAGGGGTTTAAGGCTTTAGGGATTTAAGGCTTTGAAATTTAATAGATTATTTTTTTAATTGATGAAGAATCCTAATTAGTAAATTATTATAAAAAAAGACACTGGTTTCAATTAAAACATACAAAAGAGCCAAAGTGTCTGCATTAGTCAGGGTTCTCTGGAAGAAACAGAACCAACAGGGTGAAACGGGATGGTATATGCATGTAAAATATATATAGAGAGGCATTTACTATAAGGAATTGACTCATGTGAGTATGGAGGCTGGCAAGTCCCAAAATCTGTAGAGTGAGTTAGCCAGCTGGAGACCAACGATAGTCCATAGCTCGCAGCCTGAGGGCCTGAGAACCAAGGAAAGCTGGGGAGGTAATTTAGTAGTGAAGGAAGGCTGGCAGCTCAGAACCCAGAGTCCACCCTTCAGTTCAGGTCTGAGGGCTGGAAAAAAGCCAACATCCTCATTTGAAGGCAAGAGGAATTCCCCTTACTTGGGAGGGTTAGCCATTTTGTTCTAGTCTTTCCAGTTAGCTTGGAACTAGTCGGATGTGGCCCACCCACATTATGGGGGACAATAGGATTTATGCAGTCTTCTGATTTAAATGCTAACTTCACCCAACAGCGACCTCACAGACCAAATAGCTGAGACCCCATGGCTCAGTCAAATCAACACATAATGTTAACTATCACAGTGTCCAGTTTTTGAAGCTGGAGTAATGCAGAGGAGCAGTAATTTTGGCAGAAGAGAAGGAAAAGCTGTAAAGATTTAAAAGATACTAGGGAGGTAGAGAGAAATAGGAGGAGTGAAGTTGTATAGCAAACTTATTTTGACTCACATTATCTGATGCATATCCACAAGGTTTGGAAAAGGGCTCTATGTACAATGCATATTATCAGTGCAAAATTTAAGCGTCTTTCCCCAGCCAAGTACTCCCACCATGGTACTGACACTGGTGAATGTGTTTTGTGCTTTGCATGTTTCTATCTGTATATGTTTGTATGGCTAGGTCACTAGGGAAGAAGATGCTGAGAAAAACATTTAAGAAAACGCACACAAGGACATTTACTAGGAAAACAGGCGTGTTCTCTGCCTTTGTTAGCTCCTGCTTCTTGGAGAGAGTGCTGCAGTTTCAGGGCAACTGGCAAACACATGGTTGTGAGCAAAATATTAATGACAACCTTGAGAAGTCATACAGTTCAATCTTTTGCCTTCAAGTATATTCCTAAGTCTCCCAGAAATGAGATTCATTTTATTTTTCAATTTCTCCATGAAGGCACATTCCTGTGGCTAGTTCATTATGAGAAATGTTCGATTTCCTCTAAAATACCGTCACACAAAATATTAGTGCATAATAAAAGGTCTCTTGAATACCTGGGCACTCTGATATTGCAATTACTGTTACTGTTAATGCTGTAAACTGGTTCTTTGCTCCACCATCAGCAGACATCAGCTGCGTGACAGGACTTGTGGATTAGCCTCTTTGGACCTCAGTTTTTTCCATTGTAAAATGAAAGTTTGGATTAAAGAATCATTATAGAGTCTTCTGGTTTTATGTATCTATGATTTCTATAGCTTTAGTACTAGATTTTTTTTCCTCCAGCCAATCGACCTTTCTCTTAAAAGGTACTCTGCTGCCCTCATGTGGTCAGCATTGAAATAATACAGTTACTGAAATCAGTAAACGCTTTTTGTTTTGTTTTCATTAATGACAAGTGGAATCCTTTCAATTAAAATTCATAAATAATCTGTAAAAATCCATTTGAACCACCTATCCACTGAAAGTGTTGGGGTTTTACCCATTCCTAGTGATGCAAATTTTTCATGTAGGACTAGATGACTACAAATATTAGTTAACATTAATTTGCATTGAGGGTAAGACACTATAAATATTTTACATATGTCATCTCATGTGATTTTTCAAAGACAAGTTTGTTTTTTAATGTATTATTTTCCAGATGTGGGAACGAAAACACAGCTGGGGGGTGTTCTGGGACGTTGCAACGGCTACCGGGGACTCCCAATCTCAGTCCAGCTGTGGAACTCCACAGCCCAAACTCTTCCACCAAGATAGCCTCACTCCTCACTTTCTAGCACTCATGTGTTTCAGGAGAAATTTATAAGGAGATGGTCAAAGAATTTGTGGAAATGTCAGGAGAAAATATACATGAAAATTATACAGTACAATGCCTGAAATGAAAACGGGAGTTCAGGGAATGTTAACTTATTTATGAATTATTTATCTTACTGCTAATACTGTTTTGCTTAGTGATTATATATTCACTATGATTCTATTGTGACATGAATGAATAAAGAGATTAAATATCTTACACCAACCAATAATCGACAGAGTAACCATTTTCTAAACTTTATTGCTTACAAGTGTGAAATGATCTGTTAGAAATGTTGTAATAATAGGGGGCTATATTTAGGTTTATAGCTATATTGGAGGACCTCAGGCAGATCAGTAGTGGCTATGTTTCAAGTCACAAAAAAGAATCACTTGTTATTTTTAAAGTTGAAAGGGCACATTTACTCAAGGTGGCAGCATAAGATACTAGAAGTATGAGAGTAGGAATCGGGATACCGTGTTCACCTCTGGCTCTCCAAGGGCCAGCGATGCACCATTATGTAGAGGTTCTTCATCTTCTTAGGAAATTTCTCACATACAAGTGGAAGAGACTAGGCGCTAGGATTCGTATACGCTCTACTAGCTTCTATAGTCCATTATCCTAGCAGTTCTAAAAGTTTTGGGTTCAGATCCACCTTTATCTTTGGCCTGCTTTGTTTAATACTGTCATAGTCATTCCTTGACTGTATAGGTTAAGTTTCAAAAACCCCCATGGTAGAAGGATCTGTGTTTGCTTAGGGTTTATTTCGCTTTCTTAGCTATTTCTCAACCAACTCTAAGAATCGAGGTTAGCGGTCTTATATCTGCTGATTATAAGGCAATGACAAAGCGGGTGCTTTCTGTATCATAACAGTACAGAGAGCCAGTGACTCACTTTCATACAGCACTTTCTCTCCCCAAAGGCCACGCAGAAATCACACCTCCAGCTTTGCTGTCATGTTCCTTCTACTCTCTATTAGAAACTTCAAAAGTCTATTTTCTTAAGGCAGAAAACTGTACTTGAACACCAATAAAAATGTTTTTAAAAAACTTTATTTTCTTAAGTACCTCTAAGCACAGAAATACAATATAAATTTACACCAAAATTTTCTGTGTTTTTTGGGTCAGTGAGAATAAGAAGAAATGATGACTATATGTATAAAATCTAAGCAGAATCATTAGGAAATTGCCTTATTTCCCTGATAATGACAATTAGCTCTTGTACTATATGACCACTAATGCAGAAATGAAATCAGTAAAGAAGATCACCAAAATGCAGAAAAGACAGGGAAAGACTACATTCTTCAAGTATACAATTATTTTTGTCTAAGGACTTAAGAATGAAGGGAATAAAGTCTACAAATATTGGTTCTGAATCTTGTCCCAAAGGGAAACTGTATAGCTGAGCAATTGTAGCTACGATTACAAGTCAACCTCTATGACTTACACACTCTATCTATTTTCTCCAGTCCTTATAACATTAGAACTAGAAATTATTTCCAAATTATATATAATAAAATTAAGGCTCAAGAAGAGTAAATAATTTTAAGGCCACATAGTCAATAAGAAGCAAGGATCAAAACTCATGTTAATCCAAAACTAAGATTGTGTTTTAGCCACTGTATTGCATCACATTTTGGATTTTACTCCAAGAATTAGCTTAAAGGCTTTGTGGTACACAAAGAGGTTCAAAATGGTAATCATCAGAAAAAAGCAAGATATCTCCTCTTGCCACTCTTTTTCAAAATTATACTGGAAATTCTAGCTAAAGCAATAAGACAAGAAAAAATACAAGCTATACAGATTTGGAGAGAAGGAATAAACTACCTTTGTTCAAAGATGACAAATTCATTTATGTAGAAAATCCAAAAGAATCAACCAAAGTAGAATATCTGAAAGAATCAACCAAATACTTCTGGAATAAGTAAGTGATCATAGCAAGGTTGCAGGACATAAAGTTAATACACAAAAGTCCATCTATTTCCTATGTACTAGCATTAAACATGTGGAATTTAAAATTAAAAAACACAGTTCCATTTACATAAGGACTTTCAATTTAAATAGGAATAAATCTAACCAAATATGTACAAAATCTATATGAGGAAAACTACAAAATTCTGATGAAATATGTCAAAGAAGTAACTAAATAATAAGATACTTCATGTCCACGGATAGAAAGATTCAGTATTGTCAGTTCTTACCAATTTTATCTGTGAATTTTATCACCATACCAACCAAAATCCTGGCAAGATTTTTTGTGGATATTGACAAACTGATTCTAAAATTTATATATAGAGGCAAAGACTTAGAAGAGCCACCTAACATTGAAGGAAAGGAATAAAGTCAGAGAGCTGACGCTGCCTGACTTCAAGACAGTGTGAAGCTGCAGTCATCAGGACAGTGTGACACCAGTGGAAGTCTAGGCAAATAGATCAATGGAACAGAATAGAAACCCCAGGAATAGACTCACATAGATACAAACAATGGACCTTTGACAAAGCAGCAAAAGCAAAAATGGAGAAAGAAAGTCTTCAACAAATGATTCTGCACATTGGACATTTATATGAAAGAAAAAATGAAACTGTATACCTTCACAAAAATTAACTAAAAATAGATCTTAAATCTGAATGTAAAAAATGAAACTATAAAATCCTAAAAGCTATATAGGGGAAACCTTAATGACATTGTGTATGGTAATAGCTTTTTAGATTCAACACCAAAGGCACAATCTATGGAAAAATAAATCATAAGCTTGAGTTCATTAAAACTGAAAAGTTTTGCTCTGTGAAGGATAATATCAAAACAATGTGAAGTCAAGACACAGGTAAGAAGAAAATATTTGCAAGAGACACATCCATTAAAGAACTGTTTTTCAAAAGGCATAAAGAACTCCCAAAACTTAACAATAAGAAAATTAACAACTGGATTTTAAAAATGGGCCAAAGACATTAACAGGCACTTCATTGAAGAAGAGATACAGGTGGCAAGTAAGCATATGAAAAAAGAATTGCAAATTAAAATGAGATACTACCACACATCTATCAGAATGGCTAATGTCTGAAGCATGTACATCACCAAATTCTGTCAAGGGTGTGGCGCCACAGAAACTGTCATTCATTCATGGTAGGAATGCATAATGGTACATTGCTTTGAAAGACCACTTGATAATTTCCTACAAAGCTAACCATATTTTTACCATATGATGCAGCAGCTTGGTATTTATTCAAGTGGAATTGAAAACATATGTTTACACAAAACCTGTACATGAATATTTACACCAGCTTTATTCAGAATTGCCAAACCTGGGAAGCAGTCAAGATGTCCTTCAGTGAATGGATAAACTGTGGTACATCCAGATAATGGGTTATTATTCAGTACTAAAAAGAAATAAACTATCAAATCATGAAAAGATAAGAAGGAAACTTAAATGTATTTTACTAAGTGAAAGAAACTAATTTGAAAAGGCTACATACTGTACGATTTCAATTATGTGACATCCTGGAAAAGGCAAAGCTATGGAAAGAGTAAAAGATTGGTAGTTGGCAGGGATCAGGGGATAGGATGAAAGATTAAGAATACGTAGAACATTTAGGGTAGCGAAGCTATTTTGTGTGATTCTATAATGGTGAATACATGTCACTATACATTTACATAACAAGTGGCATATTCCATACCCAATGTGATCTATGGACTTTGATAGTGGGGGAGGGTGTGTGTGTGTGTGTGTGTGTGTGTGTGTGTGTGTATGTCTGTACTTTTTGCTCAATTTTGCTCCAAACCTAAAACTGCCCTAAAAACTAAAGCTTATCAATTTCTTTAAAAGGTGATTAATTAACAATCGTATAAACCAAGCAATCATTCAAAGCAACGAAATGAAATCATTCTACAGCCAATTGCCTCTGGTTTGGCAGCGAGCAGTGACCTTTTCCTTTTGCTGCCTGAGTGATAAGAGTTTTCTAGAATTGTTAAATGTAAGGATAGGTTTGCGGCCAAATGAGTCGTCCTCATTTATACGAATTGCACATTAAGACTGGTTTTTTCTCTATGTGTTTCCATTCCCAGTGAGACTTCCTTTTTTCTTCCATCTTCCATCTGATCTTTGGGATGATGTGATTTTTGCATAGGTAATAGAAGCCTAGAGGTGTATAATTTTTGCAGGCTCCGTCTAACTAAAGGGGAATGGAGAGCTATTAGAAATGGCACGTATGTTTGGATGAACAGCACACTCAGTATAAAGGGTACCAGGATTATTTTCTAAGATCATAAAAATTTCCACTATTTAAAATTATTATATAAGAGAGAAGGAGCATTTTAAACTCCTGCAAAATATTATCAACATGCAAAATGTGTTGTTTTTACCTACCGATGATAGATTTTTCTGAAGTGCCTTAGGACTATGGAATAATCTTTATCTATGAAGAGACAACTGACTATTTTGCTACGAGTAGTTAATAATTCTTCTGAGATAAACCCATTAGCTCTGTCTCCACAGTGCGAGCAAGGTGGCAGAGCTAAAGCGTGCCTCTGTTCACATTTATTCAAATGTCAGCGGAATAGAAATGGATTGAGGTTTCCATAGAAACCACTCCTACCTTCAGGTGTTTCTCAGGGCGTTTTGTTCCGTTAACTGTTTGGAGTAAGAAGGTATAAATTATGGCTTTCCTGAAAGTTTTTATTTTTTAAATTTTATTAAATTTATTGGGGCGATATTGGTTGATAAGGTTATGTAGGTTTCAAGTGTAATGGTATTTTCCCTCCTCGCAAGGGAGGGAAATGTGGGTCATTACCGCATTCTCCATTGTTCTGCATTTTTGGCAGCCTCTGTCACAGCCTTTCCCCTCCAGCTGAGGAACTGGAATGAGCTATTTCGAAAGCCTGACAAATCCTGCCCATTAGTGATGGCTGTTCAGACAGCATTTCTTCTCTTTGGCCAGAAAGCAAATTTGAAAGCCTCGGACCTAGAAATTCATGTAACACAATTTTATATCAAGATTTATGTAGTCTCTATGAAATGTTGCCAGTACAAGAAATTAAGGACAATTGCAATGACTCTGTGAACCCAATCAAGAATAACCAAAGTGGAGGGTGTTAGTATAAGTTTTGAGTGTAAACTCCAAGACCAAAAATAATTAAATCTTTTAATCCAGACAGTAACTAATTAATTGCCTGGAGGTATAAGATCCCTTGCCATAACATAGGGAGAGAAAAGAAAAAGGAAAAAACCTCTTCAATTAGAGGTAACACAATGACTCAAGTATATTACCGAGTGTCCTGCTTTCCCGTAAATTACATTAGAAAATGGAAAGTGAATAGTGGACTACAGAGTGGTCCCCGGCTACAAGTGGTATGATTAATAAAGAAAAGCCAACACAAAATAGGATAATAATAGAAAACCACCACAGCTATGCCTTGGAGTAACCTTGGAGGCTGACCTGGTTGGAAAGAGTGCATGGACTCTGAAGTCTGACAGTTCACTTTACATCTTGCCATGGCCACTTGCTGCCTAGGATCTTGAATAAACTCATAAATCATTATACAAGTCAGTTTCCTCATTTAGAAAGAGAGGATAATTCCTAGCTTGCAAGGTTTTGTGAGGGTTAGAGTAATGGACAAGACCCTTTCTTATCAATGCATTTATTACTTTGAAAGCCTGCAGTCAGGAAGTGGTGTGGGATAAACAATTCCTTATATCACAAAAACAAGCACTAAAGAACTAATTTCATACAATTAATGTCCTTTCAAACATTCCCCCCACTTCAACACCAGCATCTTTCTCTGCTTGTTTCAAATTATTTGACAAAAAAAAAAACAAATTATTTGACAATTTCTAGCTCATTATTTGAAGTTTATTACATCTCATGCAATTATAGTGCTCATTGATAATGAATTAAAAATGCATGTCTTAAGAAGGCACAAAATTTCATGAAACACATAAAAATGATAATGGAGAACTGGAGAGAGATATAGCACAGATTAGTGCCAGGCGCTACTTATTCAAATACTAGATCCACAAGTTACTAAATGTGTAACCTTGCATGAATAGCTTAACTTTCCTCTGTCTCAGTTTCCCCATCTGTATAATGACAATATTATTTACTGCAAAGATTTGTTATAAGAATTAAATAAAGGTAATATTTATAAAGTGCTTAATACAGTGCTTGATAAATCACAATAAATACATGGATATTTATTAAGTAAAAATTTTTACAAACAAAAAAATAACTGATAGCAAAGCCATTTAAAATGAAGTAGGATGATTCAAAACTGAAGAAAATCCAGAAGACTCGTGACAAAGTAGAAACAAAAAGAAATAATGATTTGAATATCATAGAGATTGAGAAGCATTTGCAAAAGTGGATGAAGGGTCAGATAATTTGCATTAAAAAAAAGTGACCATGTTTTTTACTGGGCAGCTCAAGTCAAAGATGAGTCTGTGGTGGCTGGCTTCCCAGATGGCACGCAAGAAACCTCACTTCCTGTTATTCACACTCTGGGTAATCCCCACCTCTCACATAGTACCAGGCTGGGTCTGTGCAACCAAGAGCAGAAGGGATGATAGGTCACTTTCAAGATCAGGCTGTAGAGGACACAGCTGCTTCCTTCGTAGTCATCCCCGTGCCCATTCTCTCAGTCCCTCTAATCTCATTCTGGGGCAAGAGCAGTTGTCTTGCCATTAGCAGGTCTCTGGGGAACCCAGGTGGTAAGGTTCTGATGCCTTTGTCCAAAAGCCTGAGAGGAACGAAGGACTACTGCCAACAGCCATGTGAGCTTGAAAGCAAACCCTCTAACTCTGTGATGCCTTCAGGCGACTACAGTTGTTTTAACAGCTTGTCTGCAACCTCAGGACAGAGCCTGAGCCAGAACCATCCAGCTAGGTCGTTCCCAGACTGCTCCACCAAAACTGTGTGAGATGATAAATGTCAGTATTTTGAAGCTACTAAGTTTGGGGGTTATTTGCTATGTAGCAACGGATAATTAATACACAATTAATACAGGAGTGTGGTATTTTGCAAATTTAATGAAAAAATTACACCTCCCATGTAGATGTAATTTACAGTGTTTATTCTGAAAATTAGCAAATAGTTGTGACCTTCGCTTTCGAGATGAAAACCTTCAAACCTTAAAAAAGTATTTAATAAATAATTTTGATCCCCCCTTAACCTCCAAAGACCTATATAATCTGTGTGCTTCCTATTTATCTGATCTTCCACTCTCTCCCTCTTTCTCTCCACTTCTTCCACACTGACTTCTTTTATATTTCCGGAACGTGGAAGTTCATACTTTCACCTCAAGGCCTTTGTACTAACTATCCCTTCTTAGTTTTTCTTCCCCAAATATCAGGATATCTCCCTCTCACCTCCTTCAAGCGTTTGCTCAAATGTCTCCTTCTCAGGGAGGTCTGTCCTGGGCACCTTACTTAAAATTGTAACCCCAGTCCTGTACACACCTGATTCTCCCTATACCACTTTATTGCCCCATAACATTTTCCCTATTTTTTCTGTGTATCCTTTCTCATTTCATGTCAGTTCCATGAGGATGTAAATATCATCTCTTCAGTTGTGTATGCACTGATGGATCCTCATTACATAGAACAATACCTGGCACTTAATAGGTGCTCAATAAATATTTGCTGATTGGAACTTAGGAAGCAAATCTATTGTAATTTTTTGTATTTTTACATAGCCACTTATGCTGGGATAGGGACAACTCCCTATGATTAAATTTTCTGATTCAGGAAGCTGTTGATAAACGGTAGTTGTGATCTGAATGCAAACCCCTGTTTTAAAAAAATAAGTATTAGCTTGAGTGATTTCCAAATAAGGGCTGGGTAAAGAAGTACTACCAAGGTTGACATCGATATTGATCATTGAACGTGCTGTCTAAATGAAATCTTTGTCACCACATATTCCAAGAGTCATATATCTCATCAAACGTGCATGTAAAAAGGCTTCCAAGTCTTTACTCTTAGTTCCCAGAACAGATGTATTTTATTTTTATTACCAATTTTGCATCAGAGAATAGCATGACTCACCGTACCTAGATAAAAACTAAAGACATAAATCAGATGGTGGTTCTAAAAAGTTTACGAGGGTCGTGACATCAATTTTGAAGACATCCGGAAGCACTGTATGATAAAGGTTATTACAGAAAGACCTGGTAGAGCTGCCTCTGTGGGTCCTGAGGCCTGTGTGGTCACACAGGACCCTGTGCTTCTTGGTTTAATACCCTACTGTTCCTGTCTTGAAACTGTTAAAAATACACGAATAAGGGGCCCCCATTTTACAGTCAGTGTGTAAACTATGTAGCTGATCCTGAGGCCCAGGAATACTGAGTACCTACTACTCTCTTTTCCAGGAAATAAGCCAAGATGGAATGACCAGAGTGGCGTATGGAATTTTCTCTGAGAGAGGTAGTCACTCCAGCTGTCTTCCCAGTCCCCACCGTGGGAGGGAAGCTGGAGAAATAGTAACAGTGGTGCACTGCTTATCACTCCACACATGGCCTGTGTTACCAGAGGCAGCAACAGCCCTGGAGATTGTTAGAAAAGCAGAACTACTGGGTCAGAATTTGCATTTCCTGTACACTTATTTTTATGTTATTTCCTTTTTTCAAAGTTTTATGTTTTAATTATAGTTGACACTCAATACTATTTTATAACAGTTTTAGGTGTCCTGTGCACTTTAAATTTGAGAAACAGCTGAACAGTTCTAAGAGTCACCCTGGACCTGTGATAGTGGACATTGGAAGTCCCCCAGTCTCTCCAAAGGGGATTTTCTCCCCTTCCACCAGAAAGTCCTTAACTTCAGATGCTGCCATATTAGGATGTTAACTTATTTAAACATTACTTTTGTCCCTTCTAAGGTCCATTATCTAGGATTGGAGTACAATGAAATGGAAATTTTTTGAAGGAAAAAAACAAGAAGAAAGCATGAAAATGGGATATGATGAGTTAAGCTGAGTAGACGGAAAGCCGAGTAACCATAAAATGGGGGAGGGGTAACTTAAAAATTAAACAACTAGCTAATACTGAGCACTTAAAATGTGCCAGGCATCATACAAAGTGTTTTATGGGGATTACTTTATTTAGATTTTACCACACGTTTAAGAAATAGATACTATCTCTATCTTCCCGTGAAACTGGAGAAACAGACTTCGAGAGTTTCCAAATGGCCCTAATATAATACATCGAGAAATTGTGCATTAGTTCCACCACCGTGTTTCTAACGTATTGCTAAACAAATACCTGCTGAATTAATGTCTCCGTGTAAATTCGCAAACATCATTTTAGAGTTAGTTTCTGAACGTCAGAGACCATAGTAGAAGCGACAACAGGATTAAAGTCAAGTTAAACTCAACCACTGCCTGAATCTTCCCATTTGAGATAAAAGACAAATAAGGACTTGATTCTGGAAATGCAGACCACTCAATAGTCTGTGTGTTCGTTTTCGTGTATGAAGGAAACTTTTCTCTAACTGACGGGAGATGAAACCGGAAAGCACGTGGTCTTGTGCCTGGCGTTTCTTCCCCCAAAACAGAAGAGAGAATCTCAACAGTTTGCACCTAAGTGGATTCCCAGGTCCAAGGCCACAGGGACTCGGGAGTGACAGTCTATAGGACCGCACACCCCGTTCTGCCGCCGTCTCGCCCGCTAACTCCGGGAGGAGGAGGAGCAGAAGAACCGAAAGGAAACCGCGCGGGTGGGTCCGCGGGCTCCGGCGCCGGCATGGAGCTGCGGGCGCTCGGGCGGCTCTGGCTCCTTTGCTGCTGCTGGTGCTGCGGCGCCGGCCCCGGAGCGGGTCCCGGGGCCACCTTCACCCTGACTGCACCGCGGAGCCGCGAGCGACAGGAGGCCGCCTTCCGGGTACCCAGCGCGCGCCTCCGTGTCTGCGTCCTTCTCGCCCCGTCCTGTCCGCAGTCTGGGCGCGGGGAGAGGGGCCAGGGAGCCCTGCGCCTCCCGGGGGTCCCCGCGCCCTCAGCTCTGTGACGCGCCGGGGTTTCAGGGCTGGGATAACACCCCGAGCTTCTCCCTGCCTCCCGCACGTGGCTGTGTCTCGCTCTCTCCTGTGCCTTTGCTAACTCAAATCTTTGATTTTCCATGAAAGTTTGCCGTTGTGAATTTATATGACGCGCCCCAAGTAGTCGACGGATGTGTCCGAACTGTTCTTAATTAGAAGCTCCCACTGTTAGCAGAACCGCTCGGCAGGGATCAGAAATAAGCGGAAGAAACCTGCATTGTTTTCTTCCAAAGGAGGGCGCTAGTAAACTGCTTCTGGAATCAGAATTTTGTAAAAGACCCTGCACTGATTGAGCAAGCTGGAAGAATCTTGCCAGTTTATGGTTTTCGTGTACTGGGCTCCTTAGACTCGTGCTTCGCCTTAAAAGTTCACCAAATCAGAGACTTAGTGGAAATTGATTTAGAAAAAGGGAACATTTCATTTCTTTTTCAGCTTATTTTGAAATGTCTGCGTAATTACGGTTAGATTTCACTCCAGCATTAAAACTCTGGAACAGACAGGTTGCCTAAGTATAAATTAGGCTGGTTAGAGAGCTTTAGAATGAACTATTAATGTCAGAATGACATGTTTTCCCTAGTTTTACAATCATAAGATAATTTCAAGTTCTTTGGTCCTGCATCCCCTTCCAGACAAGAATCTGGAATGTCTTATTGTAATTCATTCAATTAAACACATTCAGTTACAAAAAACAAAAAATATGTAAAGATAATTATTTTTCACCAAATCTGTTTAAAGGCTTATTTGCATTTTTTTTCACTATATTAAAAAACATGTATTTAGTGCTCTCAATGAGCTTGGTGAAGATGAGTTACAAATGGATTAGACATATCTTCCCCAGCCTCAAAAATATACCTGAAATCAGATAGTAGTTCTAATACAAAACATTTACAGATATGATCGAATTTTCTTATGCAAGTCTTTCATTGTGATCTGCTGGAAATAGATCAAGCTTTTACTTTCACATCTGAAGAGTATCTCCAAGTTAGTTATACACAAATTGCTTTGGAAAGTTAACATAGGTGATATAAATTACCTTTTTTTTTTTCTTTTAGGAAAGTCTTAATAGACATCAGTATTTGAATTCTTTATTTCCTAGTGAAAATTCCTCTGCCATCTATGGAATAAATCAGTTTTCATATTTATTTCCTGAAGAGTTTAAAGGTATGATTTAGTGGGGCTATTAGTTGATTGGTTCCTTGATTTTAACTTGTTTCCTTAACTTTTAAGGAATTGTGAACCTAGAAAATTGAGTAATAGTTAACAATTTATTAAATATTAAGTATTGAGCATGTACTGGGTGCTGACAGAAAAAATAAATGCATGGCCACTCTCCTAATTATTGCATAGGAAATATTACAGATACAACACATTTTTGTGTGGCTATAAGGGACAGTGAATGCCTCATTCCTTCCATAATGTTTAGTGCTATTTCTATTCAAGTTACCCATGGCTCCATGGGTTCTGATAAAACAAATGATACTAATTATACTCATTTTTATTATTGTTCTGGTTCTTTCAAACAAGTCATTTTATATGGCAGTTCCATCTCTATTGTAAAAATTCTTATATTTTATAGCTTTCATTGGACTGCATTTCATGTTATGGAAAAGCACATAGAAAAATCACAAATGGCAGGCTCTACTTGAAAGCTACTGTTCCTGTTTGAAAAGTTCCTCCAAAAGGAACTTCCAGAGGTCCTTCCTGGAATGTAATATTGTTGCCTTTTCATTTCATTTTTCTACTCAGCTATTTACTTGAGAAGCAAACCTTTCACATTCCCCAAATACGCAGCAGAAGTGCCAGAGCCCGTCTCCAACGTGTCTTTGCCTTTAAGATTTGACTGGAGGGACAAGCATGTTGTAACACTAGTGAGAAACCAGCAGGCGGTAAGTTTTAGGGTTTTTTTTCTTTAAATCACCTTAGCATGGGAAGTCACCTTTGAGATCAAGTTCAATCAAATTTGTAAGGGAAGTCATCATTGCTGTAGGTAAAAATCACACCCCAATCATTCAAAACATGACAGTAAGACTGAACTCAGGGGGAATGGGAGGCAGACATCAAAGCAAGACTTTTATTCTGAGATAAACCATCTTTGATGTGTTCTCTCACTAATTACCATTGCTACCAGCACACTAGCTCAGAAGTGCTTCCCAGCAGCTGTGTGACAATTACCAAAGTTTCTTTAGAATAGCAGATGGGAGGCTGGGGAAAATAAATTTGACTACTAAAAGGGAAACAGCACTGAAAAAGTAACATGATGCCAGGTACACTTAGCGACAGTGTAACCTGGTCTCTTGGGTTCTCAGGCCTCACCCCTTGAGGCCCAACAGAAAACCCTACCCTCTAAAGGATCTTACACTTTCTATCTATGACCCTTAGAAACATGGTCATTTTTGCTATAATGTGACATATACTTACATTCCTAAAAATCACCACCTATGCAAAACCATGAAAGGGATTATGGGGAAAATAAGGTTAGAGTACATTTAAAAATGTGTCACACTCAGTGACACACTTAAACAAAGATGAGGGGATAATAAAAGTTGCAGCACAGGAAATATCAGCTGACCAGCAGCCTGACCATGCAGCTGTGGTCTCGGTGTATCTGCAACGGATACCACAACAGGCCATTCAGCCTCCCCTTTTTAAATTTTTTTTTCAATTACAGTTGGCATACAATATTATACTACTTTCAGGTGTACAACATAGTGACTAGACATTTATATGACTTACAAAGTGATCATCCTGATAAATCTAGTGCCTATCTGACAGTGTGACAAGTATTCTGGACCCTGCAGTTTCTTAGTCACCATTGATTTAGGGTGATCCTTTTTTATTTCCCAGGTTCTATGTTTATTGCTGTGAATGACATTTTACCACCAAATCATGGGCTTTGTTATTGGATTCATCATCAAGTGTGGAATAGTCTGAAATCTAATCCTCCCAGGAATGTCTACATTGTAGTAAAGGGGAACATTTAATTAGGAATCTTTAATTAAATGACTTACTGGATATATGTTTTTGAGCAAGCATTGCCATCCTAGGGAAGCCCAAGGGAGCTTAACTAAAGCTGGCTGTAGATATGGTCTCAACAGCCTGTATTCACGTTTATCAATGTGTGAAAGTTCTGCAGCTTAGTCCCTTAGTAAATATTTCACTATGCTGTAGACACTGGAGATGTAGGCATAAAAGGGCACTTTAATCCATAAAGTTGTTCAAAACTTCACTCCATGAAGAAAACAAGTTGTGCTTTCTTTCTTTGCCTAATTCTGCAACACATGGACCCGTGATTAGGTCAGTTCTACCCAATTCCGAATTCCACTCTCACCTCTGCCTTTTCTGGGGTTCTGTCTTTCTTGTGCACAGTCCTTGATTCCATTTGCTCCATCTCTTCCCTTTCTCTCAGAACCCATCCTTCTACTCTTTTGTTCCAGTCCATCCAATAAAAGCAAGCTAATAGATCCAGAACTAGGAAGATTGCCAGCCAACATTTGAATGAAGAATGATGAATATGGGTTCCTATCATTAGGACATTTCATGTGCATTCATAATATGCACATACTGACATTTGAGAGCTTAAAACAGAACTTATTCAGCTCCTGTGTCCATCAAATAATGAGCACACCATGTGCAACACACATCCTCACCCCACCTCACCTTATCACTTCCGCTGGGGGGAGATGGTGGGTGACACAGATGCATAGAGTCAGGGGACCCCCAGGGTCAGAGAATGGGGTGGAATCAGTGAATGTCTCAGAAACAGGTATCACCTGTTTAATGAACTGACTGGTCTTTAAAAGTACCACCAGTCTGTTTTCTCAGTCTCTAAAATTTGTTTTTATCTTGCATTGTCTACTTTGCATTAGTGATATGCCAATTTACCTTTAACTAATTGTTGGATTTTGATACTTAAAAGAGAATTTTGGTTTCATTTTTTCAATTTGGAAACCAAAAGGATGGGCCTTTATATTCTTGTAGGCCTCTAGACTCGACTCACTTGACTTGATAACTTGTGGTATTGAAAAATTTTGGCAAACCTGGTTTGAACAGTGCTTGATAAAAAATACTATTTTGTTTCTATTTTAAAACAGTGCGGAGGGTGCTGGGCCTTCAGCGTGGTAGGTGCAGTGGAATCAGCGTATGCAATAAAAGGGGAGCCTTTGGAAGACCTAAGCGTGCAGCAGGTCCTTGACTGTTCATACAGCAATTACGGCTGCAGTGGAGGCTCTACGCTCAGTGCTTTGAACTGGCTGAATAAGGTGACTAGTTTCTCAGTCTTTTCAACTCTGCTTCCTCTTTTGCTTATTTAATGTGTGTTCCTAATTCAAATGGTTTACTCTTATTTACTAATAATGTTTTTAAGTTTTGAAATTTAGATGACCAAAGCTTATATTAATCAGATTTTAAAATGAATTGCTTCTAGGTAAGTCAGCCATCAAGATCAAAAGGTGGAAAATCTTACCTGAGATCTGTTTACCCAAAATTATTTATTTTTATTTCTGAACATTTCTTAAAAGGTAAATGCTTTTATACTGCAGATGCATGTGAAATAGTGAGCCAGAAAGAAGAAGAGAGCATATGATTAACCATTTCCATAGAATTTCTGAATATGAAGGTTAAAAGGGACATTATAAGTCAGCTAATTTAGTTACTCTTTATATAGATGAAGATGTGAGATTATATTGCAAAATCAGTATCTGAGCCAGAATTGCACCTTAAATCCTCTGCTACCCATTGGATATCTACCCACTATATCCCAGTGTCCCTCAGTGTTCTTAGGATACTTTATGACATTGTCTTAGATCCAACATAGGCTGTGTGAAAGCAGCCAGTGAGGGTGCTATTACATTTTCTAAAACTGAGTTCCCCAAACTCAAATATCCTTCCCTTAATCATTTGCTATATTTGAGTCACTGAATGCCAAAAACTGCTCTATATAATGGACACAATGAATTGTTTCCTCTCCCTTTCATAAGCCCAACATTCAGAGAAGGAGGTATATGTACATATACCTATAAAATAAGTGTCATATACAGGGTGAAAGGCACAGAGGGAAGAGGATAGAAAAAACGCTTGACCCAACCATTGCCTGTGCATAAACCACTGTGCTGAGTGAGTCTCAGAGACTTGCTCATATAGAACCAGAAGCCCCGAAGGAAAGTGGATTGCCCTATCATAATCTCTGAAGAAAGATGACAAAACTTTATTTTTAGATTGATAGAGGTTCCAAGGAAGGAGGACACAGAAAAAAAATGAGAATAAGAGAGAAAGAAAGATAATGACTCTAATTTCTAGGATGTCCATAACGAACACTTAAAGACTGAATTTAAGATCTTTAATTCCTCAAAGAATACCCTCATGATGAAGGCATGGCCAAGTTGAATTTTATGTTGACACATTGCAGAAAGTTCTGTTTGACTTTTAAAACAACTGCATGGCAGATAATCCTTTGGATGATTATTTTCTTTTTATTTTTTTGTTTGAATTTTTTTATGAATGTTCAAATACAGTTGTCTGAGTGATTATTTTCTTTTTAGACACAGGTAAAGCTGGTGAGAGATTCAGAATACCCATTTAAAGCACAGAATGGCCTCTGCCATTACTTTTCCAATTCACATTCTGGATTTTCAATCAAAGGTTATTCTGCACATGACTTCAGGTAAATGTCTTATGCTGCTGTGATTTTCTTCCTATTTCTTATTTTATGATCTATTGACTATTCAGAATCAATAACTTGGTTGAGGGCTTCATGCATATTTGTAATTGTTTTCAAACCTACCTTCTACTAGAGAGACTAATTGTCAATCACCATGGAGTGCTAGGGATGTTCTTCCTTAAATACGATCTACGTGGGTGTTCATGTGTCATTATAATAAAAATATAAAGCTCAAATCAATACATTAAATCCAGTTAAAGGTATAATTTATATTTACCACCTTCCTTTTACCAATTCTACATGTTGTAATTACCATTAGTATATTTTAATCCTCCCATGGAATGAATGGAAAATGGCTTTGTATAGATGCCTCAGCTACTGTCGAGCAGTCTACTTACCAGGAATCATTTCTCCAACACCTTCTATGCCCCTTGCATTTCAAGCCATGAACTCTAAGAAAAGCATAAACTGAGACCTCCACATTAGAAACAAGGAGGAATGTGTTACCGGAGACAGATTCTGTAGCGCACCCTGTACTGGCACAAGGGGAAGGAGACGTAGATAAGACAAAGCTGAGGGAGACGATTTGTGTTAGAGCTTGAAGAGCAAGTTGACTCTAGACGGGTCCAGGGGGAAACAGCCACTTAAAAATGCTTTCAAATTATATGAAAATCTGAAAGCCAGTGAGAAATCATTGTGACCATTCGATGTAATGTAAAATACATGATCAGAAATGATAAGAAAAGAGAAAGATTCAACCCAAATCTGGCTTTATTGTTTTGTTTGTTTTTAAATATGAAGGGAGCTTTGCAGTCTTTTGAAACAGAGAACACAGAAAAATTAAGTTGAATTTAGATGAGGTGACTGCCCTCTAAGTTACTGGTACTGAACATGAACAGAAACTCCGCGTTCAGAGGATGTCTACTCATAGGATGTGAAGGGAATCAAGGGTGAAATGGGACCCTTGAACAAAATGGAACCCCTCTAAATAAGCATAAAGTGTGTCAGAGGACTGGCAGATTGTCAGCACGGCTCCTGTCCCCAGCAAGGGCACTCGGGATGACTGTAGGAACCATGCACCAGAAAGCTTCCATTCCCCGGATGGCAGGCCACACTGGATCTGTAACGACATGGGCAGGGTCACTGAGTACAGTGGTCAGCATCTCCTTTGAGAAAGTGTGCCTCTGTGAGCTCTCACTTCCTTGACAGTATAAGTGAAGTGTGTGTATAAGAAGGCACAGTTTTCAAAATGTCACTAGAAAAGAATTCAGGGAACCCCTTGCCATGGGTCATGACTGAGAAAGTTAGAAAGAAACAAAAGACTAAGAGGCATTAGTCTGAGTTGGAGAGTGAAATTGAGAATCTGCAGAGGTCACTGACATTGGGCCTGAAACCGGGTTTATCCACCCCTTTGATTAAACAGAAAGGGGTCCCTAAAAAATCTCTGTGTTCACACTGGACTTCAAACTCTCTGATAATACAATGCTAAGCCAACTGTAATAGATTGTGCAAGAAGACCTTCCTTTGACTTATTCATTTATTCATTCAAATATTTACTGAGCTCTGTTTCAGGTTATAGGGACTCAGCGGTGAACAAACAGACAAAAACCCTTCCTTGGAACTATATTTTAGTGATAGAGTCAGGCAACAAACAAAACAAATGAAAATATGTATGGCATCCTAGATGTAATAATTTCTAAAGAGGACAAAACAGTGGATTACCATAAATTACAAAATGTTTTTTAAATTGAGTACGATAAAATATATATTATACACTAAAGCCTATGCTGAGAAAAATTAGTTTATTAGATAAGTTAGAAATGAGGGAACGAAACAATGTTTTTTGTTAAGTTATAGGAAAATGTGTTAGGCATACAAAGTTTACACCTGTAATTTTATCCTCATATTGATTCTACAAGGTAGATGGAATGACTCCAGACTATGGCTGGAATTTGAACCCCAGTATGTAGAATTTCAAAGTCTATACCCCACCATGATGCCTTTTAAGAAATTATATAATTTTGCCTTTTTCAGGGTAATGTTAGTGAGTACTAATTACTATTACAGTAGCAAAAATTAGAAATGGCTGGTCATAGATTCCCAAAAAACAGATCTGCAAGTTAAAAGGGAATGAATAATGTGTAGTTTCTATTTCAGTCATTTCTGCTGTTAATCAGTCATTTTTTTCCCCCTCATCTGTGGAGAAAATATGCTCTTGATAGGAACTGATGTCTAGTTTGGCATGATGAAGGATTATATACTCTTTCAAACCATTAACCCACCCGTGTCTTGCTGCAGCAGTAATCTACCAAATACTATCTTCATGGCCGGAGATACCAATAACTTGGTTATAGCACCCTCCCCTTCCAAACTGACCTTTAAAAATGTAAATAATTGGTTACTCACATATTTCCAAGATCATCTAAAGCTTTATCATTAGTTGTCCACGTGTGCAGTGTGGAAGCAATAACTGTGTCTTTGCAGTCTTCACAATCTGGTGCTAGTTCTCTGGTGTCTTAATATTTCTTCTATGATGTAATATATTTGCCACTTTGGGGTAATCTTTCACTATAATTTCTGTATTTTACATTCACTAACATAAGTTGCTCAGTGTTGATTTTCACATGGCATGACAGAGATATTTCCATACATTCCCTCTTTCCATTTTCCTTATTAAAAGAATCTTTATATTATAGCTGGATATTTGGCCAGCCAGCTAGTTGCAAAACTTCACTCACCATCTTCCTTGAAGCTAGACTTAGCCATATGACTGAGTTGTAGCCAATGAGATCCATGCAGATATATGCAGAATGTGTGTGTTACTTCTGGGAATTCTCAACAGGGATATAGCACCTCTTCTTTCTACTTCCTGCTGTGTGAAATATGTGTTAAATGTCTGGAGCCCCTATGGCCATCTTGGACCATTAATTGACCTTGGGAATAGACACCTCACATGGCAGAATAATAACATAAAAGGAGTCTGGGTTCCTGATGCAGCCATAGATTGCCGATATCACAGACTTCTTTAGCCTCCATTGTTTAAGTCTTCTGTAATTGCAACCAAACCTACTTATATTCATACAAAAATTAAAGAGATCATTTTTATAAAATATTCTGACCTTAAAAACTAAACTCTTTAAACAAATATTTTCTCTTTTGGTAGTGACCAAGAAGACAAAATGGCAAAAGTGCTTCTTACCTTTGGTCCTTTGGTAGGAATCGTAGATGCCGTGAGCTGGCAAGATTATCTGGGAGGGATCATTCAGCATCACTGCTCTAGTGGTGAAGCCAATCATGCAGTGATCATAACTGGGTTTGACAAAACAGGTGAGTGCTGACAAGACTTGATTGATTGCTTTCTAGCTTAGGGTGATGGACAAATGATTACCATCCTTTAAAAGGTTAAAATTTGGTCTTATGTCTAAGTCCTCCTAGGACCTTTACAACTTTTTAAAAAACTTCTGGGGATGAATGACCCCAAGGTGTTTCTGCCTATCAATTTTGGTAGATAACTTGTTTGAATGATGATCATTATTGATTTAAATAATGTGTATTTTACCTCTGGAGCATTTAGGATAATTGTTGGGAAAATAAAAGTGCCTATTACTTTATCACATATATCTGACAATTATTTTTATTTTCCTTTTTCTAATTCCCTGGGAATATGTGTGTGTTTTCATTTTATGCAGGCCCCACATTAAGTGAAATGAATTCAAACCTATTTTTCCATTAATTGGAGTGTTGACATAAGTACAGCTCAGGTTTACTTAGCTAGCTTCAGTTAGCACTCCGTTAGAGTTTTAATCATTTTCTCAAAGTTACTATATTGATCAAGAAATGCCATTTAAATTAACATGCATTAACACCAATATGAGTTTTTCAGGTATGTTAGCTTGTTTTGTTTTGTAGGAAGTACTCCATATTGGATTGTGCGGAACTCATGGGGAAGTTCGTGGGGAGTGGATGGCTATGCCCATGTCAAAATGGGAGGGAATATTTGTGGTAAGTCATGAATTGATATTGAAAACTTTGAGCTAAATGTCAAAGAAGATGCTCTGAATATATTAAAATTACAAGCCTGTCCAGTCCGTAGTATGCTTCCAATGTACTCAAATCACTTTTACAGTAATAATTTTTCACTTTAGCCAGTTGATAAAAATAGTTGTATATATTATTTTATCACCTCAGTTAATAAGTCATGTGGGGTTATACTGTAGTTTCTTGAAACAAAAATATTAGTCATATCCTCTAATATCTGCTTTTTAAGTTGCCATGTTTATATTGAGAGCTGTAACTGTTAAATTATTTCCTTAGTAGATGCTAACTTTCTGAACACAAATGAAAATTGTTTTGTCTTGTTTTGTTTTGTTTATGGACAAGGCATGTAAAGAGAAAATAGACTCATTCTAATAATTTCTTTTTTTTTTTTCTCTTAGGTATTGCAGATTCTATTTCTGCTGTATTTGTATGATATATTGATTGGATCAAGAAACAACCACAAAAATGAAGGTTCATAATGAAATGTAGCTGGTACTTCATTCTCAGCATTATTTACCTTTAGGTTTTAGCAACTACCCACAAAAGTTTCTAGGGCCTAGTAGCATTTAAACTAAGTTCTAGAATGTTCCCTTCTTGTGTGGAGACATGGGCAACCGTAGTCATTTGGAAGAACACCAGCACTATGGCCTGAGAGACAGTTTCCTACACTGGACTGAGTCTCAAATTAGGAGATATCTTAGGTCTCTTTATTTTGAAGAGGATATTATCTGGTTTTGTTTGATTGCTGTTTTGTTTGTTTTTTATGTGTTTATTCTTAATGTCATACTTCAGGTAGGATTAAAGAGGTGATAAGAATGTCTTTTCCTTTGTGGAATATAACTACTGTCTTAGCTTACCCATATATACAAGAACAGCCAACCAACCTAAAATTGTGTGTGCCTCCCACAGTTATACTTTCAGCCCTCTGAGATTAAATTTTATAAGGATTTTGAAATACCAATAGCTTTACCTTAACAAATGGCACTTACCCCTTAAACTGCAGAGAGATCATGTAGTCAGAAACAAAAGGACCAAAATCACTTTTTTACAAGGTTGAAATTAAATGACAATAAATTATATGGCAACTGTGTGATAAGAAAAGCTCAAGTAGCATTGCCTGAGAGAAAAATTAATTATTTGGAAATTTTCATTGTCAAGAGGATTCCACTAGACTTCATTTCTTACTTTGATCTCTCTATATTGAAGGACAATATATTTTTCCATATTTTCCCACTCTCTTTCTCTTACTCTTTACTGTGATACTCCTAAGTGTCCTTGGTTGTTTGACTTCCCTGGCTAAGAAGTCTCATTGTTTATTTTTCACTTCTATTCTACAGCTATATATTTTGTTCTCTCTAAGTCACAACCATCAAGTTCTCACCTTTCTTTTTTTCCCATTATTTGTAGGTAATATGCCTTTCAAAGTCTAATGTAGACTTTGGGGTATCAGCCAGAATGTAAGTTTCTCAGGCTCTCCATTTTCCCAGTTTCCTGCATATGCTTCCCAGACTCCCATTCTAACTATTTTGCTGTGCATCCATTTGGCTTTTGACTGGTTCTTAGTTCTTCATGTCCATGTTCCTTGCCTAAGTCATCATGTGTGGCTAGGGAACAACCTCATAGCATAAGAGTTGATCTTTTGATTGTACAACAGTATTAAATGTTATATGAGAAAATCTAATCAAAGACTACATATGTAAGTATTTCTTCTCTAAAATTCATGGTTGCTTCTTTTCCCCCCTAATTTTTATTGAATTTATTGAGGTGACACTGATTAACAAAATTATACAGATCTCAGGTGCACAGTTCCACAACACATCATCTGTACACTGTATTGTATGTTCACCGCCCCAAGTCAAGTCTCCATCCATAACCATTTATTGCCCCCATACCCTGCTCCACCTCCCCCATCCACACTCCCACTGCTAATCACCACACTGTTTTTCATGGCCAGGAGTTTCTTTCTCTCTCTCTCTCCACCCCACCCCCTCAATCCCTCCAGGTTGCTTTCTAATGTAAAATATATTCAAAAGTGAAATTTTAAATGTAGAAGCAACCACTAAAAAAAAATTGAGGACATCCTGCTTTTTATTTCCCTTTTGGTTTGTATCTATTCTCTTTATTAGAAATGAAAATAAAAAAAAAAAAACACTATACTTCTTTTTCTTATACCAACCAGAACCAATCTCAAAAGAATATGTGTTGACTTGGGTTTAGAAATGTTCCAGGAAGATAAGCATTGGTAGCTTAATGGGTTAATATTCTAATTATTTAAGTATGCCAAATGGAACTAAGTCCATGTTCATTTACTGATTTCTGTATAATATAAATGCTTTTCTGGTACTCTTTTTTAAATGCTAAAATTTTTTTTAAATTACAAAATGATTAACACCTCACAACTGCTCTGAATTTGATGACATTTATAATAAAACAAACTTTATGTTAAGAAGACTATTTCCAGAAGCATGTGGTTTACATTTGTAAACACAGTATTAATGTGCTTTACCTTCTACTCAAGAGTTTGCTTTGTTCCAAATCCATGTACTTCATTTTTGGTTTTCTCCACATACACCTTAACCTCAATGTCTCAAAAAAAAAAAAAAAAAAAAAAAAAAAAAAAAAAAAAAAAAAAAAAAAAAAAAAGAAAGAAAGAAAAGAAAAGAGAAAGAAAAAGAAAGAAAGAAAGAAAGAAAGAAAGAAAGAAAGAAAGAAGAAAAGACTGCTACACCTCCTATAGTCTCTTTATTAGTTAAAAGCGTCATCATTAAGTAATCACCCAACTGGTAAAATTAAAGGATATCTCCTTAGATATTTGATCAGGCCAATTATACCTTAGGAAACAATCACCTGGTCACCTGCCTCCTCTTCATTTCTACTGTTCCTTTGTTGATGCATGTCCTTTAGTATCTCATCTCCACTATGGAGTACTCTACCCAGCCCTGACTGGTGTGGTTCAGTGGGTTGAGTGTACCAAATAAACCCATGTACCTTAATCCAATGATTCTCAAAAGTACAGTCCCCAGGCGAGAAAATACCTGAGGATTTGTGAAACCCTTTGTTTTAATAAGCCCTCCTGATGATTCTGATTAATGTCACTATAATCCACCTACTCTGTGTTCCTTGGATTTATATTTCTTAAAGACAACGTTATCATGTTATTCCCCTGTTTAAACCAGAGACTCCCCAGTGCCTAAAAGATAACATGCCAACTGTTGCAAATGAGAGCTCCTTCTCAGCTCAACCTCTGTGGTTCTATGTAGGCATCTGCTGTGCTCTGGCTATCACAAACTACTTGAAGTTCACCCACTGAGACTAAGACAAAAGCAATGAGACTACACATAGTAATTAGCCTTCACAATGCAAACCATCAAGACGTTCCTGGGGGTGATTTCACAAGCATGTCAAAGTGAATTCTAAAGTAGGCAACTTTACAGTGACGTTGTGATCCATTCAAGAGTTGTTATTTAAAGTGGATTGTCAGCACTAGAAGTGAGTTTGAACAATGGTAAGGGTAGAACCTGGCATTGCAAATTGTTTTGACATTACATGAAGAATTACTGATATACCCTTTGAAAAAAAAATCCTTACAGCTATATAACTTTGTAACACCAAGAAATATAGATAAAAATTAAATGATTTAGTCTGTTAAAGGAATAAACCTTGTCAAAATAGCATTTATTCCAAGATTCCAAAGCATCTTGGTGATGGAACATCTATTAACATATTTTTCATTACTTGAGGAGAAAAGCAAAGAATATAAGTACTTTTATCCCCATTATAAATAGATAGGAAACTGGGGCTTAAACTGGTGTTTGCCCCAAAGTAGACAGTTACTAAATGGCAGTGCCAGGATGTACTGATTTAGCCACCTTGCTACTCATCGCTTTTTACAGCCTAACTACCATGAGGTACTGTGTACATGGATACGTGTAGGAGACCATTCTGCATGACGTGGGCCCAGCTCCCACTCAGAGATGCACAGGACCCATGCCCATGGATAGGTTCTCCCGTGGGGAATCAGGCCTGCAATGTGCCTAGGCCGCTATGAGTCTTGCTTTTTACTAAAACTCCCTCACCCTGAATTGAGGACTTTTACTGCAAAGTAACTTCCTAAAATTCATGCTAAACCTTCCAGGGAAGAGTGTAACCAGTTCAACCACTTTTGCCTTTTCACTTGCAAATATCCCTCTTCTGTGATGTGATTGGCATTGGCTCCTTTGTTTTCTGTAAAAGGTAACCACCTAAAGAGAACCTGTGCATAGTAAATAAAGACCATCATGTAATGTGCTAAGAAACACAATAAAGGCCGGTTATGGCAAGGGCCAAGGCTTTTGCTCCCCTTGAGAGAAAAGCCATGCTGTCCCTTTTCCTCCACCAGACTCGGAACTCCGTGTGAATGGCTCATTTCATCCATGATGACGCAGACACTGCGGGCCGGTGTCTGCATGAGGTATGCACACCATGCACAGAGCCACGCAGGCACAAACAATTCAATGTAATTTAGAGATGGACTGAACAAGATGATCTTCATAAGAAAAAAATGTGTAGTTGACACTAAAGAATAGTTCAATTCCAACAAGAGCTTGCTACTTACTATGTATAAAATTATCTAGGTTAATGTCGATGTAAGTTTTAGATTCCTTTCATAATATTTTGTACTCTTCTCATAGCAAAAAATTGTTGCCAATATCCAGGCCAAGCCAAAAAAAGAAAACTAAAGCTCATATCTGATCTAAACTTCAAGTCTAATGGTTATTAGAAATGAACTGAGTCGTTGCGTAGTCTCTTTTCCTTCCCTTTCTTCTGGAAAGAACGTTCTTCACTTGAAGGAACTCTCATTCCTGCCTCAATCTTGTGAATTTGAGTAAACTGTCCCTTCCAGACCACAAGAATTAGAGCTGAGGAGAGTTCCTTTGCCCTTCTGGGAGTTCAGAGGTGCTAAAATTGAGACCTGGCCTGAGTGAGGAAGAGTGGGTCTATATCAGGGAAGACGAAACCCTACACCTACACAGAAGAGACAAGACACAGAGGAACCGCAGTGTTCCAGGAATACAGTACTCCAGGAACTGGGTCCATCCCCATGGACTTGGAGCGCCCAGGCTCTCTCAGTTCTTTGAGCTACTGGAGTAATTATCAGGTAAACCCCCTTTGGGCAGGCTTCACACAGATTTCATTGATCATCAAGAATCCTAACAAATGCAAGGAATGTTTTCAAAACACTAAATTGCAGAAAGACTAATTTTTATTACTTCAAAATCTTTTTTATTGAATAAGTCTGTACACAATGACACATGTTACTACATAAAATATTTGAAATAGTTGAAGTTTGAAAGCTTATGAAATATGAAACAATGAGAATGATTACATGAAATGGTTACATTAAGGTAAACATCAGGGGACATCAGATTTTTAATAGGAAAATACCCTATTTACAACATTAGAATGTAACTGATTTTATTTCTTATCTCAATGTCTTCTGCCATCACAAAAGTACTTAGTCTTATCACAAAAAAATGAAGTAAAATTATTTCTGAGGTTAAATCAGAGCACCACAGTGCCTAACCATGTGTATACATATGTTACATTAGCACCCTGTATTCATGAAAATTCATAGAAAAAGTGCAGAAATCTGTGTTCTTCATAGATTGTTACAGACAATTTTAATCTGATTCTTCGCTGCTGAAGTAAGCGCTGTCACAATATTCAGCCATGTAAAGGAATTTATGAACAACCGGGTTCATCTTTGGGATCCAGTGTCGAGGAACCAGATATGTAGACAGATTAAATAAATCTACAAATACTTTGTATCTATCACTGGAAAAAAACACATACAGATGTTTTAGATATGTTGAAATGAAATAGTTAAAACTTTTCATCAAAACATTTCCTCAGATAGCATTTTGCCATAAACAATTAGTATTCAATATGGTATGTTTCATGTAGTATATATCACATGTATTACGTTAAGTATTATTAGCATTAAGGTTGCTCCATTTTTATTCTGTATCCAAAGTTCATGACCATAAAACCATATTACATGTTTCATTGATCTTGACCAGGCGGGTTCAGAGTACAACCTAGTCTCATTATTGTCCTGTTTCTCACCTTTAAAGGACAGTACTCAAAATAATGAATTTAAAGCATCCAGAGTTTTTAGTTCACTGGATAATTTCCCACCTGCAAAGTAACTGCCAAGTAACTGACACAAAAGGATTAAAAAATAGAAATGCCATCTTAAGATTCACAGTAAATGTTCATCAGAGTGCTTATAACACTAAAAGTTGCTTCTGTGTTTGTTAGTTCACTGTTGTAACTGTTGCAGTTTTATAGCAGAAAAGCATTGGCCTTTGAAGTCAAATTTGGGTTCAAATCCTGTTCTGTCACTTGCAAAACTTTTTGTCAAAAAAGTCAAAGAAGTCTTTGCCTTTACCTTACTGTGGAACGCAGGTAGTGGTAGCCAGAGGACCCCCCAGTGCCGGCTTTGCTGCCCAGCATCCTGTGCACCAGGCACACGTGGTTATCTAGGCAAACACACAAATTAACTCCATGGATACTTTTCTGCTATTAGTTTCCCCATGTTCTAAAAAGAAAGGGTCAATAATGGCTACTGCTTCTGAGAAAAGGGCTCACGCCTTATCACTTAGCCATATGGAACGTTCACCTGTGAGAGCCAGATGAGACCCGCAGGTTGCCTGGCACCCCACCTGGTTCAGAATCCTATTTGTCTCCAACCATATTTACATTTAGTCTGTGAACACAGTAGTGGAGAGCAGGGCCATAGTACGATCTTAATGAGCTCTGGTCATTTTTCTTTATGGGTCTCTTCCTCCATTAAAAAATATTAAAATTATATTTTTAAATTATATTGGCACAAAGATGAATAAGTTACTATTATATAGTAAAATGTTTATTTGGACCTAAAATTTATTTTTTTCTTCTGATTATCAAATAAAATATTTTTATGGGCTCCCAAAGTTACCCTGGGCTCCAGGCATTGTGCCTTTTTGTATGTTGAATAAGTGGACCCTAGGAAAGAATAATTGTCAAGCTTTTTTTAAACAACTCACACTAGAAATATGGAAGAGAAGAGAGCAGGAAGGAGGGCAAATGGAGAAAGTGGGTAAAGGAACAAGATCGAGGAGAAGATTTGTGGGGGTGGGGCAAAGGGGAAGACTTACATCTCCATTTGGTCAAGAGTGTGTCTATGTCCATGAGAGAAGTCAGCAACTGGAAAGGGACCTGGAATCTAGGTTCCTCCCTAAAGGAGAAATAAGGAATGTATTTAAGCAAATCTAGTGTGTTGGGAAGAACATGACTCTCATAATCTCCTGGCCCTTAAAATAAATGTCAACTTTGCTCTGAGAGGCTGTGGCATCTCTGAATTACCCAATCAGTCTTAGTTTCTTCATCTCAAAAATGATGACACTACCTCTCCCCTTACATCATTTGTGTGAAGAGTCTAGACTGTTCCATGTAATATAAATGAAGTAACCAGTCAGAGTCACACCTAAAACTGATCCTCATTAATAGGCAGACATATACACTAGCTCAGATTTTCCAGTTAGCATAGTCAAAAACTTTCTCCAAACAAAGATATTAAAATTAAAAAACAAAGACTGCTTTTTATTTCCTCCCAAATATATAAATATGTAATATATCTCTAATCCTTCAACCCTCTCAGTAAATTTTCTACTTTGGATACATAAACTTGAGTGGCATACATTTAGTAAGAGTTTAGGAAAAGAGTAAAAAAAATTGGTTTATGTTGTCATTCTGAAAAATTATTTGAGAGGATTACAAATTAAATAAATACAAGTTAGTAAAAGATCCAGTAAACACAGGTATTTTTGTTGGTGTGCTACCCATTGTTCTGATTCATCTAAGTCATGAAACATGAAGGTGAGATCTTCATGCGTATGAAAGAGTACGTGGACTTTTAAAGGACACCTCAAATGCATTGAACAGTGAAGGCAATTGTACTTAAAATTGCTGAATAAGTAGAATGACAGTTTATAAGGTGTTTTCACTTTACCAATTCTTTTTTCCTTTATAAAACAGGAATAACTAACTCCTCAACATTGTTTAAAGATGGTATGCATTTCATGACCATTTCTGAGGCAGACAGCATGGTGGACTTTCTGGACACAATATCATGTAATAGTAGAAGTTTTTGTTTAATCTGTACTGTATTTTCCTCATTACCATTTAGTCCTTTTATATCCCCTCCCCCCAACAACCACCACACTGTTGTCCATGCCCATGAGTCCTTTTTCCTAAAAGAATATTTGATTAATCCGTATGGGTTTTTTTTAAACCAACTACAGAAATAAAGTTGTACCCTTACTATTTATGAGAGAGAAAACTCATGAAACCTCACAATGAATTATTTCCTAAGCTTTCCTCCTAAACTAAATAACGTGTTAGAACTATGATTGCAATGTATAGGCTTTATATGTGATGCATTATCTATATCCAATCCTCAGTTTTAACTTCTGCTTCTTTTCTAATTTGCTTTTACCTGTAAAAATATATCATCAAGGCCCCCTGCAGTGCTCTGTAGGACAGTCGTCTTTCACCTGCAAGGCACACAACGAGTTTTAATTCAACAGGCCATTTAGGATAGTTGTATTAATTTGGCACCATCACCTTAAATAATTGTTTTGTGTTTTTAGAAAACAATGTAGCTTGTAGGTTAAAATTTTTATCCCTTAGCTTGAAATTGGAAAACTATCATATAATTCATTGTTTTAATAACAGAATTTAAAAGGCAAGTTAAATATATACACATATATATACCCTAAATTCTCAAAACCTTTAATATGTTATGAAAGCCATATATATAGAAACTACTTAAATTCCATGATAGAATGCATTGTGTAAGTAAAATAGTATAATGGCTTTTTAAAAAGTTAAACAAGACTTATTCCATATTTCATTTGAAAGTAGTTTTTAATAATTTACTTAGAATTACTTGAATTACTTAAAATCACTTGATTTCAATCATTATATAAAATTTCTGTGTTGCTCTATCTGTAGGAAAACAAGATTTTGCTGTTCTTTACTGAAGTTCTATAGAAAACCAAGGCTGACTATGTCTCAGCTTATAGAATTTCACACTAATTACATATATTGTTATGCCTTATACTTGTATTATAAAAATTATTTTTTACTTCTATTCTATCTTTTTCCAAAAGATTTATAGGTACTTTAGAGTAAAGGTTCCAAATAAAAAAATGAGCACAGAGTTTCAAACAGATCAAAGAAAGGAGTTAAATAATAGAAGTATTTTGATTATAATGGTCAATTAGTTTCAAAAACCAATACCTCAATATTAATTATACCAGAAGTCTAAATGTGTGTTTTTCGTGGTCAGCTTGAGAAATATTTCACTGGCCAGGCCACCCTTGCCCTTCCAATGGAGTTATTCCTTCCCCCTCTCACTGCTCCTGTAGTATTTACAATGACATCATCGTCTTATTCCTGTCCCTATTAGGCTATGAACTACTTGAGAGAAGATTTTCAATGCACCTTGGTATCCCTCATGTCTGATATATTATGAAAATTTCTACCAATGTCTTTGTGATAAACTGGACACTTAAACCTGTTAATATAATAGGTAACATTAACCAATCCTTGTTTCTATGAGTGAAATACCAATTTTCATTTCATTTCCCCAAAGTGGGGTTTGCTCTTTTGATGTCACAGCAGTAAAGCACCAGGAAACAATCCTTAGAATAAAATACCTACCTTTATTAAGGAGATGCTCATGGCGTTTCTCATCAAACAAGGAGAGGAAAATCTCTTTTTGTTTCTGAAATTCAGCCATTTGCTCCTCTTTTTCCTCTGACTCTTTTTTAGCCTTTGGGGAAAATACTGCATTAGTATTTTCATGAGAGAGAGTAGATTCTAATTTTAGAAAACATTGCATGTGAGAAGTAGATTTACCAGACGCAGAAAGGCTGTACTTGGAATATTTACCATTTCATCTAATATTAGAACTTGGAAATTATGACTGATGAGAAGGACTCTTCTTCACTGTCACTAGTTCTATCCTTCTGTTTTAGTTTAAGTGATCTGTTCATCTCAAATATTATTTCATGGATTCAAGAGGATATAACTAGATACAAGTAATCAATATTGATCTACTTTTTGATGGAAATTATTTAACACAGTAAGGAAAGCAATTCCACTTAGGAAAAGTTAAGAATTCCTAGCCAGGAAAACTAGAAACACCACTGAAACTCTATTTTCAATATTAAAGTCTGTAAATATAATTTCTCAGCTATATTTCACCCTAATATTTTTATTCATTTTACATCTATTGATTGGCTTAAAAAAATTCTTTTCTGCCTATAGCATGTGCTCTACTTACAATTCTGTTAAGTTGGAGCAAAAATTAATTAACCCAATTATCTTTAATTCCTCAGAAAAACCAAACTGGTAAAAACTTATATGCATACTATTACCAATTAAATATTCATTTTTTAGCAAATGTCATGCTCAGGTAATCAATAATTTTTTTAAAGATTTTATTTATTTATTTTTAGAGAGGTAAGGGAGGGAGAGAGAGAGAGAGACATCAATGTGCGGTTGGTGGGAGACATGGCCTGCAACCTAGGCATGTGCCCTGACTGGGAATCGAACCTGCGATGCCTGGCTCGCAGCCCACGCTCAATCCACTGAGCTACACCAGCCAGGGCATGATCAATAAAATTATGAGTAAAAATTGAGTCCCCTAATATTATGCAATATATTATCTGGTGGGAATAAGGCATAGAACAAATAATAACCTGAGCATTAAGCTGTGATCATGAACACACAGTGGTATGTGGGAGCAGTATAGCACCATGATAGATTATAGCAGTAAAAAGGTCAAGAAAGACCTTCCTGAAGAAGTTTTCCTAGAGCCAAGACTTGAAGAATGAAAAGGAATTATCAGAGGAAGACTATTCCAAGCCCAGGGAATAAGATGTAAAAGGATATGGTGGTAAATTCAAAATAACTAAGTTTAGCTTAAAGAAAATTTAGTATGATAGGCTCACGAGAGATCATGAAATGCCTTGAAGATTATGTTAAAGAATTTGATGGTTATGCTGAAAAAAAATGAGAAAGTATCAGAGTTTCAGTCAAAGGAAAAATGTGAGTGGATTGTATTTTAAAAAGGTCACTCAAACCGCAGTAAGGGGAATAAATTGAAATGGAGCCATACTGGGGGGCCTTGTAAAATAGTTGAAAGAACACGACTTTAGTCCAGGTGAAAAACAATGAGAATCTGCACTTGAGGGGTGGTGGTAGATTAAAAGGAGATACTTGAGAGCTATTTAGTAGGTTAAGTCAACAGCATGTCGTGATAACTTGAAGAAGTGGTTGGAAAAGAACTTGCCAAGGACCAAATGTATGTGTTTGACTTGACAAACTAGACAGTCTGTAGGAGAAAACCTTGGAGAAGGCCAAGATGATGCTAGAGTGGATGGAAGGAAATTTGTCGAAGTTTTTTTTTTTTTAATTAGAGTGTTTTTGAGAAGACCGGGAACAATATAAATTAAGGTGTTAAATATATGATCTGAAATGTAAGGAGATGTCTATGCTAGAGGTAAATGTTTAAGAATCATTGGTGTATAAGTAGATATTGAGGCAGTGGGTATAAATGAGTTCTTCTCGTGAAATAGCACAGAGAAAGGATACCAATCTGTAAGCTAATACAGTGTTGGGAAATGCCTCCACTTATTGGTCTGACAGATAAAAATGAGCCAGTAAAGGAGGAAGAGAAATAGGAACCAGAGAATTAGATGAAGGCAGAATATTGTGTACCTAATTCAAGATGGGGGTGGGGGGATGAGTGCTTAAGAGTAAGTAGTCGTTAGTATTGAATGTCACTGTTTGCTCAAGAAAAGTGAAGATAAAAAATGGCTATTAGATTTACGTACGTGAAGGGCATTTGTGAATCATAGGACAAGAAGACAGACTGGATTGTGTTGAAGGTTAGATGAGAAAAAAAGAAATAGTTATGCTAAGTACTGTTCTAAAACACTTCACAAATATTAATCTAATACTCATAATAATCCTATGAAGTAGATGCTCTTATTTTCTATTTTATGAATGACGGAGATGAAGCAAAGAGAAGTTGCAGATGTTCAATGTCACGTGGTTAAGAAATGGACGTGAAACTTGAATCCATGCAGTATGACTTCAAAGTCCCTGCATGAAGTACTACCTGAAACAGCCTCTCAAGACATAGAATTAAAACAATGCTTCAATGTATTCAGTCATGAAGAAAGGAAGAGGCCTGTGACTTGAAGGACATGAGGAATCGACAGTATTTTCTTAAGTGAGAAACTTGACATTGTCTGAGAACCACTAGGAAGAACTCGGAGCCAAGGAAAAATTCTATGATTAAGTACAGTTGGTTGGCAGGTCTTTTGTGAACCTACGTCTATCTAGAATTGGTCATGATCTTAAATTTTCAATAGAAATGAAAAAGGTCTATTAATTTCATTTTTAAAGATAAAATCTTGCCTACAATAAACTTAATTTAATTTTATTGTACATAAATAGAATTAAATTAACCATGTAATATATTCTAAGCAGATGCATTTATGAAAGAAAAAGAGCATAAGAAAAGTGAAAGTTTGAGATAAGTAGATAGTTCTTTTTAAAAATTCCCAGTTCTTTTGTATTAAACTTATACTTATGTATGGCATCATAAATACCTGAATCATTGTGAATTCTTCTTCCAGGCCTTTAATAATATTTTTTTCCAACTTTCCCCAGAAGTTAAATCCTTCACGCTCTAAGCCTGGTGTTCTTTCCAGCCATGCCTTAAGTAAACATTGTTTGTAAGTGAATATATTATAAAATTTTAAATATGTAAGATATATTATAACAAGCATTTATGAACTTGAAACAAAATTTTCATGGACTTGAGAAATATATGCAATAAGGTTTTTTTGTGTGTAAACATTTTCCCTTCAATTTCTTCATTTAAAAAATAGAAATCTATTATATTTCATCCTTTAATTTTTCAGGAAACTAAGAGTAAAGATGTTTACTCTTTATTTATTATAAATATATTATCACAAATCACAATTTTGTTCTACCCATATTTTTAAGACTATAAGACACACTGCACCATAAGACACACATAGATTTTAGAGGAGGAAAATAGAAAAAAAATTTGAAGCAAAAAATGTGGTAAAATATTTAATAACCTGTGACCCTGCTCCACCACTGCACCCGCCCCCACGGAGAGCCAGGTAAGCTAAATTCAGAGTATAGGACACATCCCCTTTTCCTTCCAAAATTGAGGGGTCCATCTTATAGTGCAAAAAAATACAGTATATACCTATGAACATATGCATATATTGTTTTGATGAAGTCTTTGGTTTTTTCTAAAAATACTTTATGTCTTAGGTGCTGAAGGAATTATGACGTGTAATAAATGCAGGAGCATGGTATAATCAACAATTCTGAAACCCACTAGCTGCTCAATTATTTTAATACTCTGTAAGACTTTTTAATCTAATCTAAATAAAACTTAATTCATGCATCTCTGTGCGTTCTCATTTAACCTATTTTTGGTTTGAAATCAGCTTTTTGATTCTTTTTATCCCTATCTTTATAAGCTGATATATGGCATTATATATTTTAACCCAACTCCATAATTCACTAAAATAAAAGTTTCATCTGCAAAGAAAAAGTCTCTGTAAATCAAAACAATACTTATTAAATAATTTATTTATGAATAAACAAATTAAAATTTTCTCAAAACTATTATAGGCTCATGGTGAATTAAAATATGAAAGAAAAAATTCTGAAGAGTATATACTCTTAGTAATATACTTTAATTCATAAAAATACTCAACTTTTGGGACTATTCAATTACACAATATTTTTTTTTTATTGATGTTCTAATACAGTTGTCTCCATTTTCCCACCACCACTTTCCCCTGCCCTACCCATAATATATTGAAGAAATTAAAACTCATTAAATAATGAACCACACTTAGTTTAAAAATTAACTAATTAAATGTTGCTTAGTAGAGATGTTTAAAAGATTAGATATTAACACATAACTGATTATATAGATATTTTTAAAATTCCCAAGAGAGTTCTTAATATTTTAATTAGTTAAATTTACCCATTTAAGTCTTCGTATAAATACTTTCTGTTCTTATTACAATTACTGTGACCAAACTTTGATAGGAGTTACACAATTCTTATCTGGTGGAAGCTAAATTAAAAAGATGTAACGTATAGGAAATGGAGTAGCCAGCGAACTTATATGCGTGACCCATGGACATGAAGATAGTGTGGGGATTGCCTGAGGGAGTTGGGGGTGCTGGGTCGAGGGGCACAAAGAAGGAAAAATTAGGACAACTGCAGTAGCATAATCAATAAAATATAAATTTAAAAATGAAAGAAGAACAAATGTATTGTTAGATCCTAGAAATGGTATTTGAGCGTGTACCTCCACTAGTTGCAGAAGTGTTTTCTCCTGCTCCGAATTAAGTAGCACTTCATTATCTTCTCCTTTGAAGTTATCACGATAATGTCTTCTGTTGTAAGGTACTCTTGAACTCTGAAGGACACCTATTTTGTTTTCTAATAGTCGGAATTGCAAACTCTGAAAGCCAGACGCTGGAGATAAGTACTCTCTTTTAGGTAAATAGGGGAAGAGAAAAGAAAGAAAAATAAATGTGTTGACATTATAAATCAATGTAATGATTTATCTATCCTGAGAGACTCTCAGTTTCACTCCCCTAGAGTTTCACCGACAAGAGCACAGACACACGACTGCACAGAGTTGGACCTATGGTTTGGACGTTGCTGAAGCAAAGGAAATGAGCTACTTTAACATCATTGTTGACATCTGTCAACCAATTTAAAGTTGAAATGTTTGTATAATTTGTAAAATGTTACATATGTGTACTAAGTTTTTTCTTAAAGATGGGTGGACATGGAACAATATTTTTTTCGATAGTGCTAAAAGACTATTTATAATTTATAAATATTCAATCCCTCCTAAAACTTACATTCTTAAATATTATTAATGATGTCACTACCTACAACTATTATGATCACCAATAAGATACTACAAGTGAAATGAAGGGGATGTTCCTCAGGGCAAAATGGGCAATCAAAATGTTATTACTCTTACCCTATATAGCCACCTCTTCGTCAACATCCTTCGTCTAATTGGTACCAAGGCTACACTTTTTAAAATCAACCACAAAGGAATTCTTTTACATCTTCTCTGATTGTCAAACATGTTGGATTGTACATTACACCGTCAAATGCACCTAATGGTCTAGGAAAATCTATTTACAAATTTGGTATATAAAACAGCTTTTTCATATATATATATATATATATATATGACTTTGGCTGCCTAAAAATGTAGAGCTGAATTTTATAAATCGATCCATAACTTATTCTGATAATTTTGCTGAAATCCTTCTTTCCATATCACTCCAGTTTCTCTTCTATTTTTAGTTTTTAATTATTTAGAAATTTAGTTATATGAGTTTTATAAGCCATTTTGGCCATTTTGATAAGTGGCCTTCAATTTTTTTGGTGTAAAATCATGCACAATGACGAATTGACATTAATTGATCACATTACGTTTTTTTGTAAAATTAAATGATGAAATGTTTTAATAACTCCTCAAATGCTTTGTGATTAAGACTCCCAGGTACTCATAGTGACAAAGTGTCAGTAGAACAGACTCCTCTTGTGACACAATACACAAGTTCTCTTTTGACCCCACGACAGTGAGAAGGTCAACCCCACTGCATTATCACAAAGCCCCAGATGCACACCTAAAGTCGTTGAAGTCCAAGGCTGTCATCGTTTCCATAACAGAAAACTGCTGTACCAGTAGTTTAAGGATCACCACCACTCGATGCATTCGTGTAACAACCTTAAGCATATTCCTCTCATCCTTGACCTGATGGGTAAGAAATACAACATTGAGTAATCAATTCTAGATTTTAGAAGATAAAAAATAGTCTACAAACAGTATGTTCCTATTAATTTTATCTTTACTTCAAAAAGGAATGTTGGAATGAAAATCTGCCTTAAGTAGGAGGGGGCACTCCAAAACAACAGGAATTATCCTCTGGAGGGTTAATCCTTTGTAGTGTAGGCTTCCCCTGCTAGGTGAGTGTTCTAGGAACCCATCTGTGTCAGTGTACCAGCTGGAATTGCTGTGAGAGGCTGTGAGAGGCTTCAGTGACTGTTTTTTGAAGACTCTTTCCAAATGTTTGGCCATTTCACAATGGGCGATTTACTGAGAGCACCTGCCCACATGATGCTGAGTGTCCAGTTTTTGATAAAAAATGGCATGACTCCAGTGTCCCACCCTCCCTACTCATCTTATGTCACCCTGGGCAGCTTGTTTTTGCTTTCCTAGATTAAAAAAAATGTCCTCCTAGGGAAATGTTTCGTCGAGTTGGAAGAGGTGAAACAAAACAGCAGAAGCACTGAAAGGCACCAAAATGGCTCAGTTCCAAAACAGTTTTGAGTGGTAGGAAAAAAAAATCTCAATGGGTGTCTTGCATTAAACAGAGAGTACTTGGTAGGTGACTGAATTTAAACATGTAAGAATAAATACACACTATTTTATAAATAAACTCTGGGGTTTTTTGTGTCCCCCTTCTATGTATACGTTGAACTAATGGTAACTGGATTGTGTGCAGGGAATGTCTGCAAAATTAGAATTATTTTTCTTTCTTTACAAATAGTAAATTACAAGGAAGCAGGTCAGGAGTAAATTCTGGAACATGAAACCCACTAATTTTAAACCACGTTTCCTGTAAGTTTGCTTTGAGGAATAAAGATCAAGGTGACATGGAAAGGTAAGGTGAGCATTAAGCAACACCTGGGTAAATCTGCTCTTTCCAGAGGCACTAGTTGCCACTGAAGTGAAATGGAATTGTATTCACACAGAAAGATGAGCACTGCCTGTGTGTGGCTGTTCTCTCTTTCCCAGCCCCTCCTGAGCAGGGGCTTCCTGGTAGAGCACCCGCGGCCCTGCCCTGTGCCTGGGAGGCTGTGAGAGCAGGAAGCAGGGTGGAGGCCCGCAAGTTCAGTGCAGATTTCTGCCATTGCCCAACCTCCGCTGTTCTCCCACTCCGGTCCTCCTCATCTTTTTTTCTTCATTGGCCTCCCCTCCTCCACAACTCCTTTCTCTTTCTCTTCCTCTTGCTGTTCTTTTCCTACCTCCTCCTTCTCTTCCTGTTTACTTTCCTCACTACTGTTCTTCTCTTCCCCTAACAAAAATATTCATTAGAAATACAATTCTGGTACTTAGTAATTAAATGCTGTATATTAGCTATTCTGAAATCCACCATCATCAAAAACTATTATTCTTCATGGCAAAAAAAAAAAAAAAAAAAAGTTCCAAACAAGAGGCTCCAAACTGAAATTTGAAAGGAACCTGACCACCTGGCTTTATATACTTAGCTCTCACCTGTAAGTGGAACCTAATCAACAAAACAAACAAGCAAGCAACATGTAACCGGAGACATTGAAATTAAGAACAAAGTGACAGTGACCAGAGGGGAGGTGGGTGGGGATAATGGGGGGGAAGGGGGAAGTGTTTTCAGGAGCATCTATAAAGGACACATGGAGAAAACCAAAAAGGGGTAGGATCAAGGGTGGGGGAGTGGAGATGACTGAGCTTGGGGGCAAGGGTGGGGGTAAAATGGAGACAACTGTACTTGAACAACAATTAAATTAAAAAAACAGTAAACATATCCTCAGGTGTGGATTAAAACAATTTTAAAAAATTTAAAAAAAAGGAAGGGACCTGAATGCAATGTGGAGCTCAGGATAGCAATGGCACTGGGAGTATGACTCCACTCTTCCCACTGAAAAGCTTTGTTTCATTAAGTAAAAATTTCACCATTTGGTATTAAATTTTTCTCATTAATAATATTTTCTGCATTCTCTAAAAAGAGTATGAAACCAATATTATGACAATAACTTACAAGGCCGTTCTGAAAGATCTCACGAACAGAATCTAATTCCCAGAGGATTTGCTTAAACCAGAGTTCATAAGCTGCAATGAGAAAACCATTGTCAGTTGGAAAATTCTGGGAGCCTCTTTGACCATAATTAGATAAAAGACATGATTAATACATTGAAAGAAATAAAAATGTAATTTAAAAATTAATAAATATCAATATATCTCTTTGTATGCTATAACCGAATATCAGTGATAAACTTACAATAGTTCCCTTCTATTGAATGTTTTAATATGTCATGTGTATTATTTACATGCTTTAGAGTTGTTATTACTACCCCGATTTATCTCAACAAATACATTGTTTTAAGTGTTTTAGAACATAGCACATGATCTAGTTCTACCTTCCCATTGGAAGGTGGAGGTAGGTGGAGAAGCAGACGTGATGCCCAACTTTACGTATAAACTAAAAAATTCAGTATTTACTGACCTAATGTATTTGACAGAGTTTGGGTTCTGGCCACTTAGAATACTATGGGAGGACAAGCATATATGAACAATCTAAATCTAAAATGTTGTCTTACTCATCTATTTCCCTTAGTACTTAGCACAGTGTTGGGGTTAGTGTTAGGATTAGGGATCTTAATATTTTGGGGTCACAGACCTCTTTAAGATATATATTAACAAAATTTTGCATACAATTTCAAAGAGTTCAGGGACTTTATCTAAACTCCCAAAGTTTGGGACTCCTACATTAAAAACCACTAACCATTTTGGCACTGCCACTGCCACCAACCTGGAACAGCCACCAACCATTTTTCCTTCTCAAAGTAACCTTCTGGGGGACCTTTTAAGCCTTGACCTCAGTCCCCCAATCAATGTGCCACAGAATCCTCCATGTAGGTAGAAGTAGTGATCCCTTGAGAGGAGGACAAGATAGTCTACTTGTCAGTGACCTTGGGTGGGGCATTGGAGGAAGTCTGAGAGTGGGACCATCCTTTATCACATCATCAGTGCCTGCAACCTTTGCTCCTTAACCTCTCGTTGCTGTGGCCAGCAGTGGTCTGAATGATCGATTTGAACTCGATCATTCAGGCATGGCACCTGTTGGAAATGTGGCTCCTATGGCTGTAGGCTGCTTGCAGTAAAGCCTAAAGGCTTGGGAATTTCTGAAACATTTACTCATCACCAAGGGCACATGTATATGGAAATGCACTTCCCCAATGAAGCTCTGCAGCACATGACACTTTGCTGTCAGCTTAACAAGAATGGCTTTGGTGTCATCCCCAGCACTCCTCTGGCCAAATATTCACCACTGACATCAAACCAGAGCACTGATGTCTCCCTGCCTCTCAAACCCTTGGACCCAGTCATGAACATGAACCTCTGAATAACCTGCAGGTGCCTGTGAAAAACAATATGGATGTCTCCTTCATCCCACTCCATGCGCTTTCTGTAGATGGTGGCAAAATGGAGAGCCAGGTCTTCCTTGCAACATGGAAGAATATTCCTAACAAGGATGAACTTCAGTTTCAGGTTAAGGAATGTTATTAAAATGCTGGCCCTATTTCCAGTAAGATATGAAACAACAACAATTGCCAAGAGGATTTTAGGATAGGGTATATTGTGTCAACCTCTGATGTTCACTTAATGGCCTTTGGACCTTGGCTAAGCTACATACCCAGCCAGGAACCCCAAGTGGATGCCGTTGCTGAAGTGCAAAGCTGCTGAAGCCTCTCAGTACCTCTATCAGGTCTACAACAGCATTTTGAAAAACTAGTTGATGGTCCAGTGCCACCCTGTGATCAGTTCAAATCAGGAACTCTTCGCTGAAAGAAATTGTAGAATCTGAACCCAACTACACTGAGGCCATCCACCAAGGTAGAGACTAATATGACCTGTGCTAACTTCAGGGCACAACCTGTTGGGCAGTTTTAGCTTCTTGTGAACATTTGTAACCACTGCTCCATCATTTTGTCTCTCTTGCCACCTGTTGCTGCTATCTGTCCTTACTTGAGGGCTTCTCTATCCTGTGCCAGTGGCTGGCACTTTTTAACGCACTTTGATGTATTGTAATTGAGAGCTCATTTCAAAAGCAGAACAAATGTAAAGGACACATGGACAAAAACTGGGGGTGGGTGGGAATGGCAGGAGGTGGGGAGGGATGGGTGGGTGGACTGGAATGGGAGTAAAGGGCAGAAAACTGTACTTGAACAATGATTAAAATAAAATGTTTAAAAAAGCAGAAAAGACAAAAATATTAAAGCAAAGCAAAGTGTCACTGAAATATGAAAAAGAAACAAAGCAGTGCCTAGAGGTTTTAAGTCTAAAGAGGATAAACACACATTTTAGACAAAATTTCCATTTCTATTAAAAACCAAATCTAGGCCCTGGCTGGCGTAGCTCAGTGGATTGAGCGCGGGCTGCGAACCACGCATCGCAGGTTCGATTCCCAGTCAGGGCACATGCCTAGGTTGCAGGCCATGTCCCCCAGCAACTGCACATTGATGTTTCTCTCTCTCTCTGTCTCCCTTCCCTCTCTAAAAATAAATAAATAAAATCTTTAAAAAAAACCCCAAATTTATATGGGAGTATGTAAAGTCATAATAAATTTGAGCGATGTATTTCTTGAAAGCAGTTTTTTAAAGTTCCAAGTTGAAAAATAATAACATATTAGCTTGAAAATTCTTTGTCAATTCCAAGATAAATATCTAATTGTATTGAGGACAAAGCTTAAAAATCAACGTGATCCAATTAGCAGTAAAGTAACATAAAGAAGACTTTCAAATCCCAGTAGAAGGTTCTGCGAGAATTTATCTGACAGCAAAATATCTTGAGCATTTTTAACAAAGCAGATTCCTTGGGCTTTCACCATTTTACAGTTAAAACAAATGTAGTTTCCTCATTATTGATGCAAAATGCCTGTGGAATAGTTATTGTCCAAACTTTTGTGCAACTTACCCTGATGAGTTATGATGAAAAGGTGTTCATCATGGATTTTATTTCCTTTTATTTCACTTTGAAGCTCCTGTGCCTTCAAAATTTTTTCCAACTTTAAACAACAACAAAAAAAACAATAAGAAACCTGATTTTGTATAAACTTCCAGTTATAAGATTAATAAGTTGTGGGGTCCCAGTTTATAACATAGTAATTATATACAATTAGCAACACTGTGTTATACACTTAAAAGTTGCTAAGAGAGCAGATCTTAAATGTTCTCACCACATCAAAGAAAAATGGTAATGATGTGACATGATAGACATGTCAGCTCGATGCTGCACTGATAATTATATGGAAATATATAAAGATATGAAATCAACAAGTTGTATACCTTCAACTTGCACAATGCTATATATTAATCACATTGCAATAAAACTAAAAAAAAAATGAGTGATTGATTTTGAAATTGCAAAACTTAGTTTTTATCAACTTTAATATGAAGTAGAATACAGTACTGAAAAAATAACCCAAATTCTCAAATTCTCAGACTCCATTCTATTTTCTCTTAAACAATTAATGAGTCTCCTCATAAATAGTGGGTTGAATTTGTGGCTTTTGTTTTTTCTGAGGAATTTTATATTTGGTAGGATCTAAAGAAAAAGTGTGATAAAAGCCTGATAACTTGCTCAGTTGACTCTGAAACTTCCATTCTTCTAGTTCCCTAAAAAGCCTATCCTAGGATCTTAAAATTCTTTATCAGCTCATCCTTAGAACTGCATTGACGAAGGCATCGAGAGCTCTAGTCATTTCACTTCTTAAACAACATAGAAGACAAAGAGGCTAAAATTTACCCCAGGATAATCTCCAATACCTCATTTGTATCATCCTTCTTTTATTTATTAATGATGTCAAGAAAATATTCACCTTAAAAATTTCTACTTTATAGAAGAGATTTAAAAGAATTTTTTTTTTCTGGAATCATTTGGGATTTAGTGACCTTGTCTTATTTATACAAGTTGTACAATACTTTGCAGTTATTTACACTAATTCGATCATTTATACTCTTCCACCCAGATTCTACATTCTTTGCCTTTACTGTACCTCTGTTGGGGAGAATAATTTTCATACGAGTCTCTTGAATTGTTCAAACAAAAGTTGAAAAGCATAAATTTCTATGGAAAGGATATTATTAGGTCCATAAAACTATTTGATGACTGAGGGGAAAAAAAAGACAACAAAACACCCAATAATGGAAGCTAAATACTGTAAGATAATCAGCCACTTACATGAAGATAGTTCCCATAGATAAGTCCTCCTTTGCTGGCTTTATTTATGCCAGTTTGGGATTCATCTTCTTCACTGTTTTCTAAAGACAGTTTTTCAAAAGGAGACCTGCAGATTAAAGAAGTGATGGAAAAAATAGATGTTGAGAAAACACAGTAACTAATAATATGAGTGATTAAAATTCTCTTATTGCTAATTATTTAAAAAGAAACTATTAAACAAGGGAACAAGGGTGACAGTTTCCAATGCTCCTGAAATTTGGAAACTAGAGTGTTCATACTCAGCATTCCTAAGAGCCTAACCATATTTAGAATAGAGGCAGACACTTACTTACCTAAGGCCATTTCTTAAAAATGGGCAGCCACTCATGTTGAAACCACTCTGAGAAGCACTGAGGTGAGGCTCTAGATGGGCTCTGGCAACCTCTGCAGGTGTATCATTGACCACAGATGTTCTGCTGCTGCCTTTTATTTATCCTGCTCATCCTGAACCTGCCAATCAGCTGTGTCCTTTCAGCTTGGCTCTCGTTTCAACTGGCTCATCAGCTGAACCTCTGTGAACTTCAGAATGGATTTACGTTGGGGACAGTTTGTTTGCCAGAATAGTTAAGTAGTCTGCCAAACTGAGTCATTTGACTTGACCAGTTCTTTTTTTGTACCCAAAATAGCAAATATTACATAAATTAATAGAAGCCAAGTTAAGAAAAAAACATAACTATTCTACTCCCAGTATACATTTGGCATAGTATTAAGACATGTAAGATGATGAGCTTGTAAAAAAACACAGATATTTACTCTTGGTCTCAGATTAGAATATTCCTATAAGTCCTAAGCAAAAAACTGAACTTCAATGCCTCTGGGGAAAGAAAATCAGTATAGAACAGAGACAGAGTACATGCTCAGACCCTATTTCCATCTCACCTGCACAGGACTCCTGGCCTAAATCTCATCTCATAATCAGCAGCAGGCTGCTATGTTGTATTGAAATTCACTGGACAATTAGTTACCTGTAGCATCCCAATTACAGGGCACTGGGAGTCATCCTCACTGGGGTGCTTGGTCTCTAGATAACTTAAAAACAATAATAATGTGTCCACAGTTTCAAACAATGTTGCGATAAAATGTGCTTCCTGGAAAACATTATTCATTCGTCTAAGTTCTACTGAGCAGCCTTGAGCCAGGGCAGAAGCTCTGTCACCCTGTCCTTAGTGCACCACTACTAAGAACCTAGAGACGGCATTCCTCATTATTTGACCCTTTCCAGTGGTTGGTTCACATCTAATCTACCAAAGTCTTTAACAGCCAGAAACTGTTTCTCTAGTCTTAGCTCTACCATTAATGGTTGACATGAAAAAAATGATGTAACTTCCATACATATCAACTTCCTCACTCAAAATATATATAAAAATGCTTAAAATTGATTGTAATTTCAAAGACCCTAATCCACCCTAACACCCTGATTTTATGACTCTAAAATAAAGTATGATGTTTAGTGCAGCTTTACAGAAGGCTAAACAACATGAAAGTGCTACGTTCCAAGTAAACTGGGGAATCATCAAAACCACATCCTAGGTCCCCCATATTCCCTTTGGGTTTTTACGGAACATTCTGGCAATTGTTTACTCTAAGGGAACTCGCGTTAGAGACACAATATGGCCCCAGAAGCAAGGCGTCTGGGAGACGGTGAGTTCTCTGTGACTGTTGAACTCTTTGGGGATGTTTGCCTCTCTGCAACCTCACACTTGGCTGACTACCCAGAAAATCAGAATGTTGCTTGAAGAAAAATCACATGCCCCAAGGAAGGAAGTTAATGAATGTATAAAATGTAATAACTTTCTGATGTTATTTTTAACTCATCTATTAATTTAGTGAGATCTTGCTTTCTCCAGAGGTCTACACAACTACCTGCCATTTGATATTAACTCTTCCTATTAATATTTTTAAAAAACAAACTTTGTCCTGGGAGGGGTGTGGATTATTCCTGGATGGCCACTACTGGGAGCAGCAGCTTTGTCCACGTGTATAAGCTTCTGCTGTTAAAGCTGTTATGAATGGGAAAAGGCTATGTTTAGTTCTTCAGAATCGATCCTAAATTTAGACTTATGAGACTTTCCCTCAACAGTTGGCTCTGTGAGCAGGATTCCGAAGAAGCCACAAAAGCCTGGGGTAAAATGGAATAAAAACAGGCTCAGCTGGGGGAAATCCCAGAATGACCACGCACTCAGACATTGGAGGTTTAGGGACCCCTGTGTGAGTACAAGGATGCCCCCAAACACCTGCTGAAGTAGCAGAGTTATGGAAGAGGCTGAAGGTAGAAAAGGAAAAAAAAAAAAAGATTTGAAGGCTACAGTGGCTGCTGTGGTTTGTCCTCCCATGTGCTTGGAGGTTTTCTTGCAAAGAGGCACTAGTGCTGGCCACTGGGAATCACCATTTAGAAGATGACCTCAGCTGGAAAGGGAAGCTCACCTGGCACAGGCAGCTACTACTGAAAGGCTCTGGCAAACTCTGGGGGTAGCATCACTAAGACAGTACCACTTAGGTGGGGGGCATGCATCGATCACCAACACGGTTAAAGAGCTATACAGAGTGGGCATAATTTTTCCCACCCATAGTTCTTTTAACAGCCCTGACTGGCCAGTCTATAGCCAAATGCATCATGAGGAATGACAGTGAACTACAAAGAGCTTAATAAAGTAGTTCCCTCAACCCATGCTGCAGTTCCTAATATTTTCCTGTTATTGAGTGAAGTAAGTAAATCCCTAGGAATGTATCATTTTATATTAGCTCTTGCTAATGCCTTCTTCAGTATTCCTATAGACCCAAAAATCAAGATCAGTTCACCTTCAGCTGGAATGTAAAACACTGGATGTTTCAGGTGTTACCACAAGGCTACCTGCATAGCTCCACCATCTGCCATGGCTTAGTAGCAAAAGAAATATAAATATCTGTATGGAAAGGCAGAGAGGAGGCAGGATTACATCTTTATATTGATGATATTCTACTCACTGGTAATGATCTTGCTATTTTACATAAGGTATCGGAGAGTCTCCTGAGGCATCTAGAAGGATGGCATGGGCCATGAATCTCAACAAGGTGCAAGGGCTTGAGTCTTCTGTCAAATTCTTGGGTGTGTCTGGTCAAGTAAGACAAAAGTTATTCAAGTTGCTGTGCTGGATAAGATTCAAGATTATCCTATGCCAGAAAGAGTAAAACAATTGCAAACATTTTTGGAATTACTTGGATATTAAAGGCCGTCTATTCCCCAGCTAGAGCAGATGTTATGTCCCTTGTACAGATTAGTTAAGAAAGGAACAATTTAGGATCAGAGACAAGAGCACACTGATTTAAAACAAACACAAATATGAGGGGTGGTGAATGCAACCAACACTTGCAATTTAAATGTTTAAGTCTATCCAGAGGGCTTTGGGTGGGGCTTATGGCAAAAGCCAGATGGGAGGAAGGTGCCCCTAGGTTTTAGGTCCTGACTATAAAAAGAACTGAACAAAAGTGGAGACCCATGGAAATACAACTCTTGGGCAGTGTACCTTAGTCTATAGCATGTGAGGAGTGTCATGAAAGCCCTGCCAGTGAAGGGAAAGATGCAATACCCCATTGCTAGATGAATCCAGGGATTTGCCAAGCCCCAGTTGGAAGTGGCCCCATTTGCTACTCTGCACAAGTCATAAGCATATTTACAGCAACAGTGTACTCTTTGGACCAGTCCACTTAGTGCTGAGATACATGTCATTCAAGGTCCAGTCACACATGTTAGTGAAATGACTGAAAACACTGACATAGGCCTATGGACATACCTGCTGTTAGAGTGCATGTTAAGGAAAGTGAAGTACCAATCCCCATGACTACATGGCATAGTGATGGCTCCACTAGGGGCAATCCACCCCATTGGACCACAGTAATGATACAACCAAATACAATCGCTACATGGCTGGATGAGGAAGTCAACAAAGCAGTCAATGGGCAGAGCTGAAATCTCCTTGGATGGTGCTGATGCACGAACAAAGCCCCGTCACTTTGGTAGCTGATGTTAGCTATCTATAAAGGCCTCACTTTGTGAATGGGACAATGGAGAAATAACAACTAAGTAGTTCAACACCACCCACTTGGAAAGATAAAATGTGGAATGAGATCCGGGAGAAGTCAATAGTCTTGAAGGTCACAGTATACCATGTACTGGCCTACAGTGTTAGAGCCCCTGAAGGGACTCAGAAGCACACCAGTTGGCCCAAGTTTGACACATAGAGAAAATCAATGACCCTCAAGAACTGGCCCATTGGCTACATAAAAAGACTGTGCACAAAGAGTACATACCCTTTGGGAAATCATTAAACTGAGAGTCATGAACCTCATACATACCCATATTATGTAGACATGCTATGAGTGTACTTCTTGTTCTCTCAAACACAGAAAACTTACCTTGGCATTTAGAACAAATATCAAGGGCAAAAGCACTGGCCATAGATGGCAGGTGGATTATTCCGGGCCCTTGCCACTGTCTCAGAATGTCAAATATGCTTTGACATGCATCCACCCTGCCACTGGCCTGCAGCAAGCATACCCTAGCAAGAAAGCAGCCCAGAAAGCTACCATGCAAGGACTTAGACAATTGTGTGCTGTGTATGAATCACACAGGGGCATCAACAATGATGTCACTGATGAATTCCCACGGAAGATATATGCTTCCTGCTCTCCAAGGAGGAGCCTGTGCCCTTACACATACTGACTATTGTATGCGTATTTCTGACAATCATAATATATCCCTTACTCTGGTCCAAATGACTAATGAAATCCCAATTATTTAGCAGTAAGAAAATAATCTTCTGCCACTGGGTTTCAGTGCTTATCACTACCTTGAAAAGGAGCTCTATTGGATGTTATTGTGGTCTCTTTGTTCATTATACTACGCATCTGTGGAGCGTATTATTGCTTTGCCCTCAGACTCCAAACCATTATGGTAGAAAGGGTCCAAAAAACTTGCCAAACATTATTGCCTAAAATAGAAGGACCTCACACGTGGAGTAGAGAGTAGGGAAACTCACGTTTGGGATGCAGTAGGGCCCCAGCAGCAAAGGCATGTGAGAGATATTGAACTCTCTGTGACTGTTGAACTCTTTGGGACTGTTTAATTCTCTGCAAGCACACACGTGGCTAGCTATCCCCAAAACTAAAATATCACTCAAAAAAAATCATGACTTTAGGAAGAAGTTAATAAATATACAAAATGTAATAACTTCCTGATGTTATTTTTTAACTTTTCTATTAATTTAGTGACATATTGTTTTTTCTAGAGGTCTACACAACCACCTGCCATTTGATATTGCTATTAACCATTCCTATTAATCCTTTTGAACAAGAGACTCTGTCCTGGGAGAGGTGTGGATTCTGTCTAGCCAGCCCCCACTGGGAACAGCTGCTTTGCCCATGTATATAAGTTTCTCCTACACAAGCACTTATACATTTAAATAAGGTTATGTGTCAGTTCTTCAAGTCATTCCTAAATTTGGACTTTTGGGGCTTTCCCCTAACATTGTACCCTGGGTAGGGGTTTGTCTGCAGGACAGGCAGAACTATTTTTGCTGGTGCCATGGTCTGGGGTGTTTGGAAGCAGAGAATGTTTAATAGTTCTTTCTCCACTTGGTTGTCCATCTAACCTAATGTTTGCAGAGAACATAGCTAAATAATTTGTTCTGCTCTCTTTAAACCTTTGGGGTTAAGAAATGCTTCACCTCTGTTGGTCAGCATACTAGGGAATGAAGTGAGAAAATGAGAAGCAAGCCTAAAAGACAAAGTAAATACATAAATTAGAAAAATTTGATAGAAGTTTTTTTAAAAAAAATAATATTCTACTTGAATTTTTAAAGTGATGTCAATTCAGTGATTTATTTTAGCAACACAAGAAATGTTTATTCAATCATTTGAATTTAGTGCATCCAAGAAATAGTAAGTTAATCTAAGAAAAGCTGTTTCCTTTAGCCAAGAGAGTAACTTAAATGGTAAACCCTCCAACACATAGAATCCCCATTAATTTTTGCAATATTGCATATTTTGCATTATGAAATTTATGAATGGTTATATTCTGGTCAGTAACTTGCCAATATGTGAATTTTGTCACTTGTAAATGAATTTCTATCTAATGTTTACCTCTGATTGAGAATGTTTTCTTCAAAGATTTAAAACTTCTACCTAACTTAATATTTATTGCTCCAAATATATTTTATTTACTTGATATTTTACACAAACCATTTAGAATACACGTTAACCCAGAGAATCAAATCTAATGGTGGGAACCTCAAACATTATAAAAAGAAAAGAATATATGGGCACTGGCAATGATTTATGATAACCTTCTAAAATCATTGTAGTTCCGTATGCCCAAAACTCTGTACACACGGGTTACAGAAGGGACACACTGAAGGCAAGATTGGTTGATTGCATGCTTAAAATAAATGAATCATGACCAGTTCAGAGTCTAAAAGAAATCCCAGGGACCATCTAATCTGTTTTAGAAATAGAAATACTGAAAACCCAAGAGACAAAAAATTATATTTTCTTTCTCAGGTTTGCTATAACAGAATAGCAAGAATAAATTAAGACTATTAAAACTAAAACCTATGTCTCTAGTTCTTTTCTTGTGATTTTAAAGATTAGGAAATAGAGTAGAAGTGAGCCTGTAACATAGAACCTAGGGTAGAATTAACATGAACTGGTGTTGAACTAAATTTAGATAGGGATTTACTTTATTCCTTCCACCATCACAGTATTGGTTTCCAACCAAAGGGCATGTGCACTGTGTTGCAGAATGTTACGTTGTCTTCTTTCAGTCAAGCCTCAGTGCTTAGAACCACTGCAACCCCCTCACCTCCATCCTGCAACACCATCACTCACAGTTTTCTTAGTCAACAGCTAAAAACTGTGGCAGACACAGAAACCCTAAACCAAAAGGGGAGTTCTCTTGTGTAAATGCTTCGGCCCCCTATGTTTTCAGAAGGTAATTCTGAAGGCACTCTGCATCTTTCTCCAAATATTGTTGAGGGATCCTCAGTTGTTCACAATGTTGCCCGTGATAATGGATTGTTATTTTGATCTTTCCTCCTGTCTCACACTCCCTACTCCCTTGTTACTTCCTGAGAACACTTCCCAGATAATTTCCCACTGCTCAAGTCCTTGTCTCAGGCTTTGTGTTGAAGAAAGCCAAACTAATACATAGCTCTCTTATTCATCATGAGATTTGATATATTTGGGAACTACAGAGTTATTTTTATGTTTTTTAAAGTTATTTTTTTATAAGCAAAGAAGATTCTATAAACATAGCAGCCATCCAATAAGCTATTTATTTAGTTGATATGATATATGACCAAAGCATAGAGAATTTAGGATATTCTAGAATTTAGTCTCGATGCTCTAGATTTATTATGAATCTTCAGGTGGAACATGATGATAAATTAAATATGAAAATTATACAACCTGGAGATACAAGGTGGCATAGGGGTTAGTGGAAGCTACACTAACCTCCTCCCAGGACCAATCTGGAATTACAACTAAATTGTAGAGAAATCATCTGGAATAACCAACTGAACACTAGCTGGAGAGAGGCCTTCTGACCACAGACAGACAGAAGAAACCATTTCACCACAACAAGACTGGTAAGCAGTACAAAGGATGCATGAGAGGGCTGGTTGGGCTCCCAAGGGTGGCAGCTGAAGTTCTGGAGGGATATTTCATCAGATGGGTTGTCCCCCCCGCAAAAAATATGAGGTCTAAACCCCAAGCTGGACTCCCCAGGCTACAGCGCCAGGGCCAGAAAGGAGCCCACATAACATCCAGCTATGAAAAGCATCAGGGTTTCTGCCTGTCAGGGATAGATGGCTGGAGACACAGAGAGCCCCTTTAGGTCCAATACACAAAATCTCTTTTTCAGCCATATACCCTGGGATCCAGGAAAGGGAGGACAGAGTAGACTAGAGACAGTTAAGAGAGTCTGAGTTTGGTGGCTCTGGGGAGATAACTGAAGGAACAGCCACTAGGATCCCTATGCTTAGTTATTCCCCAAACTGCAGGAGCCCCTCCTCTCAGGCAGAGCACTCCTCTCTGAATGGCATCAGCCTGAAGGTAGACAATACCATTGCCACAGGACTTACTCCGCCTCCAACCCCGCCCCACCCTGTGGTGCTTAAGCCTGGCTGTTGACTGTAGCATGATCAGATTAGCAAATGATCAGTTTAATGATTTAGTTTAACAACTAAGGCAGAAAATACAAAGCAGCAGCCAAAATGGGAAGACAAAGAAACAGACTCCAGATGTAAGAACAAGAGAATTCTCCACAAGAACTAGATGAAATAGAGGTAAGCAATTTATCATACAGGGAGCTTAGAGTAATGATTATAAGGATACTCAACAGCATTAAAAAAAGACACGGAAACTATTAAAAAGGACCAGTCAGAAATAAAAATGCACTATCTGAAATAAATAATACACTGGAAGAAATAAATGGTAAGTTAGATGAAGCAGGGGATTGAATCAGTGTTTGGGAAGACAAGATAGAAAAAAACACAGGCAGAGCAGCAAAAAGAAAAAAAATTAAAGAGAGTTTAAGAGACATTTTGGACAACATGAAATGTAAAAATATCTGCATCATGGGAATACCAGAAGGAGAAGAGAGTGAGCAAGGGATAGAGAACCTATTGGAAGAAACAATGGCCAAAAACTTCCCTTTTGGGGAAGTTTGCTTCCCTTTGCTTCCAGGAGGCAAAATCACACAAGTCCTGGAAGCTCAGAGAATCCCAAATAAGTTGAAACCAAAGAGATCTACATGGAGACACATCATAATTAAAATAACAAGTCATAAAGACAGAACCCTAAAAGCTGCAAGAGAAAATCACGTAACTATTTACAAGGGAACACCAATTAGACTGGCATCTGATTACTCAACAGAAACACTTCTGGCCAGAAGGGAGTGGTGTGAAATATTCAAGGTGATGAAAAGCGAAGACCTACAGCCAAGGCTACTTTAACCAGCAAGGCTATCTTAAAATCAAAGGAGAAATAAAGAACATCCCAGACAAGAAAAAGCTAAAGGAGTTTGTTAACATTAAACCAGTACTACAACAAAAGTTAGAGGGCTTGCTTTAAGAAGAAAAAGGGAAGGAAAAAAAAACAGAGGAAAGCAGTCTAACAATAAAATATTACTATGTATGTATTTATCAATAATTACCTTAAATGTAAATGGCTTAAATGCTCTGACCAAAAGACAGAGGGTAGCTGAATGGATAAGAAAATAAGACCTATATATATGTTGCCTCCAAGAGACCCATCTCAGATCGAAAGATACACAGAGACCGAAAGGAAAGGGTTGAAAAAAGATATTTCATGCAAATGGAAAAAGAAAAAAAAAACTGGAGTACCAGTACTTATATCTGACAAAACAGACTTTAAAATCAATGCTATAGTAGGAGACGAAGAAGAACACAGAATAACGATAAAGGGAATAATCCAACAAGAGGATATAACCCTAGTAAACATTTACACACCCAACACAGGAACACCTAAATATGTAAAGCAAATCTTGATGGACATACAAGGAGAAATAGATGGAAATACAGTTATAGTTGGGGATTTTAACACCCCATTGACTTTAATGAGTAAATCTTCCAGGTAGAAAATAAACAAGGAAACAGCAGCCTTAAACGACACACTAGATCAAATGTATTTAATTGATATCTTCAGAACATTTCACCCCAAAGCATAGAATATTCATGCTTTTCAAGTGCACATGAACTGTTTTCTAAGACAGACCACATGTTAGGACACAAAACAAATCTCAATAAATATAAAAAGATTGAAACTATGTTAAGCATTTTCTCTGATCATGATTCTATGAAACTATAAATCAATCACAAAAACACTGAAAAACATGCATAGAGCTAAATAACATGTTATTAAACAATGGGTTAACAATGAGATCAAGGAATAAATCAAAAGATAGCTTGAAACAAATGAAAAGGAAGACACAATAATTCATACTCTGTGAGACACTGGGAAAGAATCCTAAGAGGGAAATTCATAACATTACATATCTATAGTGGACCGTTTCGTGTGGCGTGGGAATGTAGCCCAGCCCCACTTGGAAAAGCCAGTGGGAAGAGAGGTCCAACATACAGGAGCCACATCCACTGATAGGTTCTTCCATGGGGAATCAGGCCTGCACTGTACCTAGGCTGCTATGAGACTTGCTTTTGCTAAAACTCCCTCACCCTGGATTGAGGCAACAAATGTTTACTGAATATCTCTAAAGTAACTTCCTAAAATCTGTGCTAAACCTCCTGAGTATGGAGTGTAATTAGTTCAACTACTTTTTGTCTTGCTCTGTAATATCCTTCTCTTTGAAGTAATTAACAACATTCTTTCCTTTGTTATCTGTAAAAGGTAATCACTTACAGCGAACCTGTGCATAGTAAATGAGGACCATCCTCAATGTAATATGCCCAGAAAAACAATAAAAGCTTGTCCAGGCAGGGGCTGGGACCATCTCTCACTCACAGAGAGAGGCCATGCCGTCCCTTTTTCTCCACAGGACTTCTTCAGTCCGTGTGTATTTGTTCATAGCTGCCACAACACACGGATCCTGCCAGCCAGGATCCGCATCACAGGCTTATCTCAAAAAACAAGAAAAAGCTCAAATAAACAATCTAACTTTACACTTAAGGAACTTGTGAAAGAACAACAAACAATGCCCAAAGTGAGTAAAAAGAAGGAAATAATAAAGGCCAGAGCAGAAATAAATGAAATAGAGTCTAAAAAAGTACAAAAGATCAATGAATACAAGAGCTTGTTCTTTGGAAAGATAAAAAGACTGACAAAACTTTAACCAGAATCATCAAGAAAAAAAGACAAAGGACCGAAATTTACACAACCAGAAATTAAAGAATTGAAATGACAACTGATACCAAAGTACAAAAGATTGTAAAAAGTATTGTGAACAATTATATGTCCACAAACTGGACAACCTGGATGAAATGGATACATTCTGAAAAACAGACAATCTTTCAAAAATAAGTCAAGAAGAATCAGAGAGTCTGAATAGACTGATTATACCTAATGAGACTGAAGCAGTAATTAAAAAAAAAAAAAAAAACACCTCCCAACAAACGAAAGTCCTGGACCAAATGGTTTCACTGGTGAATTTTACCAAACATTCTGAGAAAAACTAACACCTCTTCTTCTCAAACTATTTTATACAACTCAGGAAGAGGGAAGGCTCCAAAACTCATTTTATGAGGTCAGCATTATCCTAATTCCAAAACCAAAAAGACACTACAAAGAAAGAAAATTATAGGCCAATATACCTGGTGGACATAGATGTTAAATTCCTCAATAAAGTATTAGCAAACCAAATACAGCAATGCGCTAAGAAGATTGTGCACCATGATCAAGTGGGATTTATTCTGGGAATGCAAGGTTGGTACAACTTTCACAAATCAATAAATATGATTCACCATATAAACAAGTGAAGGATAAAAATTGTATGATCATATCAATAAATGCAGAAAAGTCTTTTGAAAAAATGCAGCACTTAGTTATGATCAAAACTCTTAGCAAAGTGGGAATAGAGGAAACATACCTAAACATAATAAAGGCTATATATGACAAACCCATTTCCAGCACCATACTCAAGGGGCAAAAATTACAAGGGTTCCCCTTAAGATTAGAAACAAGACGGTGATGTCTGCTTTACCTCTCTTATTCAACATAGTCCTGGAAGTCTTAGACATAGGAATCAGGCAAGAAGAAGAAATTAAAGGCATCCATATTAGAAAAGAAGAGGTAAAACTATCTTTATTTTCAGATGACATGATACTGTACATAGAGAACTCAAAAGATTCCACCAGAACTGATAAAGGAATTCAGCAAAATAGCAGGATACAAAGTTAATATCCAGAAATCAGTTGCATTTTTATATGCCAATAATGAACTAACAGAAAGAGAAATTAAGAAAACAATACCATTCACAATTGCTTCAAAAAGAATTAAAATACCTAGGAATAAATCTAACAAAGAATGTAAAATACTTGCACATGAAAAATTATAAGACACTGATGAAAGAAATTGAAGAAGATACAAATAAGTGGAAGCACATAGTGTGTTCATGGATAGGAAGAATAGAATAATTAAAAATGTCCATGCTACCTAAAGCAATCTATAGATTCAATGCAATTCCCATCAAGATTCCAATGATGCATTTCACAGAACTAGAACAAATATTTCAAAAATTTATATAAAACCACAAAAGGCCCCATATAGCATCAGTTGTCCTGAGAAAGAAGAACAAAATTGGAGGAATCATGCTACCTAATATCAAACTATACTACAAGGCCATAGTAATCAAAACAGTGTGGTATTGGCATCAAAATAGACACAGATCAGTGGAACAGAATAGAGAGTTTAGAAATAAACCCACACCTGTATAGTCAATTAATATTTGACAGAGAAGACAAACACATACAATGGGCTAAACATAGTTTATTCAATAAATGGTATTGGGAAAATTGGACAGACAAATGCAGAAAAGTGAAACTAGACCACTTTCTTACCCCACACTCAAGAATAAATTCAAAATAGATCAAAGACTTAAATGTTAGACCCAAAACCATAAAAATGTTAGAAGAAAACATGGGCAGCAAAATCTCGGACACTGCTCATAGAAATTCTTTTTATCAGGTATATATACCTAGGTAAGGGAGACAAAAGAAAAAATAAATCAATGGGACTACATCAAACTAAAAACATTTTACAGAGCAAAGGAAATCATCAACAAAATAAAAAGACAACCCACAGAAAGGGAGAACATACTCCCATTCAATATTTTGTTTTATTTTGCATTGTTACTTTAATAGTAATAAGATGGGCCATTTGAACTTGCTGATCTTCAACAATTCTGACTTAAAAAAAAAAGTAATTTCAAAGTCAAGTGTGTTTCATTTGCCAGAGGAGGTCTGTGGGCATGAGACTAGGGCCCTGCCCCTCCCTCCTTCACCCCATGAAAGGTATTCTTGCCTCTCCCACATGTTTAGTTGGGAGCTCTTTGTAGCCTCAGTATCCTATTGCTCTGGGGCAGAGTCCCAGTCTGTGGGGGCCACTTTTTCCCCTTCAAGCAGTCATTGTGTGGTGGAGACATGCATGGCCACATGCTTACCAACCTCTCATCTGCTGAATCTGCAGGTTAACTGGCTGTCCACTCTTTTACCTGGTCTCTGGGTGTCCCGGTGCAATTATGAAGTCTATATGGATTGTGAGAACCATTATCAGTAATTCTAAAAAAGAAAGAGCAAATTGTTTGGTGTAGGGAAATACCTCCACACATTTGGTGACTAGAAGTGAAGTATTTTGTGTAAAAATAAAAGTGACACCAGTAGGTGGAAAACTGAGTTTGTTTCCTTTATACATATTTTTACTGATTCTCCTCTTTATGGAGGATTAAGGTCCAGGTTTTGCATTGCTGTAAATTCAATAATACCTTAAACTATCTTATGCAACAACAAAATTGATTTTTATAATAATGACTTATTAATGTGACTTTGAATATGACTTTTGTTTCATTACTGACAAAATTACAATATCCAGAATCTGACCCATGTGGTGGAGTTTACTAGTGTCTCCAGGAAGTAAAGCATTTGTGAAAGACCAGAAAGCCCCCAACTTGCTTAAAGTCTTGGGTATGTTTAAGTAGGCAAATAAGAAGAAATGCATCCAAAGTTAATAGGATAAAGAATGAAGAGAAACCCTAAAGCTCATATTTGTTGTATAAAAACAAGTGCTTAGCATTTTCTACATGGTATCTTTTTTATTTCATAATATCCTACATCTTTTAAATATAGCCTAGGTTTTAGAAATTAAAAGTGACTTAGTTCCACCATCCTCCTTTTAATAAAAAATCCTTTAAAACAGTGTACCAAAATATCAATAAATGTCAATTTAAATCTCATTTATCATAAGCCTATTTCAGTTTGTACTAATAACATTGGCTTAGAATATTGAACACCATGGCTATGATATAAGCAATATTCTAGGCCCCAGGGTTAAAAAGATGAGTGGGTTAAAAAATGTCCATTTTTTTGTGATACTAACACCCATGAGAGGGGAATAATTTTTATGTCAAAGAAGCATATTTTGAAATGGCATATTCTGGTTTCTTTCCTTATTGACCTCTTGGTCATTTTGGTTGTCCTTTGTAATTATTGTGTAACTAGGTATTGAAAACTCATGAAACATTCTCACTCAGCAATTTATTTTAAAACCTTATGTTTTCTTTAGTGGAGAGGTTATATCAAATTAAAAGATCCCAAGGACAAATTAGGTATAAATTTTCCTTTATTCAAATAAAAATACACATTATATAACAAAATATTAATACAAAAATCCACCAAGTCAAAAGTGAATTAGTAGAGTTCCATCTCCCAGAAATATTTTATCACTAACCTGAGTCATATACTCCCCAAATTTTCCAATGTCTAGAAAAATAGTTGATTTTATATTATATTTTTAGGCAAAGCTTTCTTTCCTTAGGCTGAATAGTATAAATATATATATGTTTGATCATTCTTATTATGTAATTTTTTAGTCTTAGTATAGACACTCACATCTGAAGAGCTATAAGCAAATCAATATCTCTTGATTAATCAGTTATTATTTCTCTACTGAAAACCTCCTCTAAATATACTGATTCTTAAAGAAGACTTCTCCCGTGATGGCTGTCTTTTTTCCCTTGACCCTTTTACCATGAGGAGGGTTAGAAGCTCTACTCACTTCTCTCTAAAGAGGACATAGAGATAGTCAATAGACGTGTGAAAAAATGCTCAATGTCACCAATCATCAGAGAAATGCAAATTAAAACTACAATGAGATATCACCTCATACCTGTCAGAATGGCTATCATCAATAAATCAACAAGCAACAAGTGCTGATGAAGATGTGGAGAAAAGGGAACCTTCATGCACTGTTGGTAGGAATGCAGACTGGTGCAGCCACTGTGGAAAGCAGTATGGAAATACCTCCACAAATTAAAACTGAACCTGCCTTTTGACCCAGAAACCCCACTTCTGGGAATATACCCAAAAGAACCCAAAAACACTATTTCGAAAGAACATAAGCACCCCTATGTTTATTGCAGCATTATTTACATTTGCCAAAATATGGACTCAGCCCAAGTGTCCATCAATAGATGAGTGAACAAAACAACTATGGGACATCTACACAATGGAATTCTGCTCGGCCTTAAGAAAGAAGAAAATCTTACCCTTTGCCACATTATGAATGGCTCTGAAGAACATTATGCTAAGTGAAATAAGCCAGTCAGAAAAAGGCAAATACCATATGATTTCACTCATATGTGAAATCTAATGGACAAAATGAACTAACAAACAAAATAGAAATAGACTCGTAGATAGATAGCAGACTGACAGCTGTAAGAGGGGAGGGGGTTATGGGGCTGAGGGGAAAAGGTGAAGGAATAAGCAAGAAAAAGAAAAAACTCGTAGACAAAGCATGATGATTACCAGAAGGAAGGGGATGGGGGGAAGCAGAAGAGACTATAGGGGACATAAATGGTGATGAAGCAAGACTTGACTTGGGGTGGTGAATGCACAATACAATATACAGTTGATGTATTATAGAATTGTACAACTAAAACCTATATAATTTTATTAACTGATGTCACCTCAATAAATTCAATAAAAAAGAAATTCTACCCACTTCCTAACTTTGTTTTTAGATTCGTTTTCCCTTTGTTTCCAAAACCATTACTCCTCATTGTTGCTATTATCTACTGACTCTTGCATCATTATCCTATATTTATCAATGACTTTACCTACTTGCTTGCTGTCATTCTCTTCAAAGCTTCTTCTTCATTAGTCCTTAGAATTTTCAATATATGCGTGATCCTAGTAACAGCTTGGTTATTCAATTTCTTGAACTCTTCTCCTTCTCCTCTGAGAATTTTGAACTCCACTCTTTCTCAGCAGTGTGTGAGAGAGTCAATCACTTTTCCTGTGTAATTAACTGTCCTCATTTAGAGTCAAGAATATCTCACTCTCTTGATTTTTCTCCTGTCTCACTTTTACTGGTCACTCCATGTCATCTTTTCTTTTCCCACAGCTTTTAAAGTTGGAGATTCGGGGATCAATCTTTGGTCATCTTTTCTAGCTGTACTCCTTGTTGTGTTGACTCATTCTAATTGTCTTAAATATAAACATTTGCCATTATTTCCCAAATACCCACCTACAGACCAGACCTCCTTCCAGAACTCCACACTCATGTCTTCAAATGTCTATTCAACAACTTGACCTGGATGACCTAAAGACATTACAAACTCATCAGGTGTAGAACTGAGCTAATCTTTTCCCATCCACAATATCTATAGAGAGCCATCTTTATCTCATTTGATAGTAATTCCATCCATCTTTTTGCTCAGGTGAAAAATCTTAAATTCACCCTTAACCACTTTCTTTCTCATAACCCACATGTAACCCACCAGGAAATCTACCTTTAAAATGTGAGAAGAATCCAACAACTTCTTTGAATCTTTTCCACCACCAATTCACTACCCTTTCCCAAATGCGCGCACACACACACACACACACACATTATTATCAATATTTTAAGCAAGAATAAATTGAATCATGTCACTTCCTCTTTAAGCTAACATGCAAAGGTTGTCCATTTTATTAAAATAAAAAACTAACTATTTACAATGACCCACAAGCCCAGTATTGTATGCCCTCCCATTGTCCTTCAGATTTCTACTCACCATTGCTACAGACCAGCTAGCTACACTGGATTCTCTTCATCCTCCAAAACAAGTGACTTCCACTTAGAAACTTGGCTCTCGCTAGGCAGAGTGCCTCGGATGTTCTTCTACTCTTCAGTAATTTCTTCACTGCTTTCAAGAATTTGCTCATATTTCATCTTCTCAAGTATGCCTACACTGAATTTGCTAAAATTTTATCTTCCCAAGATTGCCTATACTGATTACCCTATTGATTACCATAATCCACACTATATCCTCAAAATGATGACTGTTGATCTCTCCTGCTATGTTTCATTTCTTTCCATCCCCTAGCACATGTCATTTTCTAATTCATTAGATACCTTACTGATTAGGTTTATTGCCATCTCCTACTGAACTAGAAGCTCCATGAAAATAAGAACCTTTGTTTTGCTCATTGTTGCATCTAAGCATCTGGAAGCAGCATTTGGACTGCATTAGGTATTCCCTCTTTATTTAATAAAATAATTATTCCTGGGAATTTACTGCTAAACCCTAGCACAGTATAAAAATATTTATTATTGTTCTTGATTTACTGAAAAAATTACAGAGATTTTGACCTTGTGCTGTAGATATTGATGAATTATTTATTGACAACATAATAATGTGTATTTAAAATTGCTTACATATTTTAGCATTGATCTGCATTGCCATTTGTTTTTCCATGAAGCTGCAAAAGAGTTTCACCTCACATATAACCTCAGTGGCCACCTTTGAAAGGCAGAAAAGGTAGGCTACATCATCAGGCTTAACATTCTTGTAGTTGTCAAGGTATCTCATAACTTTTTATGACTCCTCAATTAAAATTCATCTAATTTCTTTACATTGTGTGCATGCCCATTTCCTGGGACTGTTATGACAAGTTACCCCAAATGTGCTGGCTTAAAATAAACAAAATTTATTCTCATGGAGTTCTCCAGAAGTTCTAAATCACGGTGCCACCAAGACAATGTTCCCATCAAAGGTTCTAGGGAAGAATCGTTCTTTGCTTCTTCCAGCTTCTGGTGGTTCCTGGAGCTTCTTGGTTTGTAGCAGCTCAACTCTCTGCCTCATTCTTCACACTGACTTCCTCCCTGAATGTTTCTGCATCCAAATCTTTTCTTTTTTCTATTAAGATAATGGTCATTGAATTTAGGGCCCACCCTAAATGCAGAATTATTTCATTTTGAGTTCTTAATTACTTATATCTACATGGACTCTATTTTGATTTATTTCTTTATTAGTTTATTTATTTATTTATTTATGTCTGTGAAAGTCTTTTTTTATTTTAATTGTTGTTCAAGTACAGTTTTCTGCTTTTTACCCCCATCCCAGTCCACCCCCCAGCCCTTCCCACCTCCCTCCTGTTTCCAACCCCCCCTTGTTATTGTCCATGTGTCCTTTATACTTGTTCCTGCAAACCCTTCCCCCTTTTCCCTGAAATTCCCTCCCCTTTCCCCTCTGGTCACTGCCAGCCTGTTCTCAATTTCAATGTCTTTGGTTATATTTTGCTTCTTGGTTTGTTTGGTTAATTAGGTTCCTGTTAAAGGTGAGATCATATGGTATTTGTCTTTCACTGCCTGGCTTATTTCACTTAGCATAATACTTTCCAGTTGCATCCATGCTGTTGCAAAGGGTAGGAGCTCCTTCTTTCTTTCTGCTGCATAGAATTTATTTACTTTTAAAGATAGAAACATTTTTTAAATATTTATTTATTTATCTATTTATTTATTTATTTATTTTTAGGAAGAGGAAAGGAGGGAAAAAGAGAGGGAGAGAAACATCAGTGCGTGTATCCTCTCCTGTCCCCCAACTGAGGATATGGGACCCGGCCCACAACCCAGGCATGTGCTCTAGACTGGGAATCAAACCAGTGACCCTCTGGTTCACAAGCTGGCACTCAATCCCCTGAGCCACACCAGCCAGGTCAAGACTCTATTTATAAATAATGTCATACTTAGTTTCTGAGTGAATGTAAATTTTGGAGACAACATTGTATCCCACTGTGGTATCTAAAAATTTTAAAACCATGTATATTATATAATCCCTCATGATTTGTGTCTCTCGAATGTTCAGTTTTGAAATTTTGTCACCTTTGAGTTGTCTGCTTGCTTATTTGTTTTTCTTTTTTTACTGTGAGATGCACTAGGCACACCACTTATAAAACTGCCCTAATAAAATAGTTCAGAAAGCTATGAAGATAATGGCAAATCGATATTTTTGTTCTAACTGATAGGGAAGCACGTAAATTTTCACAAATGATCTATTGCTCAAAGAGATAAGAGACCCAAGTTGAGGACACAGACACAGTCATATAATTGCAGGTAGAGTGTTTGGATAATTTGACCCTGTCTAGGTAACCTTTACTCAAGAGGTTATGTACTATGTGGGCACATAATTTTGCAATTTCCAGGACTTACAAGTTAAGCATTTGTGGAGCCCTTCCCTGACTTTCCGCAATGCCAAAAACATTTTCAATACTGAGTTTTGCTAATGCTGTGTCTGGAGCTCAGTAACGAACAGAAACCTCCCACAGAAGAGGCCAGTCACAGACTCTCACAGAGAATCGGAGTTAAAATCTCACTCTCACATCCTTCAAGGCACACCAGTGGGGATGGGGTTTGTGAATATACAAATAACTAGGATATATTCATGGTATAATAATGAATATATATTTGTGAAACATTATGTCACAGGCATGTAACATTTTCCTGTGTAGAGGTTCAGAACAGGCCTTCCCAAAATGCACTACTTTGACGTGTAAATTATTTTGAGTTGAAGGCAATTCAAACTCTATGTGTTCATGAGAAACTTTTAACCCTCCCTGAAAACACTTAAATTAGGGGCCTTGCCTATAATAAGAATAGTCACCAAAAATAACATTTTATGACCAATTTATAGAGCAGGGCAAACTTCTAATTACTGAATATCTGCTCTTCTTATGATCCTGACATAATCTGCCTCCCCTCTGAAGGCTCAAGACTCCTCACCTCGTTCTCAGCTCAGAATGTCATCAAAATCCCTCATTTGCCTTTTCTCTCTCTGGACCTCTCATGTGTGTGGGGTTTCCATACATACGCATGTCATTAAATTTGGTTATTTTCTCTTGTTAATCCGATTCATGACTATTTAACAATGAGACCAGCTGAAGGAATCTGAGGGCAAAGGGACATTGTTTCCTCCCTGCAGTGGGTGCTGTGAGCAGGATGTCGTACCAGCTGGGCACTGCTGCTGCAGTGGGTAGACCCCTCGCGTGAGCTGGCCGAAGCGGGAATTCTTGCCAAGTCAAACTTCGAATCTCTACCTGCAGAATTCGGTGGCAGCAGAGTGGCAAGTCTCCCCCACCCCTCACTTTTCTTGATTTAGATTAGAAGGAGAAAATATTTTGTAAAACTAGTTTCTTGAGCTTAGCAACTTTTGGTTATTTGTTATGGGTACTCATGGGTTTTGTTAATTCTGTGATGTTATAGAATTATATCTGGTGTTATATGTCCTGAGAGTGTGGCCTTATGACCAGCGAGAATATTTTCTCTCTTGCCATCATCATCCAGACAGTGCACTTACCAGAATGCACCTTGCTCTCTGTCTGCCTGTGCCAAGCTCTCAAAGGAGTTTCCTGTGTCTACCCATTTCCTCTCAGAGATGATGAAAACAGGACCTTCTGTTCTTGTTTTTCCACCTATCAGAGGATGTATATGCATATGTATCTTGCAGGCATCCCAGAGGGCTGTAGACCTAAGCTTAAGGAATCTAAACAGCCCATTCAAAAGATGGGAAAGCATATGCTTTTCCTGTGTTTTGGAATGACTCTTTCTAACTCTGGGAGTGAACTTTTATCTCATGAGGGTTGCGCCTTTTAGCACTGTCTTTTGGGGATGCCTCTGGTTTCCATAGTTAAGTCATTAAAAGGTTTATTGGTTTGAGTCACTATTAAGATTCTACTTGTTAAGGCCAGATGATGCATCCTTTGAATTGGAAAAACTTCTAAATTGAAAATAAAGAAAAGAAAAGAAGGAAGGAAGGAAGGGAGGAAGGAAGGAAGGAAGGAAGGAAGGAAGGAAGGAAGGAAGGAAGGAAGGAAGGAAGGAAGGAAGAGGGAGGGAGGAAAAAGAAAAGAAAGGAAGGAAAGAAAGAAAGGAAGGAAGGAAGGAAGGGCTTTCATACTGCTATAATGGCTAGTCATTAAGATTCCCTTAAAAAATGGAAGTTCAGAAATTAGAAGAAAAATCAAAGTCCACTCAGCCCCCTTCCTATTTTCCTTCAAACATTTGGAGAATTGTAAAAGATCAGGACATCAGAAGTACAATTGTCTTGTATTAAGGGGAAAAAAAGGGGAAAGAAAAAAGAATGTTGAAATCTTACTAAAAGACAACCTAAATTTTCATGTCCTAAGAACTGAACTTGGTAACTGTCAGGTTCAAAGTTCCACAATATGACCAGACAGAAATATGGGCTAAATGCCATTTATGGCTAGTGTCCTCCTAAAGTGTTGTCAGTCCTCAAGGAAACTATAACAGTTATTTAAGCAATGTTCCAGTTAGGCTTGATCACTACAAGTTCACTCAAAAGCAAGGGCTTCCAAATCAAATATAATAGAATGGTATACCTTCTTTTAAATATCAGTGAGGGTGAAACAAAGAAAAGAGTCACAGTACTCATCCCAGCAGGGTGAAAATATTTAGATGGTTATTTGAAAAACAGGGGCAGGTGGATAAATAAAAGGGACACTTATGCGGTTAAAACAAAATTCTAACAGCACTACTGAAAGCTGTATTAGCCAAAATGACCCCTTGTGTGTCTGCCAACACTGAAGGGCCCCAAGCCTGCTCTGCTTACATTGGCTCCGAGAAATTGAAAAAGCTGGAAGGCAGAGCTTACCATGAGAAAACTGGCCAGCAAACTCTTAGATCAGTGGTTAGGCCAGTTTATTAAATTAAAGATTGACCAAAGGCTATGTCCTTTGGCTTGAAGCCTGGGCCCTGGCTGGAGGCCCAGAGCCTTTTGTTTGTTCATTTGTACACACAAAAGTGGTGAAATGGTCAGGCAATGAGAAAGAGAAAGAAAGAAAAACGTCTAGAACTCCTTGCTATGGACATTCCATGTACTGAGGTACCAAAACCCATTGGTGAAGAACTGACTCAGGCTATAATTTGATTCAAAAAATATATAAACATGTAAAGATTGATAAAATTATAAAAATTGGAAAATTTATACCAGCTTTATGTTAAGATGTTATGTTACCTTTTCCTGAATGTTTTATAGGAATGGATATTATGTCTGGCCAAGAACAATTTTTTTACCCAGAATTGTAAAACCAAAACCTGTTGACAAAATGGAGGCTATAGATAGGAATGTAAGAGTTGATGGAATTACGGTAAAAGTTTATGGGCAAAGTAGTATATTTGGAACAGGCTTTGTATGAAGTGGCCAAGTCTCTTTTACCTGATTTACCTGAGTGTATTATACGTGTCTCACTGGCGAGTGTTCCCTAACTAATATTGTAAAGCAGAAGGCATATACATCCATCCTTAATGGATTTATTAATTAGATATACTGGAGAAAATAATTTTTGTAGCTTTATGGAAAGATTTGTTGCAAAAGCCTAAAGAAAAATTAAGAAAATAAGAGGTACCTAAAATAAGACTATGCACCCAAAAGGAAGGAAGCAAAATGAGGTTGAGTGTAGCAGGACAAGTAGGTCAGGGTCTGACATCATTTGGAAAGCTCAGAGGACTTGTCTTTATCTTTCAAACCTTTGCAAAACCAGAAATGCAGCTCTAAAAGACATGCAAATCCTATCTTTACCATCCTCAAATCCGGACACTGAAGGGGAAAAAAAGAGAATGAAGAAGTATTTTTAGAAAGTACGAACAACTGTGAACACACCCTTGCCCAAACTCTACGGCACCTTCCATAATAGTGTCTTCTCCATAAATATTAAGAAAAAGCTTTAGCCATCTAAGCAGGTAACATTAACTTATTCTATATGCCAGAAACACAGTTCGGGTATGACTGTTCTCTCATTTAAATCCTTGAAATTTCTTAGTTTGCTTCCATGTGAGATTAGTTTCAATTTAGAACACTGAACTACCAAGAAACTATACGGAAAATGTACATATGAAGGGTTAGTGGTTACATACTTACAAAACCACCCTGGTAACTCTTAAGCTGAAATAGGAATGCATGCAATTCCTGACTTTGGTCAGGAGATGGTGTTGTTAATACACAATAACACAGATTCTCCAGTTTATAATTTAATATAAAAATTTTAGTAATTTCTCAAAAAGTGTCAGTATGAACACATGCTTGGCCTTTGTGCTTTATTGAATTTATATGCAGTTATCAATCATCTCTTCTTATGGAGTTATTTTCTGGTGGGGGTTTTTGGGGGTCATTTTTATTGATTACTATTTCTGTTTTGAAATTTCTTCATCTGTTACTAAAAAACTTTCACTAGGAAGACATCTTTACACCTGAGATTTCATTCCCACTGCATTTGGATTAAAACTTGTATACAGAGAGCTGTCGAATAAAGGCTTAGGAGACTCTGCCAGGTGGGTCCATTGGTGTCTGCTAGCCAGGTCAGGAATACTTGAAAACCACAGAAAAATATCTGTGATTTGTCTCTAATTCTGTGAAAATGGTTTCCTAATTCTACAGTGGGGGGTCATACTCTATGATAGTTGGTCCTCAGTCCATAAACGCACGTAGCTGGCTCTGCCAGTATTCTTGGTTTGCAGATTATATGTTTTCTGAGGCAAAACATAGCAACACAAACATTTAAATGGCCCCCACGTGTTTACAACCTTGACTGCTGTATTTAATGCAAAGCCCACAAAAGGGACATGGTTACTGATGAAACCTGGATACGCCCCGAGGACTCCTGCTTACTGAAATCCCAAATGGAGCAGACTGAGAAATCCAAAGACTATGCTGAGAAAGGTGGGTAAAGAGTGAAATCCTCAGAACAGTTATGATTTTCATTTCCAAAGGCTAGAAATTAGCAAAAGGAAAAGGGGATTTTTTTTTAATTTGGGAAATGTGCTTCTCAATATTTATTTGAATATAACCCAAGTAATACAGTTTTGATTATTTAGGAATAATTTACATGAGGACATCAAAAATAGTTTTAAAATATTACTGTATACTAGGATCTTTTGTAGTTGTTTTATTTTGATGGTGGTTGTATTTTTTTGAAGGGGGTTTCTTTTTATCAAGTACCTACCAGTTTTATTTTTAAAATACAGCAAGATTTATTCGATGTTCCTTGAAATGTGTCTGTAAAGATCAGTATTCAATGCACAGGTCCTTTGCTCTAATTCCATGGTGTATACTGAAGTCAGAAAAATAAGAAGTTTCCTGATTTTTAGGCAGATGGACTGTTTACTAAACCAATCCCCATCTTCCTCCCAGGAATACATCATCTTGTTTCTTCACTGTTTATCTCAAATAACATTTTTTAAAGTTCTTTTAAAACCCTAGCAAGTAACTGAGGATACTCTAGTACACCCAAAGCAATTGTCAAAAGGTAGATCTATATTGAAGGAGTTAATTTTTGACAGATGAAATTTTTGACGTGCATATTTTTCAGGTAATGCTTGCAGCCAGTTGTGGACCAGTGCCGGTTCCCACTTTACTCTTCCCTTTCTAACAGCTTCGGTCCCTGTAGTAGGGAGACTGCCAGGTGCCTAGGGACTAAGTTGTTCTGCAGCCAGAGTCATTTATCTGTGTGTGTTTGCAACAATGCACAAAGGACCATTATTAAACTTATTTTGCTAATGAATAATAATAATTTTTCTGATATTTCTGACTTTTTCCCTGGAACTATGCCAATTATACTATATATGTATCTTTACAGGTGTACATATACACATGTATATACACATATGTATAGTGTATATGTACAAATGTGCATACATATATACATATATTATACATAAATTATACTCTATATATCCACATATGTGTGTATGTGTATATATATATATATATATATCCTAATTTGATATAAAAACATAAGTGAGGTTACTCTAAAGTTTAGTCAAAATTCAAACTGCTCAGAGTTCCTTAGAAAATATTCACATATGTATTATATCATATATCCATGACTTAAGCTTAGCTAATTGATTGGAGACTTATGAAGTATTAATAATGATTCAATGATGAGTAACAGTTGAAACCTATTAGTAGTTTATTAATGCTGATCAGTTGACAAAAATAATACTCACTGAATTAAAACAAAAGCTATAAAAGTTAATTCAATGTAATTATAAGCATTTGTGAGACCATTAAGAACTTGTTTCTTAAATGAAAATTTTAGTGTTTGAAAAGCCATGAATATTTTATCATTTACCACATCACAACTACATTTACTGAATGACAAAAATAGCTATTATTAAGGGCTTACCATATATGGTCTAGGTAACGTGCCACATCATTCACAGGCATTATCTTATTTAATACTCACAAAAAGCTCATGTGGCAGGGACTATTGCTCCCATGGAACAGTCAGGAACAAAGTATTAGAAAGTTTAAGAAACTTGGATAAAGTCCCGCAGATCATGAGAGGTGAGGCCTGGACCAGAAACCTGATCTCTCCATTCCTACGGCCATCTCATCCTCAGAACCATATCGAAGCTTTCTCTCAGCAAAAGAATTATGTACATCTTCTACAGAAAAATAAAGTAAAATTAAACCAAGAGAGAATTTTAAATATGTTATACATTGGCATGAAATGTTTAGGGCCACCTTTACTGGGTTCTTATCAATCAATATTGATAAGCATGTCTTGATTGGTTATTGATAAGCTTGAAAGGGTGAATTTACTTTCTAAAGAGGTAGAAAATAGGTTGCTTAACCAATAATGCAACTTTAAACATTCTAACTAGATAACCCACTGAAGTAAAATAGTTGTATATCACAGCATATGAATCTATGGACACTTCATTCAACCATACAATACACCACCATAGGACACAGAGTGCATTTTAGCTCCACTTAGGGCTCTCAGAAGAATCAACCTGGTTTTGCTCATGGCATCCAAGGGACTTTATGATTCTTTAGAAAGAAAGAGTATTTTAAAAACTAGAGCTACTTTGTTAAAGATCATGTGCTGTAAGCAACCTAGTGAAGGCGGGTTGATTTAGAAATATGGAGGAACATGTAAGTAGTGTGATGGCCCTCGTACCTTTGCATTACCAAGAAGCATTCCAGGAGCAGCTTTAGCATACCCCCCTTCCACCCAGGCAGTCAGCACTGCTGCCTCTTCATTCCTGAATAGACCATGCAACTCAAGACAAAATTTATGTCTTATAACTAAAAAGAGTAACCTGTTTAAATTCATGTGAATTGCCTTTTTTTACAGAGAGTATTAAGGTTTCCTAACTCATTACTTTTTAATTTTATTTTATGGACAAAATCTTAAGGACTCTTGGGAAGGATAAAGCACTGCCTTTCAAAGAGACCACTGCCATCTCCCACTGACCGAAAGAAGTTTGACCATGACTTTGCCATCTCCACTTCCTTTCATGGGGTACATAATATTGTTCGGAACCGGAGCAAAATTCGCAAGGTGGTCTGGTTGGTGGTGGTCTTAAGCTCAGTCTCACTGGTGGTATGGCAGATCTACAGTCGCTTGGTCAACTACTTCTCGTGGCCAACCACAACGTCTGTAGAGGTTCAGTATGTGGAAAAGATAGAGTTCCCAGCTGTGACGTTTTGTAATTTGAACAGGTAAAATTTACTTTTTTAATAATAATAAGTCTCTATAACTTTGGTAGGACAAAGTTTCTTGGATGACTGAAATCAAGTTTTATTATGCATTATTTAACATGGGAAACAATCTAAGTTCTTAAATTGTATTGAAACACATAAACTTAGGGAGGAAAAAAAGCATATTGATTTTTCTTTCACTTATTTTTCTTCTTTTCTTTCTTCCTTTCTACCTTCCATATTTACATGTTATGCATTGCAGAAAGAAAAGCCCTGTCTTTAAATAGATGTAAACATCTTGATTCTTGCACCTTATAAGTTTAATTAGTAAAAAAGAGAGAAACATGCAATCACAATATATGTATGTATAGTGATTGTACAATTCACTAAAGCTATTCTGAGGGCACAGCAGTCAACAGTCTCCTTCTGTGATGCCATGAAATCTGACTATTAAAGGGTGATCAGGCACTTTCTAGGTGGAGATGAGGAATAACTTGAAGAGAGAACTACTATGCAAAAGTTTAGACATATGAAATGCTCTGATGTGTATATGACAAGATATTTAATGAAATGGAGGTAGGGCTATCTTCATGGATGTGTAATCTGTGCAGCCACACAAGGCCCTGACACTTGGCTTAATGTTGTGCTGTCACTGTCTTTAAGTCCTTGACTACAACTTCTTCCAGAAAAGTGCGATTTCCCAGCTGTGTACCAAGTCTGCTGTGGAAAGGCCATCTCCCCAGGAGGCCTTCCAGGCAATGCCCTGCAACTGGCCATGGTCAAGTCTGAAAGATTACACGTAACATTTTCACTCGGTAGGGGTGTGGAAGTAGGATAAGGGTGGGGATTCCTTCAGATTCACCCCCCACCTATCAGCCGTTTGACCATGGACAAATCACTTACCTTCTTAGCTTCAATGTTTTGTATGTATAAAATGATAATATATTATCTATTTCACATGTTTGCTATTACATTAGATGAGGTAACATGTATCTCTTGGTCTCATTCCTGAAGCATTCTCAGACAGGAACTCAATATAAAGTAGATACTATAGCAAGTTTTACAAGAATTCAAGATATGTATCAAGATTACAAAAAGCAAAAAAAAATCAAGCCCCCCCAAAAGATTTTCAATACTATTGCCTTGTCCTGTTTTAAATTGTATGTGTTCTACAAAAGTAAAGATAAGTGCAGGTATCTAAGACTTAATCAAGCTTTCCCTGAGTCAAGCTGCAATTTAAAAATGCCTCTGTTAAGAGTGCTGGGGTTGTTACATACCAGCATGCATTATATGCTAAGCTTTGTAAGGGGTGAAAGGCAAAAACTCTCTCATAAATGGTAGAATAAATCTTGTGAATGCAGGCTCTTTATTAAGAGGATCTAGAAATGTATTACCTTAATATTCTTTGTTCATGCATACCCACAGGCACATGCCCTTCCCAGTGTGAAGACCATTGTTTTAAGGGGTGTTACTTTCAATTCACAGAGAGTAAGTAAGGCTTAATTAGCACTACAATTTGCTTAAAGTTACCATCTAGGGACTGGAAAGACTGTTTACAGACCCCTATCGTCATACTCCTTGTGCTGATGTGTCTTGATGGCAGGAATAGATCCCCAAGATGAGAAAATTTTGCCAATAGACTTCTCATTATTAGGAAGGATTTACCTTTTGCCATGGTACCGAGGGACTATCCAGTGTACATGAAACTCAGAGACCATTTGTTAATAGCCCCCTACTCTATATGACAAAATTATTTTCAGTAACAATCATGAAAATAAACAAATGCTAATAATAACTTCTATGTATTAATTCCAATAAAAATGATAAGAATTAATAAATATAAAACAAAAATACCAACAAAAATAAAATTGAAAGAAAAAGTTTAACACTTGGAATGATTTCAAATGTCAAAAATTTCCACTAAAATGTCTTTACCATAAAATTCAATATACATTTCCATTATATGTGCTAAAAACTACCCCTGTTTTTTTTTTTTTTTTAAATACAACGACCTGTTTTCTTCTACTAATATCAGAGAAAATGACTGGATTTAGTCACTATTGATTTTATTTTATCCATTATTCAAAGACAAGTAACTCAAGTTCTGTTTCTTCATCTTTACAATAATCACTGTACTTCTCTGTTTATTACAAATCTGCATTTAAATGCAAAAATGTAGTAAAAGATTTTAAATAAACAACAAAATCATTACTCATTCAAATATAAAATAAATGTGTCAAAGATTTTATTGATTTGTAAGAGAACTATAAGGTGTTAGTTCATAGGAGAGTGCAAGAAGCATTCTTTCACATTTTCCTCTCCATAAAAGTATTTTAAAAATATAAATTTCTTGTTAATATATGCTAGACTTAGATTTGTTATAGTGGGGCTCAGTGAAAGACTGAGTTAGGCATCAACTTGTACTTAATATTCATTTTGAGAAGTGTAGTTGGAGACATTAATATACATATAAAAGACTGCTTTACTAATTAGTTATTGGTTATTAAGCTGTTCCAATAAATCAATGTACTTTTATTATTATTTTCTATTATTAGCTTCTTACCAGTATGTTAAATAAAAGAGTAAAGCAAACTATAACTAAGCAAGATTTCTAAAATAATATTCTTGGAAGAATTTTGCAGTTTGAATTGAAGTTGAAAATAAACTCAGAGGCAAAACATTTTGGTCTTACACGGAACAATACACCTCACAGAAATTTTCACTTCCTTTGTTTCAAATATTGTTAGATTTTATTTATTAAGTTGAAATCATCTACTTACATTACCATCATGGTCTCAACTATTATTAGTGTAATAAAAAACATTTTTAAAGATATTTAAAAATGCACCCCCCTTTAACCTTTTTATCTATCATATTTGTACCTCCTACACATGTGGTAATTCCTTTCTTCCTCTGCATAATCATCTTGAAAAGAATCTAGTGAATGTTGCATGAGGCAGTATCGACTCAGCCTGTGTGGGATTCCAAGGTCACAGGACTTTGGAGCAGATCCTATGAGTCAGTGAGAGTGAGAAAGCCAAAGTAGACTAAAGGTCCATTGCTCAATTTATGGCTAACACTGTTCTTCACATCAACATCTGCTGCTAATGTAGAATGCTAACTCCTCAAAAAGTCACTAGGAACACTTCTGAAAAGAAAAGCAAAGTTTTCAGATATAATGTAGTTAGGTAGAGTAGTTAGGTAGAATACCCCCATGATGGAGGCTTGAGAGTCTCTCCGAAAAAAGGCAAAGTCAGAGGATGATAGTTTTAAAGTTTCAGAGCCTGGGCTGGTGGTTTTCAGACAGGTCTTGCAAAACCCAAACCTGGTTAGCTAAAGTGTTATATTAGAGATTGCTCATAAAAGTAGTTTGTCTTTTTTAATCTCTAAAAGTCTATATGATATTTGTTTGTTGTTGGTTTTTTTTTCCCATTTTTGGTTTGGTTTTGTGTATGCCCTACCTTGACTGAGAAAGGATCTAATGTGAATTGTCTGAGAAAGAAAAAGTTATATAAAAGATAATATAAAAGAAAGCAAAAATAAAATATAAAATCTGGGACAGGAGTGAGGTTATAGACTAGCCACACTGCCTTGTACACTTATTAAAAGTGAGTAACATATTTCATTCCATGCCTTCTAGCAGTCAATTTGAGAAACTTTCGTTCAGCTTCAAGATTTATAGCACCAAAACACTAATCACATTTTGAAAGGAATATAAGACATGCAATTAAAGAACCACACATTAGCAACCTAGGTGCCCATCAATAAATGAATGGATCAAAAAACTATGGTACATTTACACAATGGAATTCTATGCAGCAGAAAGAAAGAAGGAGCTCCTACCCTATGCAACATGATGGATGCAACTGGAAAGCATTATGCTAAGTGAAATAAGCCATGCAGTGAAAGATAAATACCATATGATCTCACCTTTAACAGGAACCTAAACAACAAAACAAAGAAACAAGCAAAATATAGTCAAAGACACTGAAATCTTAGAGGGCAGGCGGAAAGTGACCAGAGGAGAGAGAAGAGGGAGTTTCAGGGGAAAAAGGGAAGGGTTTACAAGAACAAAGTTAAAAGACACATGGACAAAAACTAGGGGGAGGGTGGTAATGGGAGGGAACTTGGGAGGGAGGGGGAGAAAAAAAAGAACCACACATTACACAAGGCAGAAATTGCTCAGCAAAATAGGAGAATTACAAATTACTTATAGTAGAGCAAATAGATTACTTCTGCTTTGATTGTCAGGAAAATACTTTCCAATAATGAAGAATTTACTTAATGAATATTTACCTAACATTGACTACATTTCAGGTGCTCTTCTCAATGGTTGAGGAAAAATAATTCACTCATGGAAATAACCTTCTGAGCTAGGTGATGCTAACATATACCAACTTTAGAAAAGTCACAGTGACTTGAAGTTTGCCTACATCACACCATTAAGTGGCTGTAACAATCATGGCTGCATCACAGAAACAGAATCAATACAAGTGACATAAAATAAGGGTAGTATTATAGGGATTAAGGCCCACTGAATCATAGGGGAGAGCCTGAAGTCAGCAAGGTCAGCAGCCAGAAAGAAAGATAAATATGAAAGACATGGATACAAGCTGGAAATGTGGGTCCCTCTTTTTTACTACCACACACCTTGATGGTGACCTACCAGATAAGTTGGCACATTTTCCAGGTTGCACTGTCATTGACCCAGGATTTGAAGAAACCAAAGGAAGAAACTGAACAGGAGCTGAAGGAAATGTCATCCTGGCTGTTGTCCCATATCACAAGTTGTGTGAGCGTGAGTGACCATAGCTTCTGGCCAACAGTGAGCTTCAGATTGTAACCAGACACATACAAGGAAGGGGATGTTGGGAAATATAGCTCCAGCATAGCCATGCAAACACAGTACAAAGCCCCCACAATGGCAAAGGAAATCTGGCTTCAAAGTCTATATTCCTAACAACTACACATTTCTACCTCTCCTTTCATATTGGGTCGTGAATATCCATCAAGATGGTCCATATCAAGGTCTGGAAGGTATTTTAGGTAAGTGAAACTATATGTACAAATACAAGGTAAATTGCAGGATGTGACAAAGACCTTTTAGGACTGCGATTTTGTTTGACTGTATTATGAATGAGAGAAAGTATAGGACAGAAGCTGGAGAAGCTGAGAGGGTCCAGATGTTTTGTCTCTGTCCTCTACATGATAACAAGTTTTCATTATTCTAAATATTGTCTTTATTTCTACTGATAGGTTCCAAACTGATGCTGTGACCAAATTTGGTTTTATTTTTTTCTTATGGAATATTGTATCCAAAGTCCTCCATCTCCAGGAAATCAGTGCTAATTCCACTGGTTTCAAAGAGGCTATTGATTTTCTTGAAAGTCAACAAAACTTCAGCATTACAGAGTTTGTCAAGAAAAATGGCTTTTATCTCAACAATACTACTTTGTTGGCATGTGACTTTTTTGGAAAGCCATGTAGCTCCCAGGTAATGATTTGTTTCTTTGAATATCATCAATATAACAAGCTACTTTATTATACTGTTTCACATTGAGATAAAGTTTATTCCCATGGGCAATCTAAATTTTCTCAAAAATTACTTTTCATTAGGTTGGCCTTATGATAGCAGAGGGTATGGAATATATATAAGACATGATTTCTTTTTCAAATAATCAGATAAGAAAAGATATAGAACAGAAATCTTTGGTTACCTTTCTTGCAGGATAATCGTTTCAAAAGAAAAACAAATTTGGCATAAGAGGATTTTCTAATTTTTCCCATTTATCAACAAACAATATATTCCAAGGTAGCATTTTTATTATCACTAAGCAATGAACATTCTGTTTTTATGCTTACGATACTGCATTAGAGGTTATAGAAAATGAGAAGGCCCCAGCATTTGACTATAAAGATTATGTGTATTTCTCTAATCACTCACAATATCTTGATTTTGTTTATGTAACTAATCTACATTTAAAATAAAATGATTGACATATCTGGAATCTGTTAGCAAAAGGAGATACAAGCAATGCATTGCCTTGCTTCCCATATCAGCAATTCCGTGTCATGTGTTGTTAGGGGATTCACAAACTCATGGTTCTGGGACACAGTTCTTCATCTGTGTGGTAGACTTCCTTAGCTCGTAGTGGACAGAAAAGCAGTGCCTGAGAGACTCCCGACAGAGATGAGGCCTGCTCCGAACTCAACTTAGAGAAGAAGCTCTTCTGTGTAGCTTTTTATTTACAAGTACATTGAAACTTATCACCAAGGAATTTTATATTAGACATGACCTTTTCAGTTACAAATTACCAAAACCCATCTCTGATAAGTTAAGGAGTAAAAGGAATGAGTGGAGTTAATTAAGTGGGAGCTAGCTCTCAGAGTGGAACTGCCTTCAGAAAGGCTCAGCAAGGGACTCAGGGCTACCACGAACATTTTGTTTTGGTTTCCATCTAATGACTCTGGCTGGCTTCCTGTCTGCACGAGTCCTCCTCATACAGAGCCTCCAAAGTTAGAGGCAGGATGGCTGCTGACAGCTCTAGCCCCTAATTATCATAGTTACCTATGTCATCCAGTCCTGCATCCACTAACTAATCCCATGGAAGACTCAAGTTAGCTCTACTTGGGAAACATATTAATTCCTGAACCAATCTCTGACACGAGGCAGTGGAGTATTAAGATTGGCCCATCTGCTTGGGCTGGTGTGGCTCAGTTGGTTGGAGCATCGTCCTGTAGACCTAAGGGTAGGAGGGTTCAATTCTGGTCAGGGCACACACCTGGGATGTGGGTTTGGTTCGGGTCAGATGTGTGCCAGAGGCAGCCAACGGATATTTCTCTCTCTTGTCTATGTTTCTCTCCCTCTCTCTCTCCCTCCTTTCCCCTCTCTAAGCATGCCCTCCAGTGAAGATAAAAAAAAGATTGGCCCAGCTTGGGTCATGTGTGAACCTCCATAGTGGAGGTGATCATAGGAGGAGGGTCAGAGGAGCAGAGTCTTGTGATAGCTGCCCCACTGTGGCCATGCACGGTGGGAGAGGGGCAGCCCCTTCAAAAAGGGATGCTGAGGGATTCTCCATAGGTAAAATATGTTTTCATGAATACTTAGTAAATACAAAACAAATACTTTTTAAATGTTTTCAAAATATGCTAAATTATATATGAAACTGTCTTAATTAGATAATCACATACAAATTGACTAGTACGTAGTACAAATTAATGAAAACATAGAATACAAGCATAAATCATTTGACTTTATTTTTTCTGGTATTTCTGCATTCTCATTGAGACATCCATGATTTAAGAAAAAAAGTTATAGCAATTTAAACTTTAGAAATGACCCAAATACCCAACTGATTGTGTTTTATTTGGTTCATTTTCATATTGAAGGATTTTGCACATGTCTTCACAGAATATGGAAATTGCTTTACTTTTAATCATGGTGAAAATATTGAAGCAAGAAGAAAAGTGACCGTCTCTGGCAGAGGGTTAAGCTTGCTCTTCAATGTCAATCAGGTATTGCGTTCCCTTAAACCCAGCCTGAGCTGAAGACACACAGTAATGAACATGGGTTTCTAAGGATTTGATTAAGATATTCTGCCTTGTCAAATTGTTCCTACCAGCTGAATATAATTTTGTTTTATTTAACTTTGATTAGAGGCCTATGGGTGCAACTATTGACTTAGAGATGTAAAAGACAAAATTTAGAGGCATAATCTGGACATTTTTAGCTATACCACTGACTATTACTGCGACTCCAGGAAATGGTCATGCCACAAAGTTTTAAAAAATTCTAACTCAAAATATATAGTTAATTATAGATGATGCTATGTATTTCAAAAAAGCCTAGACTTACATATAACTAAGCCTAATTTCTGTAACTGTGTAAATTGTCTAAAAAATTCTAAGTATTTAGGTTTTAAATCTTCAGACCCCTAAGAAATGCAGCGTTTCTACCTTCAAGAGTACCTGATGGGGCTCTCACCCAAGTTAATTCCTCACCTTCTTACCTTGCACAACTAATTTAGTATTAAACACTCAGAGGTATTTGCCTCCATTATTATGGTTTTATAAATGAATATGCTGAAATGCTGATGAATTAACTATCCCAAATCACATAATTAATGACAAGGATGAGAAGTAAACTTAGTCTCTCCCAAACACCATTAAATTACCTCATGTCTCAATCCAAGTGAATGAGACCATTGGCTACTTTCAAAGAATTTCTCTTCAAGTATGTCTCATAACTTCCTCTTGTATTGGATTCAAAGTACTTTTCTTTACATTTAAACACAGCAGTGTACAGTGCAATGCATATACCCCTGCTTGTATATCTATTTGATTAACATTTTCAAGTAATTCATATATTAACTATATGGTCACTTCAAGTATAATATAAATTTTATAAGCTAGAATTTCCTAAATACTATTAGAATGCAATTAAAACCTGCAAATTTAACACAACATTCCATAAGTAAATGGCACTGAAATATTTCTCCATGTTACCCAGTTAAATGTTTCTTACAGGGTCATAACAGTCCCTGGAAAAAGAGTGTTCTGAGTTACAAATGGAAGATTAAGCATGTTTATTAAATGTAATTCCATAATGCAGTTGACCCATTCAAGAGAAAAATCATCATATTTCTAAATCCATTTCTTCTCCTTATAGCCTGAAATTAAAACTAACAAAGTCTCCAGACCTTTAGTCTTAAATCTCTTCATCTGACATAAGATCGATCAAAGAAGAGCACTGGGTTAAACAACATGGTATATCTTTACCCTTGTGGGAAAATGAATCTGAATTTTAAATAAGGCAGAGATTTTAATTACAAGGAGAAAAAGAATGCCAAATAAGTTTCTAAAACAAATGAAGCAAAGAGAAGAGCCAAGGAGAGAGCAACTAAGAGGCCCTAGGTAAAGAGAGAGCCAGGGGAAATCAGGTGACTAAAATATATGCGAGGCATGGCCTTCATCTTAGGTGGAAGTGGTCCTTACAAAGCCATCAAAGCCTTAAAATGTCACTCGACTCTAAAAAGTATGCCTGAGGTGTTTTATTTTCAAAACTTATCTATAAAAAGAGATTAAAGAGTGATAAGATATATTTGACTTCAAGTAAGTCAAATTCTATCATGCGATAAAACTAAATCTCAAACTTGTGTGGAATTGATGTAAATATGTAAATGGGGACGTGTATTTTTGTTTTAGGAGGAATTCACTGATGACCCCACGATAGGTTTTGTTGACACTGGGATCATCTTTGTCATCCATTCACCAAAGAAGGTGCCACAGTTTGATGGTTTGGGTTTGTCATCACCTGTGGGGATGCGCGCACGGGTCACAATCCGCCAAGTGAAGGTAAAGATGAGCAAACTGTGTATCCTGAAGGGATTCAAGGAGGACAGTGAATGCATATACACACAAATAATATTTTTTACTAGAAATGCCTTTATCACACCACTGAAATCCCACGGTTTCATTTCAGATACTTTCCTTTATTAATAGGCACACATTTAGTAAAAACAGTGAATTCACATATATGATGTAAGTGAAAGCCAGCAAGCCTAGCAAATCCAAGGTAACTTTAAAACTCATTCAAATGGGGAAGGCTCAGTGAGTTAGAGGAGACACCTGTGGAACTGTGCATTTTCTCAGTGGGACATCTTGTGAAGTAGGAAAATAACTGGGGAAAGCAGACATGTTGCAGTCAGACATGTCTGCCGGGTTTCCATTTGCCAGCTACTTGCTCTGGAACTTCTTCAATTAACTTCTTTAATTTCCTTCTCTTCTCTGTACACTGCGAGAGAGGGGTGTCTAGGAGGAGGTTATGTTTCCTTTTTCACAGTTATTATGAAGTTTAAGTGAACTCCCATAAAGAAAGCACTTACCTTATTGCCTGGTACCTAATAGGTGCTCAATAAAAAGTTTTGGTATGAGTTTGGTAATTTTTGTGAGTAAGTTCATTAATATACTAACACCATTTCCATAAGTGATAATATTTTTATATGAATTGATGTTTACACCAATCAGTATGTCTGATTTTATTAATTTACTACGGGTACAGAGCATTTGGGATACGCATTAAAAAGCCACTGTTAGTCTTACCTTCAAAGATTTTTCAGGTTGATAGAGTAGCCAAGAAAGTAAAAATGTGTATCAGCCTGTCTTCTTGGAGTGTAAAGGGATGGACTGCCTCAGAAAAATTTCCTGAACCAGGTGTTTACGTCATCTTAAGACAGTTCATCAAGAACACCCTTGGGGGCAATGCAACCCCGACATCAAGCTGCAGAATTTTGGCACCTACAGCACTTCCGGTTGCTTGAAGGAGTGTAAGGCGGGGCACATAGAGAAGCAGTGTGGATGTTTGCCTTTTCTGCTCCCTGGTAAGTGAAGGACGTCAACCTTCCCCTTATCTGACTCTATTTACTTCCACTGGACAAATACAACCTCAACTGACAGATTTCAATTCAAGGGATTCAGTTCAAGAGATCTGTAGAAAGTTAAAAAAAAAAAAAGTGTTATTAGGGCCAGTGGCTAATTCTTATTTTCAAAATATAAAACTGGGTAGAGTCATACATCTAAAACTGTTCATTACAGTTTTCTCAATTGGAGAGAAAATTAGATCATCTATATAAATTTTACTGGCCCTGAATATTTCACTATGGGGAAACTCTTTACTTGGTGGCTAGAAAAGAAATTCCACGCTCCTTTTGCATACAATTTGAAACGTTCCCAGAGCCCTGGATGTGCAAGGTCAGTGTTGCACGAGGCAGAAGAGCAGGGTGGGTAAGGGCCGCCTCTGACCCAGGCTGCTCGTCTCAGCTCCACGACTCCTCATCTTTGTGACCCTGGCACTTAACGTTCGTGTATTTCCTGTGCGATGGAGAGAATGACAATGCCTTACCTTATAGGATTGTGATAAGGATGAGACAAGTATGTAAGTGGTTTAAAAAGCCCCTGGGACAGTCTCCAACCTGTATACCTTGGTTGGGTATAGCTCTTCAAAACCAAAGGTCACTGGTTCCATTCCATGCCTGGGTCATGGGTTAGGTCAGTGCAGGCACGTACAAGAGGCAACTGATGGATGTTTCTCACTCACACCAACGCTTCTCTCCTTCCCCTTCTCCATGCCTATTCCTCTCCATACAATAACTAATTAATTAATCAAATATAATAAATTAATAAGCGGTGGGCACAGAACACATTCTATAGAAGTGTTGGCTATTTTTATCAGATGTCCTTCATTCTTGTTCTCCCAGCGTGTTTATAAAGAAATGTAGTGTGCATTAAAAGCACAGAAACTTTGGCTGTATAAGTTTGCCACTATGGCCTATCACACACACTCTCTCTCTCTCTCCACTGCACTACCTCCCACACAGAGGTATACTAATGCTCTCTCTGCTCTCATAACAGTGGTCTCTACTTAGCAAACTACTTCTTAAAAATTTTGAGAATCATTACTTTCTTGTTTCTAAAATTCTGATTAATGGTTTCTGAGCCCTCCAAAAACTGTTATAGAACTGTTAGTTCTGGCTCTGATCTTTTCAAAGTTACTGGGAAAAAGTCTGAATTGATAGATGGAAAATAATGTTTGTAATATTAAAAAGTATTACTTCTTACTGAATAGCCTGTATGAACCAGAACTAGACAAGGTGAAATATGAAACACAAAGCATGGGATGTGCACAAACTTTAGGACATACCAGCTGCTTTCAGGATAATATTTTTCTTTGGTTTGATCTCCATATATTCTTTTTAAGTGTGTGGAAGGTGAGGAAAAATTGAAACTTATAGACATTAAACAAAATAGCTAAAATAATTCCACTAACAATTTGTTGAGGCAGTCCTTGAAACCCATTTTACAGATATCGGTTGTTTCCAGAATTTTATTGTTCTTTGTAATAGGAGAAATATCACTGCAACAAGTAAGGCACACTTTGGAAAGTGGATTGTTACTTAATGTCGGAGGTAGCTTCTTTCTCTTTTGTTTGTAATTCTTTCAATTCCTTCACAAAGAGAACTTCCTAATGATTAGCCCTGATTTATCCCCAAACTGTAAGTGTACAGTCTCTTTAGGTTATTCTCAGGACTACTGACTGAACGTTGAGGCTAACCTCAGAGACCACGTGGGTTATAGCAATAAATAGTGTAGTAAGATGCAAAGATGAAGGCTTGAGAATCAGCCTGAGTTACACCAGCTCTGAAACACACTGATTTCACAATCTGTCTCAAGGCCCACAGCACATGCTACCAAATATTGGTACTTACCTGTCCCATCTTACTTACCACTTGAAAGGCAGCCTGCCAGGTGAGGTTTGTGACTTAATCACACACACACCCACACACACATGCACACATACAGAATCAATGGGTAGAGGGAGCAGGAGACAAAGTGAAGAGAAGGAGCCATGAGTCCTCCTCCTCCAACAGCTCAGGCAAGCCACATTCTGAACCTTACTTTCTTCATTGGTAAAGCGATGACTCTCACATCACAGGATTAGAGTTGGAAGAAATGAGATGAAAAATGTGAAAGCAATTTTAAATTTCAAAGCCACCAACATTTTAAAGTTATTATCCACTTCAGTAAATTTAGAATGATATACACAGATGGAAAGAAACACGGAAAGAAACAAAAACATTCATCTTCTTCCCAATGTATATTTCCATAGAGTATTAGCAGGTTTCATACTTTTTTTGCAAAAGAATAAATGTACAGATGGATAGATTGGTGGATGTATGGATGGATGGATGGAAGGAAGCTACTTTTTTTGTCATTATGTCATTTATTTTATAAAATGTGAAGTCTCTATATTTATACCTATTCTTTTTAAGGAAATGGGATAGAGTGTGACCTACAAAAGTTTTACAACTGCGTTTCTCCTACACTTGGTATGTGGCTTAACATATTTTTTTATTTTCAAGATTTATATGAAAGCTGTTCACAGTAACACAAGACATTAAATTATACTATGAATAGTCCATAAAAGAAATAAAAGAAAGACTATAAGAGGGCCTCTCTGATGTTCTTAAAATTAAGAATGTTAGTAACTTACACAGGCATAGTAAAACAAAACAATGTCTAATATTTTACAAAAATAAGCACAGATACTTTCTGGAAAGAATTTCTTTTTTATTTTCTAACAAATATCTGAATCTAGTGACTCAACTAATTTAAGAAAAACAAATTCCTACATTTTACATTTTGTTTCCTTTGCTGTATATATACTAAAAATAAATAAAATATAAAATTTTTTGTTAAGAAAGTAGTGATAAAATTTGTCAGCTACTGTTTTTAGCATTAAAAGTAAAATAATAAGATTTTTAAAGCTCTGCCCTCCCCCTGTGAAATAGTCCTCTTCTCTGAATGTTCTGTTCTGGTTTTCATTTCAGACCACATTGAAGTTAAGGGATTATGTACGATGGGAACATATAATTCTAGCTGCCCTGTGCCTTGTGAAGAAACAGAATACCCAGCTACTGTTTCTTATTCCACTTTTCCAAGTCAAAAAGCTTTAAAACACTTTTCTAAGAAGTTGAATCGAAGCCAAAAATACATCAGGTAACCTTTTTAGTCTTGTCAATTATTTGTTATTAACATGAATAGTTTCTTTACTCAAAACTTTCAAAGTCTCAGGAAATGAAATTCTGATCCATCAGAGGTAATAGTTTCCATCACTGAATTAACAATGAAACACTAGAATTTTAAAAGTAAGTAAGATAATATTTTTCAATTATTTAACTTAATTATATGAAAAGTAAAATGAGGTTTGCTTGAGTAATTTGTTCATGATCTTACTTGGCTCAACTTGGAAAAAGAATAATGCTTTAATATCAGTTAATCTTGAACTGCTTTAAAATACCAAAATTCTTTACCTGTTTACTATATAGTTTGAGTCCCCTAATGACTGTACAAGGTAGAGGGAGCTCAAATCATAATTCCTGTTTTATAGATGAGAAAACTGAAGTCCTGTATTTCACGTAACGCTTATCTGAAGGTGCTCAGTGGCACGGAAAGAGGTTATGCCCAAGACCTATGGTTTTGGACTTCTTATATTTTCCACAGAGATATATAATTCTAATTTAATTAACTGCAGATTAAATTAGGTCTCTTTATGCTACCCCATACTGCCTCTTAGAAATTACAAGTTAAACTTCATAAAGAACTTCTTTTTTTTTTAAATCAGGAAGCAGCCTTAACATCTGTCTGTTTTTATTTATATTTTTAAACAGAGAACCTGAAATAGTAATACAGTACATTAGTGTTTATACTTATATTTGTTATAATAAAAATAAGCTGATATACTTTTGCACAGCCTAGTACCAAACTTTGGAAGCATATTTAAATTCTAGTTTTAGACTGCTATTTATTTTAATCTAATGAGAAATGCTCCTTTTGTGTAAATACTTAGATAGCAAAGTGATCTTTGCAAATCAGGAAGAAAAATTATTTTCATTTAGACAGGGTTGATAGGGTATGATTTCAAACATGTAGCAGAGAAAAAGAAGGCAAGCTAGAAAATGGGCATTTATATGTTTAAGACTATTTCTCCTACAGATGCCTCTTTATATCCAATTTTAATATAGGGAACTGATTCATTTATAGTGTTATTTCTATTATATACCTAAATATGAACTAGGAAGAGCATTTTGCATGACTTTGAGATGATAGAGATTGGAGTTTCAAAATTATTTAATATGCAGAGAATGTAAGCATGATATTGGAAGCACATTGGTGAATAAGAAACCCATGAATAAACAAGAAGATCCGAGAGGACATCGTTTTCTTTTGTTTTGTTTTTTTTGCCCTAAAACTTACATTATTGTTGTAGGTGAAAAAAACTTTTCCCTTCTCCCATTCAAGGTTCTTTGGCTAGTTGAACAATTACATTGGTATAAGACAGATTAAAAGGAGAAAACAAATTTAATATCATACATTTAAGAGCCCATAAAAACTATGAGACTCAAAGAAGTGACCAATGAAGGCAGCTTCTATACCTTTTAGACAAAGAAACAATACATTTGTTAAAATTGACTAGACAAAGAGTTTGGAGCTTGGAGTAGTATTAGTGAGGAAGTAACAAGGTCTGTTTATACAGCTTTCTTGCCCTAAATTCCCTGTCTTTGGTACAGGGAGGGCACCTTTCATATGGGGATTTCTTTTTAATTTCAGGGGGGCAAACAAAGGTCAGAATGTCCTCTTTCATGGGCTCTTTTTAAATTAGTAATTTTAATTTAAAATAATCAGTATTCCAAAATGGTATTCTGCTCCCCTTCATGATAAATTGTTCTACAATTAATCTTATCACATAATTGATATGTAGGCACCCTACATTGTGGTGAATATTAGAGATCATTACCTCAAAAACTAAGGCAAGTAGCTGAACAAATACAGTTGAACTTGGGTATCCAAATCCTACATAGAGTTGGTGGTGAGCAGTCACACATACAACTAAGAAATTGGTTTGTGAACAGGTACCAGAAATCAAAGAGTAATAAATCAGAAACCAGAAATGAAGTTTGGAGAGCAGATGTGAAACCTTAGCAGCAATAAGATTGCTTTTTAAAGCAATCCCTTACTTAATCATGAGCCCCGTATTGTGTTTCTTCCTGGGGCACAAAGCTGTCCCATACTTTGACCAATCCTGGGCCTCTTGTGGGAGCTGATGAGCCCCACTGAGAAGATGATAAAAAGCTTCCCTTGACTGAAGCAGGCAGTACGAAAGTGAATATGAGGGCAAATGATGGTGAATTTGGGCCAATTCTGTTAGCAAACAAAAAAAATGTAAGTTGTTTTGTTTTAGTGTGACACATTTTCAAGTAAAACTATAAAATCATTTGCTTTGTTCAAAACCTTTAAAACAGCATCATACTTGAGCACCTGGAATCATTTCTTTAGTGTTTTGTTTATACAAAATCACTCAATTTTTCATTGATCTCATCGCCCTTATTAAAATCCAGATTTTGTTTTATCAGCATGCATTTCCTGACACAAACAACTATTCTTGGACTTAAATCCTCAATAATTTTATGGGCATTGTAATGGGTAGATTCAGTGAGAGCCAAATCACTGGGCATCTCACCTACCTAAGAGAAGTTGAGTAAATATCACAATATTTTTGCAGGGGATGGATTTACTTTTTCTCAAAAACACAGAAGAGTAATGTTTGAGTTTTGTACTTGGGAAAATGGTTATGAGTTTTGTGCTTGGGAAATTAAACATTATTATCAGTGTGCATACAAATTAGGAACACAATGGATGACAAGAAGATGGCAATATTACTAACATTTCTAGACTTCCAGGACAACTTTATTATTTCCATCAATTTGGAAATTGTTTTATTACTTGTAAATATATTACACCCCCTTCATTATTGATTTAAATATAGTACATTGTCCTGTTACCCAGGGCTAAACCAATGAAAATTAAGTAAACATATTAATGATACATTTTGAATTAAGTATATTTGGGAACATTGATTTCTAAAACTGTAAACAATAAGGAGAGTGATTCATAGTTATCTTTCTTAGATATTTTAAAGAACAGCACATAATTCCAGGAAACAACGCTAATAGAATCCATTCTTAATGACAATTATTATTGGTAAGTGAAAATCACCAGGTGGTTAGTTTCCACCTTATAAGACAGACAAGTTAATATTTATCCATTTATTCATCGGTTTCATCTTCAGTGTGTCCCCTTATTTGTCCATATCATGAGCTCCTGTTAAGTGTCAAGATTCAGGAGTGTCGTAGGCTTTAAGGATACCCTGTGCACAAAAGACAAAAGCCCCAAAAGACAAAAGCCTCACATTGTTTCATTTATGTCCATTGGGGTAGAGACCGGCAATAAATGCAAATAGTCATCTCAGATGATACTAAGTGCCATGGAAGGAAAAGAGCAGAAAAAGAGGTTGAGGAGGCCAGGTAAGGGAGGGTTATTCTCAGGGCTGAAGACTGTGATCAAATAAGATCGTCCTGGGAAAGTGACAGTTGAACAAAGACCTAAAGCAGTGGGGCTGCACTTTTGGTTTTAAGTCCCTTTGCAGTCTTAAGACTTTGCCTAATGGGGTAGGACTTGCAGGGGAGATCCCACAGGTGGACTAGAGGTTGTGTGGTTTAACCTTCCCTGGTGCCAGTGGAGGAAGTGCATGGGCCTTCTCATCAGCTTACATCTCATGGGACAAGAAGAGGGAGTGGTGATATTTCAAAGCTGTCAGCAGTGAAATATCAAAACATATTAATGAATTTTTCATACTCTCTCATACCAATATCCATTGATCCTGTACTTTCAATGGATCTTTTAGCCATGCATATTTTTGAACATCATTTATTGGTCATTAAAAAATTCTCTGAGTCACGCAGATCTCCCAAATATTGATTCATTTTATTATATAATATGCATTTAATTTTAATATTATTACTTAGTAAAATTTTTAAAAATTTTGAAGTTGTCAAGCTCAATAGCAGACACAAATTTTTCAAAATTTTAACTTTAGCATAAAAGCTCAGCTTAAAATTTATCCTTGACTGCAAATCTTATTAACTATTTTTCTTCAAGGGACAGGCCCATTTTCATTTTTGTGAAAATGTCTGCAAATGTCATAGTCTGAGTAAGCAAAGTTTGTCAGTAATATTTTTAAATAAAAATGATGTTCCCTGTAAAAAGTGACTACTTCAGCTCTCTTGAAATGCTAATCACAATGAAAATGTCAAATAATACGTTAGTATACTATGAAAATAATTTTAACCCCGTGAGCTTTCAAAAAGATATTGGACACCCGTAGTGGTCTGTGGTCGTACTTTGGAAACAGCTAACCTAAAAGAGATATAAGAGCTGGTCTTGATATTATTTGAAGTAATTACATTCCAAAAGGAGGGAAAATGAAATGCAGAGGAAAACCCCAGGCCAACAGCATGCTTGCATGTGGATAGATTAGAATGGAGATTGGTGTGGCAGGAAGCAGAGTATATGATTGTGGTAAGAGGTGTTTGGATTCTGGATATACACATATGTTAATGGTAAAACAAATATTTACTGCTGGATTGGCTTGCAATGGTATTAAATTATAAGTGGGGAAAAAATTAAGAGTTTGACCTGGACTATATTGAACTTGAAATATGAATTGAACATCCAAGTAAAAATACAAGAAGGGAGTTAGATATATTACAGAAGTTTGAGATAGAAGTCTCAACTTCTCACGCATTACGTCTTGTGCAGAGTTTTTTTATGAAACATCAAATCACCCAGGTGATTCAGCCCCACTACAGCCCAGATTTGGCTCTCTGTGACTTCTGGCTTTTCCCAAAACTAAAATCACCTTTGGAAAGGAAGAGATTTCAGATCATCGATGAGATTCAGAAAAGTGTGACAGGGCAGTTAATGGCAATTGGCAGAACTGTGTGAGGTCCCACGGTGCCTACTTTGAAGGGGACTGAGGTGTCATAGTCCTATGTACAATGTTTCTTGTATCTTCTTCAGTAAAAGTCTCTATTTTTCATATTACAAGGCTGGATAATTTCTGGAAATTTAAATGATGTACTTTTCCAGATTCTCAGGAAAGAGGCACAGAAAAATTATTGGATAAGGGAAAAATTATTTTCCTAAATATCAACATGACAAGAGTGACCTCCAAATGAAGGTATTATAAGTATTAAATACAATGATGATGGATCTAATTTCACGTTAAATAACTTCTGAACCAAAAATGAATATTACTTTTGTCAAATAAGAATTCAGAGTAGCGCAGACAATCTTGATTAAGCTTAATTCTGTTTTTATCCCCAGGGATAATCTTGTAAATATTGAAATAAACTATAGTGACCTAAACTATAAGATAACACAACAGCAAAAAGCAGTGAGTGTGTCTGAATTACTTGGTAAGTGTTATTTAATTACTCCTCAGTTAAAAAAAATTTCTATCAGATTTTTTTCCTTTTGTATCTAAAGGTTAGCATATTAATGGAGGAAAAGAATCAATGGTGCTTGTCATTCACATGTCATTTAAATCGGACACTTTTCTACTCCCTGGACACACCTCCAGCAAACCTCACCTGAGCTTTCACACACAGCATCTTACTATCCCTTCAGCCATCCCCTCACCCCTCAGAAATAGAGTGTTCAGCAATCCAACATCAGGATGGAATGTCAGGCATTTCCGACCTTCACATAAAACTCTACGCAGAGTGAGTTGAAAAGAAGATCCTGGGGAAGCAAAATTTAGCATTTAAGTTGCGACCCCTCTGTGCTTACTCTCCTTCATCACACAGTCCTTAATAAACTGAGTCACTGATTTCCTAGATCTCCCTGAATATTAGAGAGGAGTCACATAAGAGACAGCAGAGGGTGCGAGAGTCAGGCACACTGACAGTAGTCAGACACTGGCAGCCGAGCCCCTGAATGGGGAGGAACTTCCTCAAAGCTCCTGGGCAAGCCTATAATGTCATTATCACACTTGACAAAAATTGTGTGGTCCTAAGTATGGCCCAAGGCAATGAGTTAAAGATAAATGATGCAGTTTATTTTAAAAGACGGTGCAAAGTAGTCAGATTCACAAAGACAAAAAAAAAGGATGATGGTTGCCAGGGCCTGGGAGAAGGGAGAATGAGGAGTTTATTGTTTAATGGGTGCAGAGTTTCACTCGGGGAGATGGAAATGCTGCAGAGATGGAAGGTGATGATGGCCGCACAACAGTGTTAATGCACTCAGTGCCATAGAGCTGTACACTTAAAATCAGATAAAATAGTAAAATGTATGTTATGCAGATTTTATCACATTTAAAAAGCATATGCAATAAAGACAAATATGTATTTACAAAATTTCTGAAGAAAATAGCAGTGCTGTGTTAATATATCTTAATGAAATATTACAAATGCTTAAAAAGAAATAGTTTGGACACTTAAAGTCACAAATTGCTTAGAAATGTATGTTGATGGAAAACATCATCACCTAATAATGCCATCTGAATGTCCCATTTCTACTCTTCATTCAACATATGGAAATGAATTGGTAATTGTCAAGGATGTTTTATGAAAGAATTAACAGTCTCCAAAGTCTCTGAGTTATATTTTGGATATAAATTTGGATATATTTGGATACGTTCACCTTTTCTCTCTCCTTTTTGGGATGATTTATATGAATATTATATTTAAGATACCACTAATTGCTATTACTTTATACCAAACTCTTAATTCGTCTTTATATACCAGTTTTAATTAACTTATTAGCTCCAAATAATTTAAATTCTAGTAATATTTTATTTCCTTTTTATGAAAAAAGCACGCTTTATTCAATGTATTGGTTTCATCACAGCAGATGTCGGAGGTCAACTAGGCCTGTTTTGTGGGGCCAGCATGATTACAGTTATAGAAATTATTGAATATATATTCACCAATTTCTACTGGATATGCATTTTGTTTTTGCTGAAGATACCTGGAATGACCCCAAGGGCTCATCCAACTCAGAATCACCTGGGGAATAAAAATAACATAGAAGAATGCTGATGTTCACTTAGGACAGAAACTTTTGCTTTTGTTCTCTACTTTATTTTCATATTCATTCATGACTAACTCAATGCTATATAATTTCATATTATGGTTTGGGGGAATCAATAAAACCCATTGTAAATATCTATCTCCCTACACATATTTTTATCTCTGCCTGTATTTAAATATATGTAAATTTATACATAAAAGAAAACCAGGCATGTTCTTGTTTTGTATACACCATTGAATTCATAGCACCTAGAACAGTAGAGATTATGTAAACATTTCATAAATTTTCTTTAAATAAGTGGACATTTTTATAATGGAAAAAGACATTCTTTATGATGAAATGTGTAAATTAAAAGAAAACTGTGTATAAGGAGACAAGATCCTTCTTTATTCAGGAAATAATATACATAATTTGTGAATTATAAAATTTCTGAGATTTTCATTTTCACTAAAATTCAACATAATTGTATTTATTGATTTTGTCCTAAGAGTTCTATTATATAACAGACTTTTAGAGGGGCAGGATCTATATCTATTTCCTATACAGATGGATAATTAAAATAAATCTATTTGAAAATAGTTAACTCTGGAATAGTTAACATAGGAAATACACAGTGTTTGTTTATCATTTTCTCCAAATACCTGCATGTACTTATTGAATCTAGAAAGGAAATTCAAGTGTTGTAGTGTCTTGCTCTTTACTCCTCAGAAAAATCAACCTGCTTTCAGCCTCTAGGAATATTCAGTCAGTGGTGAATTGCCCAGAAGCCTTGTCAAATGTATTTAAGAAATCATCATTGAGTCATAGAATGCCAATCCTAAATTCATTCTGGCAATTAGTTCTAGGTCTCATTTCCTTCCCTGCCACATGAGAATAACTCTTGAAAATCCTAAAATGTTTTCAAGTTTAATTATAAGCAAGTGCTATCGCCATAGGAATGAGGCCAATGCAATCTGACAATACTCAAATTAAGAATATTTATATCTCAAGACCCTGAAATCCCAAGCATGGATAAAAACCCTAATCTGTGCTTTTATGCCTGGAATTGTGCAACTGTCCTCTGGAACGCTATAATCTCTTCTCAACAATTAACTACATGATAATATTGCCTGAATGATTCCTTAAATATTTCTTTAATCATGAAATTCTCTTATCCCAAATCATGCTATAGCTTCTAATTTTAATCACCCTTTATAAACTAAACATCTTATATACTAAGCACCATTTTAAACTTCTTTCCCAACATGTTTATCTGGCAGTTCTTTCTCTGTCCCACAAATTTGCCATAATGGTTTGTTCCTCAATAACTATCTCATCATATCTTCTTTGACAGCAATGGCCTTCTCTTTCATGTAAATTCCTAAATCTTTCCCATTCTTTAAGGTTATGCTTTCTCTGTTTAGTTTCCCTGAGCTTCTACTTTCTGTTAGGTTTCTTTATTTGTCTAAATATAGTAAGACATTTAATTAGTACAACATTTTTCTTGAATTTCTTAAATATTGTAATAAAGCAGTACTTAAACAAAACAATTGAACACTATATACAGATATTAAAATACAAAATTAGATATATGCAACTGATCCTTTTTCCTTTTGATTAGTAATAAAAAATTGGAGAATTTGAGAAAATAACAGAATGTACCTACCATTCAGATTTACCATAACTATTAAATTTTGCCATATTTCTCTCAGATTTTACATATTTTGATATGTGCTATATATATTAGTCTGAAACCTGCTTTTTCATTTCACATTTACTGTGTATTCATGCTAACACATGAAGATCGTTTGTTTGAATCCTGCATAAAACATTGAATATATCATGATTTTTTTACTCATTTCCCTTCAAATATTGCATATTTACATTGTTTCAATTGTTATCTACAGCAAAGATATTACAGTGAAACTGTACACAACTCCTTTTGGTTTTGTTTCTAGAAGTGATGTTGCTGGATTTTTTTTTTATATATGCACTTGCACCTTGATTATATATTGCCAAATTGCTCTGTGGTGTAACTGTACCTGTTTATATAGCCAGTGGTAGCATGTGAGAATTCTTATTTCCCCATTATGTTTTCCATTAGATTATAATTGAGATTTTTCCCCAATCTGATGTATATGCATAGGTATCTTATTTTTGCTATAAGAATTCTGTGGACATTAAGCATCAGAATGGAAGCTAATGTACCCTAGACAACAAGAAACATTAGAAAAGTAAGGGGAAGATACAGCAGAATCCTGACCAAGTATGTGTGTAGCTTTGATTGGATTCAGAAAACACTGGGAGATTGAGAAGCCAAAAGTCAATAGGGTGGGCGAGAGCCCTGCTTAAACTCTAATCCTTTAACATGATGGAACTCATATGGCATGGCTCATAGGCAGACTTAACTACATAAAGATATCAGCCAACGGTGGGGGTTATTTGTTGTGGCGGGAGAAGAGTTGTTAAAGTAAATGTGGCACTTACTGGGGGGAGTGTTCTAAGTGAGAATATCCCCCAGAGAGCTGTTGGTCTAGCTACTGAGTTCTGACCATTCTTGTGAGTAGCCATCCTCGAAGATTTATTACAATTTTCCTTGTCATGAAGAAAAAAGAATGAGAAACTGTTTAGAAAAAGAATTTATTTAAACTCATTAAAAAAACTAATAAATTCATTTATTCAGCAAGAAATGAAGGGTTGACTTAAGAAAGGATATCTGATGAGGGGACTGTTCCATCTGTTTGGTAACTTATTTTGCTAAGTCATCTCACTACTAAAATTCTGATATTGGGAACTTCCGGCCAAGATGGAGGTGTAAGTAGACACACTGTGCCTCCTTGCACAACCAGAAGAAGGACAACGATAATTTAAAACAGGAAACAACCAGAACTGACAGAAAATCGAACTGTATGGAAGTCTGACAACCAAGGAGTTAAAGAAGACACATTCATCCTGACCAGTAGCAGGGGTGGAGACAAACAGCTGGTGGAGAGGACTCTCTGCAAAGCAGTGGCAGGCAGACCCAGTGAGGCAGTGGATTGTGGATGGGGCATAGCATCCAAGGCGGCTGGTGGACTGGGCTGTCCCACATTCTCACGCAGATAAACTAGGAGAAACAACTGGGGAGCAGGACAAGTCTCCTCCACCAGGGGAGCAGGGCTCCCAGGGCAGGAAATAAAGCCTCAAACCACTGATTGAAAACACCTGTGGGGGTTGAGGTGGCAGCAGGAGAAACTCCCAGCCTCACAGGAGAGTTTGTTGGAGAGACCCACAGGGTCCTAGAACTTACTCAAATCCACCCACCCTGGAATCAGCACCAGAAGGGCCCAATTTGCTTGTGGGAAGTAGGGGAAGTGGTTGAAATCCAGCAGAGAGCAGAGCAAGTGCCCTTGTTCCTTCTCGGACCCCTCCCCCACAAACAGTGACACAACCAGCGATGTGAGTTGCCCCACGTTGGTGAATGCCTAAAGTTCCACCCCTTACTACATAACAGGCATGATAAGAAAAAAAATGGCCCAAATAAAAGAACAAATCAAAGCTCCAGAAAAAATACAACTAAGTGATGAAGAGCTGGCCAACCTATCTGATGCACAGTTCAAAGCACTGGTAATCAGGATGCTCACAGAATTGGTTGAATTTGGTTGCAAATTAGATGAAAACATGAAGGCTATGCTAAGTGAAATAAAGGAAAATGTACAGGGAACCAATAGTGATGGGAAGGAAACTGGGACTCAAATCAACAATTTGGAGCAGATGGAAGAAATAAAGAACCAACCAGAAAAGAATGAAGAAACAAGAATACAAAAAAATGAGGACAGGCTTAGGAACCTCTAGGATAACTTTAAATGTTCCAACATCTGAATTATAGGGGTACCAGAAGGAGAAGACGAAGAACAACAAATTGAAAACTTATTTGAACAAAACTTATTTGAATAATGGAGGAGAACTTCCCCAATCTGGAAAAGGAAATAGACTTCCAGGAAGTGCAGGAAACTCAGAGAGTCTCAAAGAAGTTGGATCCAAGGAGGAACATACCAAAGCACATCATAATTACATTACCCAAGATTAAAATGAAGGAGAGAATCCTAGAAGCAGCAAGAGTTAAGGGGACAGTAACTACAAAGGAGTTCCCATCAGACTATCAGCTGATTTCTCAAAAGAGACCTTGCAGACAAGAAGGGGCTGGAAAGAAGTATTCCAAGTCATGAAAGGCAAGGACCTACATCCAAGATTGCTTTATCCAGCAAAGCTTTCATTTAGAACGGAAGGGCAGATCAAGTGCTTCTCAGATAATGTCAAGTTAAAGGAGTTCATCATTACCAAGCCCTTATTATATGAAATGTTAAAAGGACTTATCTAAGAAAAAAAAGATAAAAAATATGAACAGTAAAATGACAGTAAACTCACAGTTATTAACAATCACACCTAAAAGATAAACAAAGCAAATAACTAAAACAAGAACAGAACCACAGAAATGGAGATCACATCAGGGGTTATGAACAGGGGAGTGGGAGAGGGAGAGGGGGGGAAAAGGTACAGGGAATAAGAAGCATAATTTGCAGGTAGCAAATAGACAGGGGGAGGGTAAGAATAGTATAAGAAATGTAGAAGCCAAAGAACTTACACTTACGACCCATGTGTGGGAGGCTGCTCTGCTTGGCATGGGCCCAGCTCCCACTGGGAGATGCACAGGACCTACGCCCATGGATAGGCTTCCCCATAGGTCTCTGCAATGTACCTAGGCCACTATGAGTCTTGCTTTTTGCTAAAACTCCCTCACCCTAAATTGAGGACATTTACTGCAAAGCAACTTCCTAAAAACTATGCTAAACCTTCCAAGGATCAGTGTAACCGGTTCAACTACTTTTGCCTTTTCATTTGCAAATATCCCTCTTCTGTGATGTGATTACCAGCATCTCTCCTTTGTTTTCTGTATAAGGTAAGCACCTCTAGTGAGCCTGTGCATAGTTAATGAGGACCTTCTTGTAATGTGCCCAGTAAGGCAATAAAAGTTCATTGGAGAAAGGGCTGAGGCTTTTCTATGCCATCCCTTTTCCTCCACTGGATTTGGTAATCAGTGTGAATGTCTCATTTCATCCATGATGACAAGGAACCCATGAGCCGGGGTCTACATCACCCATGGACATGAACTGAAGCGGGGGAATGTGGGTCGGAGGGGGTATGCAGGGTGGAAGGGAGTGAAGAGGGAAAATGGGACAACTGTAATAGCATAATCAATAAAATATATTAAAAAAATTTTAAAAATTCTGAAAATCCACAGAAGCATCACTCTTCCTCTGAAGGCATAGTGAATGCTGGCATATGAGTAATTACTTTTAGATTTAAGGTGATAGAAAGCTTACTTCCAAAACTTAATAAGAATAGAAATGAACTCATTAGAGTGCCTATATCCAAAATCTAAATAGAGGTTGAGTAATAGCAGAAACACAAGTTTGAAGAGAAGGGATTTAAATCCCCAAGTCCAATTAGAATCAATCGAGACATTTTTCTAGAGTTAGGGGGTTTGAGTAAATAAGAAAGAAGATTAAGCACTTCAAAAATTGTTCAACAATTTCCACAATACCATCAGTTATTCTCCCCATGGTAGTGGGGAGACAACTTTTATGCAAATTCATTATTTCATTAGGTCTTACGCATCTGCATTAATTAAAATGTATAGAAAGAAGACTGAAGCAAACAAAGAATTAGCTCAGATGACTCAAACATCCACTTTAAATCATAGTTAAAATTTGTATATGCTGACACACCAGAATTTACTGTTTAATTAAATATTATTTCTATCAGTGACCATTCAAATGTCCTGAATGTATTTGTGTATCTTTCTAGTGCACTGGTAAAATGTCTATCCACATTTCATGCATGAAAGAACATGTAGTTTCTGACATGAGGTTTTCACATGTAGTCTCACACATGAGGTTTGTTCCATTGAACAAAAAGACAAGTCATCAAAACTATATCAGATAGAAGAATGCCAACTGGTTTTAACCAGGCACTATGGCAGCACAGACCTAACTTAAAATGGGAAATCAGGGACCTTTCTTCTGTATTTCTGGGAGACCTTGTTAGAAGTCTTAGAAAAAACATTTTTAAGTTCCCCTGATTAGTAGCCTCTGTAAATAAATGAAAATGCTAGCCACTGGAGGCAGGGTGCAACAAAGAGACATTGACCAAAGGGTTCTCTCCGCACCCAGAGAGCCAGCACTTTTAGCCGATGACTTAATGGAAGGAGACAGTCAGTGACATTCTTTTTCTACTTCAGCAGCCCATCAGAGCTCACTATTGGAATTAATCAATCCCACAACCTGAATCCACACTCTAGGGCCAATCTTGTTTTTAGGCAGCCGATAAACATTTTATACTCAGACATTTCTCCAACTGCCATACCATATGGGTTCTTTTGTTCTGTCCTCATGATTGCTGCCACCACAAAAAGTTTTAACATGTTCCCTTCGCTAGAGCTGTTTTGGCTCTCTATCTGTGCCTCAGGCCTCCAATCTTGTTCAGTGTTTGTCATGAGAACAAGGGCCCAAACCACCTGTCATATCTCCTGTATAATTTTGGTCATTTGCCTAACTAGAATTTTGTTACATGATACCCAGTCATCTCCTATCAAAACACTCACCAGAAGTTCATTTGCCAAGTGCTTTGCTTCCATGGGATTTGAGATATCAGAACACACTGTCTGGAAGCATAGGCTCCAGCATTAGTTGAAGGTATAGTTAGTCCCTGGCTCTTGAACTCATTCTCTGACTTTTGGTGAGTCACCCAAACTTTTTGTGCTATAGTTGACCTTTCATGTAAAATGGAGGTGATAATGACAGTATTGACTCAATGGGTTGCTGCAAAGGTTAAACACATACAAAATGTCTCAAACAATGTTGGGCATATGGGAGCACTGGGTGACTTTAGTATTGTTCCTCAATTGCCATGTAGTAGTGTGGATTTTGTTGTGAGTTTGAGTGGCAGTAAGGGTTCTGATCGCCTCTGATCTTAAGTTTTTCATGCCCACTAAGTTTGATTAGCAGTTACAATGCAACACAACATTTCAAGAGATGTACATTTTAAAATGGAGTTTGAAACTTTTATAGTAGTGTGAACATTATTTTTAAAATAACTCTTTTGTAGAAGGCCTTTACATGTTAAGAAATGCAAAGAGGCCCTAGCTAATGTAGTTCACTGGATTGAGCATGGACCTGTGAACCAAAGGATCACTGGTTCAATTCCCAGTCAGAACACATGCCTGGGTTGTGAACCAGGTCCCTAGTAGGTGGTACATGAGAGACAACCACACATTAATGTTTCTCTCCCTCTCTTTCTTCATCTCTTCCTCTCTCTCTAAAAATAAATAAATAAAATCTGAGAAATGCAAAGAAGTTTATTAAAGTGTTTTAAATCTCAAGTGTTCATAAGTTAGAAATAACTTTTGGTAAATTGACAGAGAAGGGCATATACTCTGTACAATAAGAACATCTCTTTCCACCAAGGTCTGGTACATTCTGTCAAGCACAAATCAAGTGAAAATCACTCATGTGTTCACAAGTGTACAACAACTCTACAATCACCTTTTGGGTAATTCGTTTTTCAGTTAATATTTTCTGATATTCTTGTCAAGTGCAGACATAGTAGGTTGAGTGAACAGTGAAAGAACAACCTTTAACAAAAATACAAATGACAAAGAAAAATGGAATGTGGGTGGTAACTGAATGATGAGTTAGACCTTTTTTACAAAGAGTCTTAGCTTTGTCAAAAGATAATAAGTGCTGCTTAAGGCTTTATAATTGCTTCTTATGTAAAATTTGCAAAAGAATTGTCAAGTGAAAATGTAAGGTCTTTTTTTTATCTCAAAACTTTAACTTGGTAATGTTAGTAACTTAGTAAAAAGGTCCATTTTCTTTTTCTTAAATAATTTGTTAAAAATCCCTGAAAACTCATTTTCTTTATTACTCTTCTTATCACCATCTATATATATATATATATATACATACATAATGTTTCAGTTCAAAGGAAATGCTTTATTCAAAACTATATATTATCAATTAAAATAAAAAGTATAACCATATAATTTCTGTTTCTTTATTGAATGACCTTTTTCCCTTTGAACTATTCAGATACTTGTTTTGTGTTTGGAAATAACAAGGTATGATTCAATGCACTGACAAGGAGGAAGCAAAACAATAAGAAATCTAAGATGATGATGTATTTTTAGGTAAGGTCTACTCAGCTTCCTGTATGTCTAGACATGGACTCACCGATGACAGCCACCAGCTTCACGTGACCACTGAGCACTAGCAAAGCGGCCAATGTCATATTAATTAAACAAGGAGGTCACTAGACTGATGTGGCTCTAATGCCTCAGCGGTTTACACCAACAACCCCAAATCTAAACATGTAAATGCCTCTGGATTAGGAAACTGAATCATAAGGAGAACTAAGCACAAAAAGCCTAGGTTTTTATTTAATTTTTTTATATGAAGTTTTTTTTTAATTGTTTCTGTTATGATAGTTGTCCCAATTTTCTCCCTGCAATGCCTCCACCCTGCGCCCCCACCTCCACAGTCATTCTCCACATCATTGTCTATGTCCATGGGTCCTTCATATGTGTTCTCTGACTAATCCTTTCACCTTCTTTCAAATAGTCTTCATCTCCCTCCTCCCCTTACAGCTGTCAGTCTGTTCCATGTTTCCATGCCTCTGATTTGATTTTGTTCATTAGTGTATTTTGTTCATGAGATTCCAGTTTTAAGTGAGGTCACATGGTAAGTGAGGTCTGCCTTTCACCTACTGGATTGTTTCCCTTAGTATAATATTCTCCAGTTCCACCCATGCAGTTGCAAAAGGTAGGAGCTCCTTCTTTCTTTCTGTTATGTAGTATTCCATTGTATCAATGTATCAGTTTTTTAGTCCACTCATCTACTGATGGGCACTTAAAACAGCCTAGGTTTTTAAACTGTAGCCAATCAATACTTTCCTATTTCTAGAAAAGTCTTTCCCTGAATTCCTGTTGGTAGAACCACTTGCTATATGGTGCTGCCTGATTGGAATGTATTTTCACTCAAATAAACTCATTTTTCCAAAAAATTATTCATTGGTGTTAGAAAGAGAGAAGAAGGGGGGAAGACAAAGAGAGAGAAAGAAACATCAATTTATTGATTTGTTGCTCCATTCATAGATGCATTCATTGGTTGCTCCCTGTATATGCCCACAACATTGGCATATCAGAATGATGCTCTAACAAACTGACCTACCTGGCCAGGGCTCAAATAAACTCCTAAAATATTTAATACACCTCATTTTATCTTTTAACACTGGTCTGAACTGAGATGTGTATTAGATATTAAATACACACTGGATTTCCAAGTCTTAGGATAAAATAAAAATGTAAAATGATTCATTCATAATAATTTTTATGTCAGTTGCATGTTGAAATATAGTATTTTAGATATATTAGATTAAATAAAATATATTATTAAAATCAATTCCACCTGTTCCTTTGCAGCTCCTAGATGTTTTTAAATTTAAAACTTTATGCCATATGTGACTTGCACTTATGTCTGACATTGTATTTCTGTTCAACCATGCTGATAGATAAACCATCTTGCAATTTTCTAAATAGCCATAAAAATACTGTACTTTAAATGAAAACATAGTTATGCCAATCCATCAAGGAATTATAACCACCCCATTACTTAATATCCTTTTCCATACTTAAGACTGAGGATATTAAATCATTAAACAGATATGTTCTGAGAACACCTTTGCACACACAAACTGGCATCCTGCAAAAGGTTTTGGACCTTGGACATGTAACTCCCAAATCTTTCCCTATTCTCTTAAGTTACTGGCTTATTTTGACAGATATCTAGGCTTTCTTGTCAAGTCATAGATTTGGATTTTATGCACTTCCTAAGACTGATACTTCCTTCAGACCTTGCCTTCACCTTGTCTCAGTTTCCAGAACATGAATCCCTCACTCCTCGTGGACCACCTTGCCACTCCCATTCACAGTCCCAATGGCCTAGGAGCAAAACAATCAGTAACCGTCTTAGCCTGTGTCATACCTCAGATTTGTTTATTTCTTAGAAGTTAGCTTTAAAATTCCTCCTTTGATCTACTCTGTGTTCCTGGACTTTTACACAGAGTATAGTCAAGAGTTCAAATTGTGTTTCTAAGTATTTCCAGAAAGTCCAAGCCAAAGTCATAGCATCAATGCACTGGAATTTTTTACCAAAGAAACAATGCAATTTTGAAGCAAGAATTAACTTTAGATAACATCTTGTCCAGCTCCTTTTTTACAGATTGAGAAACTGAATCTTAAGAAAGTAAATGACTTGTCAAAACTGCAGGACTAGCCTTGCAGGAGCTAGACTCAGCCCTCGGCTCTCTGTCCAGTGTTTCGTGTTTTGGTTTGTTTTTTTTTTTTTAATCTATCCTATGCTATTTCCTCTCTCCAATATGGTAGAAGTAGCAAGGAGAAATCATTTAAATACATTTTTTCATATCATTTTTTTATTGCTGTTCCAGTACAGTCTCAATTTTCCTCCCACCACTCCCCCACACCCCAGCCATCCCCACCTCCCACGCTTGATCCCAACCGCACCTTGGTTTTGTCCATGTGTCCTTTATAGTTGTTCCTGAAGACCCTCCCCTCTTTTCACCCCATTATCTCCTCCCACCTCCCCTCTGGTTACTGTCAGTTTGTTTCTAATTTCAATGTCTCTGGTTATATTTTGCTTGCTTGTTTAAATGCATTTTTAATAATGCAAAATAAGCGGTTTTCCAATTTTCTCCTTGTAAATAAACAATACTTTCTTACTTGTATTTCATATCTTTTAACATGAACTAGCTACAACTTTGTTTGCCTGCAATAATTCTGAACAATTAGCTTTTGTCACAAATTGACTCTTTTAACCGATTTCCGTAGCTTCCTACAGATTTTACAGGAAACATTTGGGTGAATATATGTGTGAACAAATTTCATGTAACACAAATGGTCACAATGAGGTAGAAATAATTATGTTTATGGCACTCCTTTGAACCGAAGGGCTGGTGGAAGAGACGACCTCAAGGCTGCATACAGGAAGTGATGGTCGATCGGGAACCAAGAAGGTGAAATGCACTTCTCTGAGACATCTTGTGTGTTCCCTGTTCCTTTTCAGACTGGCATTCTGAGCAGCATTCTCTGCTGCCCTCCAGAGGTTCTAAGATCCATTAGAGAAGGCGGCAAAAAGGAACATACTTAGGGGTAAGCAGCTAAGTAATTATTTTTCCCTCTCTAAAAATTCTGAACCCATTTACACTATGGGTTCCCCACCCCCGCCCCCATACCACAAAACAATTCTCTGGATACCAGCTGAGTTCACTACAGTTCCACTCAATTCTGACATTATCTTCCAGGGCAGCAATTTTCAACCTTTTTCATCTCATGGCCCACGTAGGCTAATTACTAAAATTCTACAGCACACCAAAAATATATTTTTGCTGATCTGACAAAAAAATAGGTATAATTTCAATTCATTCACACCGGACAGTTATTGTTTTGTTGGCTGTTGTCCTTTTTTTTTTTTTTACCTGACAGACTGAGGCAAAAGAGGGCAGAGCACCTGCCTAAATAGTCAGGTATTGCATGTCTTAAAAATTCTTGCAGCATTCTGGTTGAAAATCACTCCTCTGGGAGATAGGATCAGATTCCACAGGCTTGGAACTCAGTCATAGAAGACCGTCTGCACTTCAGAGGCCAGTTGCAAATCCAGGTCCTCACCTGTGCTCTGACCCACTAGCTGTAGATACAAGAGTCCCACAGTCCCCAATTTGGGATTCATTAATGTGCTAGAGTGGCACACAAACTTAGAAACATTTTAAGAAACATTTTACTTCCCTAACAGGATATAACTCAGGAACAGCCAGAGGGAAGAGATGCATGGGGCAAGGCATGGAGACAGGGCACAGAGCTTCTGTACCTTCTCCAGGCACCCCTCTCTCAGGCACACCTCTCCAAGCATGCCAATCTGAAAGCTCTCCGACTTGATCTTTTGGGGCTTTTTGTGAATATTTCATTACAAGGATATGGCTGGTCAGATCACTGGCCATTTGTCATGGTTCTAACCTCCAGCTTCTCTCTCTTCCCTGGAGGTTGGAGGTGGGGGGTGGAGGGACTAAAAGTTCCAACCTTCTCTACTCAGGTTTGCTCCACAAGAAACCAGCCCCTGGCCTTAGGTCTATGATATATTTTTAAAGTCATCATTAAAATAGCAAAGAAACTTTTGTCTTTCCTTACTTAAGAAATTCCAGAAACTTGTGTCAGAAACTGGGACCAAAAGGAAGACCAAATATAGAATAATTTCTTAGTATAAGTCACAATATCACTATAGAAAATGTTCAGAATAGGCAAATCCTTAGGGACAGAAAGTGGATTAGTGGGTGTCAGGGGCTGAGAGAAGCAGTTAATTTGGAGTGACTGCTAATGGTTATAGGATGTCTTTCTGAAGTAATGAAATATTCTGCAATTAGGTGATTGTACAACCTTGTAAATATGCTAAAACCATTGAATTGGACACCTTAAAAAAGTTAATTTTATAGTGTGTGAATTGTATCTCAAAAAAATTTCAATCCTGCAGAGTACAGAACGCTAGAAAATGAATTTGTCAGAATACAGGACATTTTTAATAATTATAAAATCTAGGCATAGGTGTATGGTTTTACCCTGTACAATTCCTTCAACATTTGTTTATTTTTTTTAAATACAAAAAAAATGTTTAGGAAAGAAATTCACATAAGCAATAGCAAGAGAATAATAATAATAATTTTTAAAGCCTGCATAAAGTAGTCATCAGGGCCAATAAAAGAGACTGATGAATGCTCACTAAATTTAGAAATTAGAAAGATAACTTCATGCAAAGCAGACCTAATGCAGACAGCACTTGACGCCTACGAGGGTTAAACAGGAGAGAAACGAGAGACACCGCGCAGGCTGCAGGGACGAAAGAGCGCCCAGCCTAACAAAAGGTCTTCTGAGAGTTTATTAGAGCCAAAATGACCACAAGTGCCGGAAGGGAAATCTCAGCAAATGGAGAAAATACTTTGGAGAATCGCAGTTTTGCTGTTCATTTATACGCGAGTCAAAGGAGAGTTACCTGAAATCCACTGGTGGTAGATTACAGGGGCCAGAGAGAGCAAAGCAGGGATATCTCTGGGACTGAATAAAGTAAAACGGAGAGACGCTTCTTTCACATCGCGGAGGGGGCGCGGGGTACAGGGTAGTTAATAATCAACACCTAACAGCAGTTCTGTGGCCTCTGGCTAGGAGAGGTGAGAGTGCCCTGAGGATGAGGAAGAGGGGATTACTTTGACATTTGAGAGGTTTGTTATCTCAGATGCAAAAACACAACCTGCTCTCTGAAGGTAGAGAGTGACCTTTGTCCAAGAAGCCACAGGCCTAGGACGTGACTGCTTGCCATGACCGCTTTTAGTCAGGATTTTTTATGCTCAGACCACCCTAAGCGGCTACTTTCTGTCTCTGAGTTTATGAAGAAGCCATAGCCATACCTCCCCTGGACTTGGTAGGTTTGGGCTGCAGCCCCTTTCTTGTCCATAGCTACTAGGACAGAAGCAGATTCTTGCTTCCATGGTATTAATTCACATTTAAACCAGACCATGGTAAAATCCAGCTGCTGTCCCTGCCTCCTCCTTTTCTCAGCCCCTGCTGTGCTCCTTCTCTTCTCTTATTTTGTAAGTGGTCGTTCTGTCATGTTGAATACGTTTTGTCACTACGAATGTCATGCAAACTTTTATTATTTGCATATGTTCTTTCATTTCTGAAAGACTGTGAGCACTTCAAGAGCTGATGTCATGGCTTGTTTATCTGTGTATTCCTTCCCCACATCTCTCGCCTTGTCTAGTCTTGTCTCTCTCCTTTTGTTGGTCTAAAGAAAAATAGCATTTGAGACCATGTCTGAGAGGAGCCTTTAAACTTTCTAACAGCAATGGGTCTCAATTAATTTAAACCTTATACTAGGTAAAATCCTAAAATGTGTTTGTAAAAATAGCATTAATAAAGTGACAAATAACATATCATTTTTATTGAAGTAAAAACTGTCGAGAGGCAAGTGGAAAAAATAATTTATTGCAGATTCTTTTATACATTAACATAGAACGTTTATACATATATCGGTGTGTTGATATGAAATACTAAATTGACAAACATTTTTACACAAAAGTAGTTGCACTATATTTTATAAAGATAGATATTAATAAATTATTGAGACATTTAAGAACAACAGGCCAACTATTCCAATTGGAATGCATTCTATGTTGTAATTAACTAAGTTTTCAAACACGATGATGCCCTGGATATAATCCCATCCTTCTAATCTAAGAAGAAAAGCTCATTTCTGGGAATGAAAGGCCAGGGATGGCTCTGATTAACAGTGTCCCAGCTTCATTCTTGGAAGTGGTTAGAGTCCCTAGTACATATCCAAACCTAATGTAGTAGCTTAAATACTGCAGCTTTCCAGAACAGCTGAATGTGGTTAATGAGATTTAATAAAAAGGATGCAATACAAATGATAGCATTTTAGAGGAATTATAATTTGCCACATAATTTGAATGAGCAACCAAATGTTTTAATAACAGAAATGCGTGCTCTATATCTCTTCAGAGAAATTGACATACTTCAAAATAGTCATTATTTTCTTAACGTGGTAAGTTAATTCTTACTTTGGGAGTCTGAAAATAAATCACTTTTTCCCCTAAAACTTACAATCCACTCCTTTACAAAATGAATTCTACAATGATATACACCAACATGATATAAAGTTTGTTATATGTTATAGTCATTAAAATATACATATATATATATATATATATATATATATATATATATATATATATATATATGGAGTGAGAAACAGATTTGGGATGCCATGGTCCATATATACAAGGCCAAATACTGTTCGGTTTCATTTAATTAAACTCAACAGATATTTACTGGGTGCCTACTACATGCAAATTACCAGGTTTAGTAATGCTTGTAGTAGATTTGAAGACACATGAAGCACATATCATCCACATCTAAAGCCGAACTTCAGATAATATATTAAACCTGGAAAAGAATCAAAAGCAGGACTAAAGCTGAATAGTGAATAAAGATATGCCTAGGAGAAAGACTTGGGGGAATTGAGAAAGACAAAGCAAGACTCGGGATCCGTGGGTCGCAGTTGCTCCCAGGCCTGCCGCATGTTAGGGGGTCACTGGAACTGATCACAGTCTTCTTCCCCCACAGTCCATGATTCAGTTATCATCCTGCTTTGTTTCCTTAGCAAAGTGTAAAGAAAAGGGGGTTAATTTTCAGTAATAATAAATCTTACAGTACCCTGGAAAAAAATCATCTTCTGTAAGAGTATGATTTTCATTCATACCTTCAGTTTTTCGAAGGCATCCCCCAGGACTCTGGGTGAAAGAGGGCCACCCAACTACAGTGAGCAACACTGGAGTGAAGTTTAACTTCTCAGAAAGCATCGCTAAGCATATCAACCCCAGAAGTAAATTATTTAGTGAAAACAGCTGAAAGAGGGTAAAAATAAATGTTTTAAAACTTGGCATTCCATTCCTTTTAGGACTTGGGCATTTTAAAAGCATTTTTAAGGAATGTACACATACAGGGAAACAAACGGAATCAAGTAGTCTCACCCTCTTTATAGGATCAATACATCAATAGGGGAATAAGATGGCAAACTTGTTTCTGCCGCAGCACACTGGGAGTGGGAAAAGGCAGGGCCTGACCTTTGTGTGCACAGCCCACTGGCAGTCACAGGATTCCCCTTCGGAGGCCAGGGTTGCGAGATACACCCTAGCACAGGGGTTCTGGATGGAGCACACCCACAGCTCTACCATGAACCCAGAGCTTCCCTACAAAATCATTCATATTAGATTCCGGAAAATTATAAATCACTCTTCTCTCTAGGATAAACACACAAGGAATCAGGATTTCCAAAGATTCTCGAACAACTACAGTTGGAGATAGCTTGGCCCTTATGAAGATCTGAAACCTCATGGTTAAGAAACTCTGATGCTGTTCTCACAATAACTAGGGGCTGAGGGAACAAGGTCGGGGTTCCCCTCACAGCCCACCACCTCAGTCCTGTTTGGAACAGACTGCAGAGGAAGAATGAGAAAACAGATCTTCTCCATCTAGTGCTTTTGGTTTTAGTTTCAAAAGCCAGCAACCAAAAGCATCCCCTAAGAAGTATTTATTGCTCCAACTGGCTCATGAATGGCGTAGTATTTCTGCTGCTTTGCTTGAAAGTTCATTTCTGTAACTAATAATTCTTTTCGAATGAAGCGTATTCTTGGTGATTATGATTCAGCTTGCCATTCGTAGAGACTGTCTTGACAATAAAAAGGGCTTTGACTAGTCATACCTCTGTTCCTGTATTTTTTCTTGAGAGAAACCAAACTTGCATGGGTTCTTTTTTGCCCTTCATGGATACTGGGCCCCTGTGCTCCAAGTGGAACTGTGGATCTGAATTGTCTGGTGTCATAAGGCATCTGGAAGATGGGGCAGGGAGCAAGGAGAGAATTATGGAACACGGTTGCCTGGAGAAAGCGACATGTGCCACAGTTAGGAATAAAGACACAGCAAGGACACACACTGATATTGTACATAAAGGCAACTCAGGTTTTTCAGGACAATGACCACATTAGGGATTTCTGGGAGGGTGTGGAATGACTTAAAGTGGAAATAATGACACAATACACTCAAGTACAAAATAAACAATCCCGAGAGTGACAGTGATGACTGCTCAAAAGGAAAGAAAACCCCTCGGAGAGTTAAACCTCGTGCAGACAGACATTTCCCTTCCAAATCTGTAAACACCAAGGCATGTTCTCCCACCTGTACGTATATTCAGACACGTTTATTTTCCCCTTTTCTCCAGTGGTTTCTGTTCTGCTTGTGAGGTTGACAGTATTTCCAAAAAGACAGTACCGAGGCATCCTCTGTCCTATGACACCTGTGACGACCTCTCCGGTGTGTATCCCTATTGTTATCTGCAGAAATCAAAACTTTGCTTCAACAACTTCAGTCACTAGCACACTGATATTTGCTTATTTTATGTTACAGAATAATGAGGAGTCCTCATACAAAAAGCGTAGGAATTCCCTAGAAAACTCAAGTGTATCACAGACAAAATCAAAATCCTCACAAAATCTGTCTGCCATTCCTTTTCTAAAGTTTGAAGATTTCAAAGATGTGAACCTAGCAAATTACATGGGATACAAGAAAGAGTTTAAAAAAAAAAAACCCAACAACAACAAAACACTAAACCCAGAAGGGACAGAAGGTTTTATATCATCGTCACAACTTCCAGAACCTGGGACTGACTAAGTAACTTCAGACAGGTGAAGAGACTTGCCATCTCTGAAAGAAAGTACTGCCGTGGGATCTTTAAAATATTTTAGTCTTTGTTGTGAAGATGCCCTTCCTTATACATAATTAATGATTGCCTGGTCAAGAATATGAATCAGCTGTCTATAAGGGTCTATTACTACTCTTTTAATATCTATTTTATTTACTAACCTGAACAGATTCGCCATCAACTTGAACCTGGCCAGCAATTTCCATCATGTCCAAGGCCAGGTGGCAAATGGATCGTGCATGGTGGATGCAGGGCTCTGGTAAACCACTCACTGTCATGTACTTATCACCCACCGTCTCCACCTAACGTAACACATATGGTTAGATGTTGGCTGGTAGCATAAACATTTTGCCCTTCCTACACAAAAAATATTTGCCAAGGCTATCAGTGACTTCAAACTTTCCTCCATCTTAATTCTTTAAAAATTCTAACAACTATAAGAACATAAAACTTTGTAGTTATTTGAAATTTACACACATGACATTTGACATATTTGATTACAGGAAGGTGTAGTCTCAACACTATTTTTGCACTTGTAAGTTTTAGTTTCCTACCTCAGATACTCTTACAACTCAGTAGAACAATGTACTGCCTTATTTTCCCCTAAAACAGTGATGATGTGACGGGCACAAGACCTGAAATTCAATGATTTATCATGGCCATTACTTATTTATTTTTATGATATGCTCACTGAGTGTTACACTGTACCTCAGAAAATGACTATAAAATAAATAGCTCTGGTGGCACTTATATTACCCCAGATGCCTGGGGATAATGTAGTTAACATTCTTTCCTTTATGGAGCAATATTCCACTGACTCCATTTTTCCGATGTTATATTCGTTTGTCATTGAAACCAAGGGCAGAAATGCTTTATGCCCGTTTATGTTCTCATGCTCCTTGACTTCTTTACGTACAAAGCATTTACACATTTCAATAACAATGTCTCTTACAAATCGCTAAAATGAACGCTATGCTTATATTATCTGTGATAAACAGCATGCACAGATCTGTTAACGCAAATGCTTAAAAAAGCTGCCGAACATTTCATTTTAACTACGGAATCATCTGCTCCATTCATTTCAGTTACAAGAAAGAGAGTGGTTTATAGCAAGAGGTGATTATTTATTTAAGTTGATTAATACTGGCCACACGGAGGCTCACTGTGTACCATGGCTGCTATCAGGGAACTGACCGCAGCGCCTCTGCAGGGACCGTCTGAGCAGCACTGCGTCACAGTGTGGTCAGGACTTGCCTTATACACAAATGGATTCTTCCGGGAGTCGGTCAGTGTGTCAAATCTGGTGTAGAGGTCATTGAGAAGGTTGACAATCTTCATGGCCCCTTCGCCAGATGCATGTTTGCTACAGAAAGCGTTGAAGCCCACAATGCCACTGAAGAGGATTGTCACATTGTCATATCTCTTAGCAGGCACTGGACGCTTGTGTCTCAGCTCATTGGCCACGGATGGAGGAAGGACAGAGTATAGCAACCTGGTCAGTGGGATTAGGAAACAGCCACAGTAAGAAACGCTAGGCTGGAGTTTGTGCATCTACAGGCCATTTCATAGAACATCAATGTCATTTGCACTGTAAAGACCTGGATTCTTGCAGGACAACCTCTAAAACTAGTTTCAAATATTACTCATAAGTAAAAACAAAATGTCCCCAAGGCAAAACCAGGTCAAACCAAATCAAAATCAGCCAAACACTAGACAAAACAAAAAAAAGTAAAGTTGTCATTTGTAGCTCTGACCCTGCGGTTATGATAGTCACAGAAGGGAAGTTGTCATTACCGCTCTGTGACACCATGAATAGCATGCTTACATCTCTAGAATAAGAAACTGATCTCAATTGTTGCAAAGTAATATTGAAACAAGCAGATTTCTCTCCAATCCCATTCATGCCTCACTCTCCTGTGGAAGAAAGTGGTAAGAGAGACGGACATTGATCTAGAGCACCTTTTGTTTCTATAGTCAATATTGAGACTACAGCAGCATCAGAAACCGTGCCGAGGGGACAAATAAGGTAAACACAACAGGAGAAGGATCATTGCTGATGGATTTACGTGGAGAGGAGCAGGAACCAGGGAGATGTTGGGGCTCTTGGCATGAGGGCTCAGAGGAACAAATGAAGGCTCCTCCCCTTTTCTTCTCTCTAGTCAGAGGGCACGCTGTGCTAAATTCAGTGTACAACATGGAGCTGAGCTCTCCTCATTTTTCCTAACTTTAGTGGGATTTCCCCAGTCTTTCATTTTAACTTTCAAACAGAAAATTTTATAAAATATTTTAAAGCTATATTTGAATATTAAATGTGAACAGAAGAACTACTTAGCTTTAAAGGAAATAAACAGTAAAGGGTTTATCACTATATCACCTTGAGAAACAAATGTCTATAAAAAAAACAAACAAACAACAAAACCTCAACCTAGGTATTGTTTTATTATAATAGCCAGAGCAGGATAGTGGTCAAACTTACAAACCCATGTGACTTTGAACCTTAGTCCTTAGAAGTGTATTACAAGCTCCACAAAATGTGATATTTTTCATGGATAAAGTTGTACCACATACCAATAAAACATATATTTGAGTTGCTCGTCAAGCAGTGCAAGGAATTCAAGCTGCTTGTCCCATATACTTTCTGAAATTTTTAAAACATCTAAATAGATTAAGGAGTTTAGTAGGACTATGGGAAACATTAAGTGATCTCAAAAAAAAAAAATGAAACACAGCTTTCACCTTCATTTATACAAAGGCCAAGATGGTGACTTAGGAAGCTATGGATAAAGACAGGCATTGAATGGCATTTTCTACTTCATCCATGCCTCAATAAATAGTTAACTGATGCATTTAAGGGTGGGGCAGCATTCATCCTTGGGCAACTCCACATGTATCAACACAAGAAAAGTGTGGAGAGTGATGTTGTTTCTAAGATTCTGAGTGTTCAAGCTGAGTGAAATAGTTTTTATGGAAGTAAGACAGATCATTTCAATTCTCCAGCAAGCTGTCTTCTTCTTATATATTCATAAACATTAAAATTGAACACACAAGGCCCTGGGTAAAATATCTTGTGAACATCAGTGACTTAGTGCTTTTAATGAACACAGCAAGCAAATTTAAGTAGTGTGCATGATGTGTATTTGTTTAAATGAATTAATTGAAAATGAACTATTATTTTAATGTCACTTGCCCAATATTTCCTAAACTACCATTCATAGAAAAATAATAATAGCTTTATATTTTGATTTTTTTGTTAATGTTTATCTTCTCAGATAGAATTGTTGTCATTACAAGATAACATTCAACCTATCAGATTCCTATCATCCAAGTTTTAAAACAATTCAGTCCAAGAAAAGAAATCTTTTAAAAGATAATGTCCAATAAGTCAGTGCTCAGTGCAGCCCTCAGAACTTAGCCAGCCCCTGGCACGTCGAGGATGTACTGAACATATTTCTTCTATAAAGAAAAGAATGGATAGTTGGATTTTATGCATCTGAATTATTCTAATGATTATCAGAGAAATGCACTGGCACTTATTCTCCCAGCTCATTTTGTAAAACTAGAAACATATCCCCACCACGACTAAGACTGACTTATCTCTGTGTATACAGTTTCATCCTAAGTGATGTGGAAGAGCTTACTTACTGCTCCAGAGCTCCAATGGCCCCCGTGCCTTTCCAGTGTGAGTATTAATCTTTACTGCAGTAAAAGTCACAATCCATGACGCCTAACAGCCGTGCTCTTCTTTACACACAAAGTCACAGACTTACGTGTCTGTCTTCTTCTTTTCATCTTCTAGGGCTCTTAACGTGAGCTGCAGCCTGTCTGTTAGGATTTCCAGTTCCTGGGTCAGTTTGTATTCCTCTCTGAATTGTTCTCCCAAAAGAACGAGATCACGTGTGGCGTCGTGCAGAGGGATGTCACTCAGATACAGACCTCTCCTGGTCAAATCGTCCAGATTCATAACACTGTTATACGGGGAAAGGAGGCAAAGGCATTCTCAGTCATCACATGACAATACCAACCATGATTACTGTCAGCGAGTATCACCCTGCCATCTCCTAGCATTCTAACACTACTCAGGCTAAAGAAGGAAAACATCAGAGAATCATGCAAAGAATAAGACTTCAGTCTTCTAGAGAGCTCAGAATCTACCAAAGAACAATGAACTTAAAATGGATGGTACCCAAATTGCACTTTTTGATGCTATCAGCCTAAACTGCCCTATGAAACCTGCTCAGTTACTTAGCACAAGGCCGTGATTTATTATTGCACATTTGTCTTGTTATCAAGAGATGAGAAAACAATTTATCTTTACTCTTTTTAGCAGGGATATTGTGCTTCTTTTGAGAAACTAGCTCATTTCTTCCTTTGGTAATCCATGACTTGTAACTGATTGCTTTTCCATTTTAAATATGATGATTAAAAGTTTACAACCAGACGAATGACTCATACTCAACGAGTATTCTATGTATGTATGACTTTCTGAGATGCATTTTATATGCTACTCTTACTTCTGATTTTAATTTCTTCTACTCCTATTTTCTTTGACTAATTTTTCTCATTTATTTGCAATAGCTTTTAAATTTGCTGTTTCTTTGCAACTTAAGTTATTTTTAGGACAATAATATTTATTGATTCAGTGAAGATCTGGTAAGTGAAAAGCAGCTTTTTAAAAATTTACTCTTTGGTTTTAATGTCTTAAAGATATGTTATTGGTTTGAAATCTTTAAATGCAAAGTAATTCTGCTCATTCATGATAATAATGTCTCTAAAATTGCATAATTGAATAGAGATTTTACTGAAGAATTATGGATTACTAAAATGTCTTCCTATAATAGATTCTCAGCAGAAATATCCATAAATCAAAGCAAAAATTAGCATTCCAATTTAGAAACAAAAAATGATCAAATAGTTTACTGTGGAAGCACTTGTTCTCTTTGGAGTTTGTTGACATGGATATGTAAGTTAAAGCTCACTTGCAGAAATAAACCCTTCTGGGAAGAGAATAGATCAGCTGCTAAAAACTATAAAACATCTGCCCATAAACGAGGAAAAAAATATTATAGGATTAAAGTAAAAATAATTGAGTTATAAAATGTAATCAAATTGTGACTTTTTAATATTTATTTTAATACACTATAAACATTGTTTCTAAATTTGAATTAACCATCTTGAAATTATTTATTTTAGAAGTAAAACTGCTCTTAATTGACTTTTCTTATAAAAAAGTTGACAATACAAGTTGTAAACTCAAATTACACTTCAGAATAACTGCAGATTAGCCATAGAATGATCTAGTGGCAGAAACACTCAACAAATTAAGACATAGTAAATAAAATAGAATAGATGATTTCTTCTGAATTTATTACAAATGTTAAGTGACATTATCTTTGTCATAGAGAGGCATACTAATAAGAGTTGTAAAATCTAATTACCCTTCAGAATATGTAGACATGATGAGTAACATGTTATTAAATTCCTTTGGTAGTTAAAGATGGGTACTTATATCCATTATAATTCATGTAAAATGTATTACCTTGGCGAACACAGAAAAAGTATGCTGTCTGCTTCAGGTAAGTAGATCATTTGACCCTTGAGACGTAAGCAGCTGATCTCAGTCCCAGTCAGTTCATCCTCACATTCTAATTTCTCCACATCCAACAGTCCTTCCTGGAGAAGGCAAGACAGAACCATTAACTTTCTCCCTGCCTCGCAATTCATCACAGAAAAGGACACATAAACCTCATTCCCCACCACACCACAAGGGAGAGTAAGCACACCGATTTGAGAAGGGGAGGGCATTCCTCCAGAGTCCTGCCAAGACATAAGCGTAGTGGCTCCCTTACAAACACAGCAAACAACTGAATTGACAGTCTCTTCAAACGTAGAGAGACAGTAGCTGTATTACTGTTCACATGTTTATTTAAAGTTTCTAAGATTATTTCTCATTTTCCATTACGGTTACAAGATATAATACCACGTCTTATCAAAGAATAAACCGAGCCTCTCCAGTCCCCACTCCTGCATTCACAGAGAAACTGGAAATACTTCCAAACACATAAAGTGTGTGTACGTAGGACTTTTGGGAGGGCTGCAGGAAGGGTGAAGTGTGCACTCGAAAACATCATTGCTCTGCCAGTCTCTAAGACAGAAACTGTGAGAGCTGTTATCAATTATCAACTGAAGGAATACTTTACCACTCTTTTTTCCCCACAAAAAATGGAACCATGAAGAAGAGACACTTTAAGGAAGTGAATGAGGTTTTTATTTAAAAAATCTTTATTAGTTTTTCTGACTCTAAAGTAGGACATTTTAGCTATACAGGGAGTAAAAGATAGAAAGTGAGTTGTCCTAGAAAGGCATTCTTCACACTTACTTTTATTAATTCTGATCAGATGACAGAGTCCCACTGATTCTCAGGCAAAGCAAAAATCAATATCGTTGCCTTTGAAACAGGGCTCCCTTTCAGGTTTGCTTCTGATCTCGCTATACCTCTTCTATCTTGTAGAATGACATGGCAGCTAATTTTCCCTCCAGAACACTTCTAGTATGTAACGTGTCTTCCTTACTCACATTTAATAAAATATTATCTTAATTACCTTGCTTCTCAATACAAAAACCGTATTGATGTGTGAAAGGATCCCATGGAAACTAATGTCAATGTGAGGGCGGACCAGAGAGAAGACAGACAAAAGGCTGCAATTGCCAGGTTGGAGCTGAAATGTAGATACAAAGGAAAGAACACAATCATTCAAAACAATTCTTATTTGGTATTAGGTTAAATTTTTATTTGATATCAGCTCTCAATTATATATAAGTACAGAAACACATTAATTTATGGGAAAGTTTTTCAGCTATGGACTCGTATCTTGACTTGTGCAACTCTGCGACTAAATGGACATCAAATAGTTTCATGCACATAAAACCTCACATGGATTCAGGTGACTGGGATTCAAATATAAGCTATTAGAAACAAAAGAAGCATTTTCAGAGTATAAAAAACTGGAAATTTATCTCTTAAAATGTAGCATGAGGTGTTAAGTGTCAATGGCTTAAAATGAAGTTTAAATATCAAGAGCACTGGCAAACACAGTTTATCAAGTGATGTTAATAATAATAAAAAGTTATTGATAGCTCATAATGGACAAATGGTTCAACTAAGTGTCCTTTTGCTCTCTTACTTCATGCTGTAACAAAGGGAGAATTGGCAGAGAAAGGCCAAGTTACACACTTCATGTCATACTATGAGGGAAAGGCAAAACCAGCATAACAGCCCAGGCTTCCAGATTTAGAGGTTTATGCCTGATCCCATTTAGGCTAATCCCAAATTATCAAGTCTCTTTAACTACAAGCAAAATGTATCTCTAGATACACGTTATGTACAGCTCCAAAAACTGGTGGAGTAGAAAGGGGTAACTTTACAAATGGATTGGAATAATGCAAATCAAATGTAGATTCGAATCATTGTCCTTTGATGCTTTTTCTACTAACTCCCATGTTAATACTCTCTGTCATTTTCATCTTTAGTGTTTTATAAATTCTCTCTTTTACCTGCAAATATCCAAGGGTGATTTTGAAAGCTATTTTCAAATAGTATATAGCCAATGAATATGTATTCAAGGAATAAAATAGGTGAAAATTGGTTGTTACTAGAAAGTTACCCATTTTCTCATTTTAAGAGGATTTTCACTATCCCTGTTATTCTGAAAAAAAAAAAAAATATATATATATACACGTGTTATAGGAAAAGTAGCATTACAGTTAAACACACTAGCTCACATTTAAACAACTTATATAATATACAATGTGCTAACCATCAACTGATACGCAGAAAGAAGGTTAAATAAATGAATGGTCACATGTAATGATAGGGCCTTTATGGCCCTTCGTCTCAGGCCCCAAGGAAGCATGATGTCATTTACCTGGGGAAGCACTCTGTATATGGCATTGCCACACTGAGTGACCACTAGGTCCCGGTCAAATATTATGTGAAAAGGAAAAGCTTTGCAGAAGGTATAGGGGCTGATGCGTGATTCCTGAGTACCATTTTCTTCAAATCTGTCAAGATCTTCATAAAAATCCTCTTCTTTAGATTCTTTTTCTTCAATTAAAAATTGAGTATGATCACATTCTTCATTTCTTTGCTGAATGACCTGGATGTCCAAGGGGTAAGTGGTGTTAATGGTCTGCATTTCAACTTATTTAAAAGAACCTAAATGCCTAAGAAACTGGTTTGGAAAATTGCATTTAGAGGGCTAATATTACAATTTTAATATATGCAAATATGACACATGCCTAAAATAAAAGAACAATTGTTGTGTTAATACCTTGGAATTATCACTTAAAACTAGCAGTCTGTATTATCAACCTTTTTAAAGTTTGATATCTGGCTTCTTTCGGCAAGTAATCTAATTTTCTTTAAAAAACAAAGCTTTTAGTTCACAATATGAAATATTCCAATGATATTTCAGAGACAGACAAAATCCCCAAAAAGAAAAAAACAATGAACAGTAAAGTAATATCTAATTTTATATTTTAGAGTTTATCCATTTTATGTGGTGCTTTTTTTTTTTTTTTTTTGTATTTTGAAGGGCAAAGCTTAGCCAGTTGCATATCCTCCTGCTTGCCAGCCAGTGTGTGCTCACGGAGAATGCAAACTAAATGTCATGTGACCTTGAGCAATGTATAAAAAGAAAAATCTGCTGCTGCAAGGGAAAAAGTAGCCTGTGTTCCTTTAGATCCTTGCATTCCAAAGCCAAATATAGAAGATTTCTGCAATTCTACTGCTATGGTTTATATATGTCTCTGGTGAGGTCCTCTAGCTGCAATAATTAAAGGTAAATTCACTGAGTGACATCTTTAATTTTCTATGGTTTAGAATTGTCTCCATGACTGATCATTACCTTCATGTCGATTTCTGTGCCATGTATTTGCTGAGCTACTGTTTTAATGATTCCGATGACAATATCCTGAAGTCCTTCTCTCTCTGAGTAGTAGTGCAGAATGAGGCCTTTGCCCTTCTCTGCATCAGTGCACCTGAAGGAAGGCGCCCGCATACCTGGGTAGATAGTAGCCAGGTGGTCATGTAGAGCATCTAGGTTCTGCAATAGAGAGGAAATGGTGATGAATAAACAATGCTTCCACATGACATGACTTCCAGAGAGCAAGATAAAGACAAAAGGCTCAATCTGAGCTTAGTGAGCAGATCAGCCTAGAAAACACTCACATAGCACATCCTTCCCTTGCTTCTCTGAGAGGCATCTGTAAGGCAAGAACCACAGAGAACTTGAAACTCTAGTAGAGTCATCAAGAAAAACACCTGTGGCTATTAACAGTTAATGCATGTTAAGAAATAATAAATGACCAGTGATATTAAAAAGTAAATAAAGAGAATTCCATGAAATAGAAAAAAGAAGTAGTGATGGGCTGAAGCAAAGATAAACATATCTATAGAAGTTTGTGGCAGCTCTCTGTGTGTGACAGTCATTTTCATGGTAACATATGTACTTTATCCAATTTTTCTAAGACTTCACTTCTGATAAAATCATGGTAACTAAAATGATGTACGTGAAACACTTAGCACATCCCAGGTGCAGCAAGCAAAATAATTTCCATGCCCCAATCCTTTTGAATACAATACCTCACATGGCAAAGGGTATTTCACAGATGGGGTGGAGGTAATGGATCTTGAGTTGGGAAGAGTGCTCTGGATGACCCTGGTGCACCCAGCTGATCACATGAATGATGACTGCGTCCTTAAAAGCTAAGACTCTTTCCTGGTTACAGGGAGAGAGAAATACAATGATAGAAGGGCAAAGAGATGGTGGCATGAAAAGGAAATGATACTTTGTTCCAGGTTCTGAGATGTAGGAGACTTATGTGCAAGGATGGAGAGAGGCCTCCAGGACCTTAGGGCAGCCTGAGCTGATGGCCAGCGAAGAAACTGGGTCTTCAGGCCTATAACACATCAAACTGAATCCTATCGACCCTGAATAAGCAAGGAAACAATTATGCCTGAGATCCTATGTAAAGAAACACAGCCCTACTGGCACCTTGATTACAGTCCAGTGAGACCTGTTATGGACTTCCAACCTACAAAACTGTAGGATAATAGGCTTCTGTTATTTTAAGCACTTATATTTGTCATAGCAATAAAAAACTAATACACTAAGCAAATAGTAACTTACCAATAACTGGTGACTATGGATAAAGAAAATGTGAAAAACAAAATAATTTCAGAATGCCATGGGCCTACAAGAATATCTGTAAAAAGAAGCTAGAGATAAGCCAACATTGAACTGCGGTTCTTGTTCCCAATGTCTCAAAGAGGTCAATTTAGAGTAACAGAAATATCCACTAAGAAGCCAGGAAGAAAATTGAGTGAATATAAGGCCTCTCCATGGGGGCCCAGGTTTGTGAAATTCTCCCCCAGGTCACCTGTGGCACTGTGGTTTAAGTTCCTGTCTCCTCCATTCAAGCATTCACTCATTCTATAAAGTTATCCCATGCCCATTATGAATCATGCCCCTCCGTGGTGTAGGCTGGGGGCAGGGTAGAAGGTTGGATATGAATCTGCATGGCCAGGACCCTGACTTTAAGCAGCTAATAGTTTATTCCCCAAACAAATGTGCAGGATGCCTTCTAATGCACAAATAAAGGATCCAACAACTCAGACTGAAAGAATGGGATCTGAAAATTTCAAAAAAAAGATGAGACTTGAGTTAGGACATAAAGGTTGACATTCTGATTCGAACACATGATTTAATAGTCTCCTCAATTGGTGAATCACCCAATGGCCTTTATGCAAAGTGCTTTTAATTTTCTTCCCCTGAAGAACATCTGTTATAATCAAGTCAGTCCATTTCTTAACAGAGACATCAATTCATCCCCCTTGCCTCTAGAGGCTGCTATTGGCATGTAAAAGGAATCCAATATGGCAGACACTAAGAACTGGAAGTGTGTGTGTGTGTATATATATATATATATAAACTTGTAATATGCATAGTACAAGTCCCAAAACTGTTTTTCTTGGTTGAGTAGTACAAAGGGTTCTTTCTACAACAAGATTTTCTCTGGGGAATTCTTTTCTGAGAAGGGAAGACATGCAGACTGATCTTCATAACCCTCCCAGATCCCTTATCCTTTTGCTGATGTTGCAAAAATATTATGAGAGAAAATCAGGTGAAAAAAAATGACCAAAAGAGTTTTATACTTATTTCCATTTGCCACAAAGTCGAAATTGAGCCTGCTACCTCATTTAGGTAACTACCTAACATCATCAGGCCCAGCTACTGTGTTGTGGCTCATTTTAAAGAAAAAAAAGAGTCAATAATTTGAAATATGTATTTTCATATTAATTTTTAATTTCTTCTACTAAGTACTTAAATATAAGTCAAAATGCCTGTATCACTTTCATACTCATGTATTTTCATGTTATGTCATATTATATTAGCACATTTCTTCGCCATGAGTCACAAAGAGGTAAGGCACTTCCACCCTAAATGGTGAGCAGTTTTAATTTAAATAAAGGCACTAATATTGCTAATAACACGTTGCTTAAATGTATCACTTCAAAACAAGTAGGAAAGCAAAATATTTGAAGTCAGAATGTGTTATCTTTTGTCTTTGTGGTAACCAACTCTCCAGAGATTTACTGTTTTATTGAATTTACTATTAATTACATGGACAAGTAAAATGCTTTCCTGCAGCATGAAAGCTACACCACTTAATGTAGTATTGATTTTCTTTAGATAGTATCTAACATAAAAATACTCTCAGGATTTCTTAAGTTACAGCTTTCCCGATTTGGTTTTACTCTTTCAAAATCAAAGTGATTACCTCAGGCTGTCTATTGTGAGAAATGGAGTTTGCAATTAAAAATTAAATTATTTTTATTTGTGTACATGTATATTGCTAAAAATGTGCCTTCTTTGTAGTTACACTATAATCACTTGTAGCCACATCAAAGGTCACAAAAAAGATTCTCAAAATAGCCAAGAGAAAATCTTGACTACATTTTATCATACTATCTATACAAAGCTAATTTTCATCCATAAGTCTATAGCAATGTATTCAGGGAGACAAGAGTTATATATTAAAACTGGTATTCTCTTTATTTCTAAATGTACCCATGGAAGCAAATATACAAAGAAAAAGTATATACATTACAAAGAAGGGAAACATAGGGACAAGCATAGGGGAAAAAAGTAAATGCATATATTCCAGCACAAGTAGATTCCCAAGAATCAATAAAGGAAACCTCAAACATGCTTTCCCTTCATTCTTTTCACCTTCATCAAATTTGGAAATGGGAAAGGGATAGTGAGCAGGTCCACTCTCTATTTTGCCTCAAGACGCCAAAAAGTTACTCTAAGGTTTTCATTTCATTTTGTAATGTTCTGATACAATTTCACTGGTTTTTCAACAAGCAAAATGAATGTACTTTTTCTCAGGAGTCCTGCGATCCATAAGCCCAGTTAGTTCATCCTGTCACCTAGCACTCATCATTTACAGAAGAAAAATCATGCTGGCATCCTGGGAAGCTGTACTGGAGTTCTAGATTTAGCATACTCCACAGATTTAGGAAGCAAAAGAGAATTTATTACTCCTCTGAGGAACACACTGAAGTTCTATATTTTTAAATATCTTGGAATGATTTTAAATAAATGCAAATTTTCTTTGCAATATGCATGGCAGAATGAGCTCATGTATAATTAACTGAGGCAAAATTTCTAGAAGTTAGCTACTTCCTTTTCCTGCTTCCAGGGCATTTAATTAAAAATCCCTAAAAGATCCATATACGTGCGTGGGTGGAGAAAAGTTCTGAGACAAAGAGATGTTTCAGTTTCTAAGAATCCTATCTGAGAAAATGAGGAAAAGGAAGTTATGTCATTTGAGAACATTACTGAGGTTCAGATCTGGAAGTAATCTTAAAAATCAGCCATCGCAAACCTCCTTTTTAAGGAAAGAGCATGAGGCACATTTCTTTTCTTAAACAAGTAAAGCTTTTTAACTCATGTTTTTAAAAAGTCCCACTTACATAATACTATACTTGGAAATCAATATACTGTAAAATTGTAAAATATATACGAGTTATCCGAAGAGAAAGGTGTTACAATTCTAAAATACTTATCTTCCTTTATAAGTCCTCACTTGCCAACTTTATAACTTCAGGTTACAGAAATTGACATTTTGGATGTTGAGAAAACAGGTCCTTTGGAAATTAAAAAGTTAAAAATGAAATGAGTGGTGCATTTTTTTTCTAAGGAATATGACAAATAATCTTGGGAAGTATTAGAATTTCACAGCTGTTCAGGAAAAACCTCACATTTCCCAAAATAACACTTTGCACAAACATTTAAGGATTTTAGATCTGTCATCAATCCCAGATTGCTCATGAGGGTGGGGGGCTGGCCAAACCACAGTGTTGTGTTTTGGGGGCCAGAACCTGACCCGCTGTGAACTGGAGATCCCAGGGCAGGCCTAACAGAGAGAGGCTCTGCCAGAAGATCTCCCACGTAAATGAACTGAGGGAATGGGGGAAACTGCCACCACTCCAAACGCCAACATTTCCCGCAAGCTATGAAAGAATATTTGCAATATTATTCAACTGAGATTCCTATGCATATTTAAACAGGCCCATCGTTTAAATCCTGACTCATCTCCAAGATTGCATGTTGCTCATTTATCTTTCCATAGTCAACCTTCAATGCTCATTTTAATTTCATTTTACCTCTGTAAAACCATTGGAAGGGTAAAGAGTATATAATGTGATAACCATGGAAGGCCACTAAAAATTAATTGGTAACCCTGCTGTGGATTGACATGGATTACAGTCCCAGAGGTCATGTATTATCAAACATGGCTGATATTCAAAGCTCCTGACTCAAGGAAATTAGTCTAGTGTGTGGCTGTCTATTCCTCTTTATTCAATTTATGGCTCATCTGTAAATAAAGTTATAAAGTTTCGCTGAAAAGGGTTGTTTGTTATTCTTAATAAAACAGTTGATCTTGAGTTATTGGTGTATTTGCTTCCTGTATTTACACAAAGGGCAAATCTTCATTAAAAAAAAAAAAGATATTCATTCATTGCCAGATATACAGATTGTATCTGTGAAGATACCATCATTAAGAGATTATACATGGTCTCCGGCTTCCTGAAGTTTACATTCCAGCCCAACAAACAGGAAACGATAAGCAGTGGGAGACAACTATGCCTGGGAAAGTACATGTGCTAGGACAGCATGAGAAATGTCAACGACCCTGACTGAGCCAGCATAGAGACTGAAAAGAGGAGTGAAGTCTTTCCGGAAGTAATTTGACCAGTAGGGTGAACAGAATTTAGTTAGGCGAAAAGGAGCATGAACAGTGTTTCAGACAAAGGAAAGAGCAGATGCAAAAGCTCAGAAGATAATAAAATTTTTTTTAACAGTTCTGTTTGGCTGGGGTAGGAGAAAGGAAGCAGAATGGATAGGGAACGTAAGTAGTTTCAGTCGTTTTAACTATTTTTGACACTTCTCAGTGAACAGTGAGGAATCACTGAAGGGTTTAAGCAAAAAATTTTAAAAAATTAAAATATTAAAAATAAATGAATGTGTGTGCATGATGATATATATATTTGCATTTCAGAAAAATCACTAGTCACAGAATGGAGAAGAGATTGGGGGAGTCAGGAGACAGACAGGGAGATTATCCAATCTCTAGATAATGGTAAACTCTCCAGGGAAGAGTAGGGGAGGGGGAGGAAAGAAAGTGATAGAACACTCAAAATTCAGCCACTCCTGGCTGGTGGCCATCCTATTCGACTAGCACAACTCTCAACACGGAGAAACACCCTGAGGCTGCCTGATCACTTACTGCACCATTACAAACGTAGCAGATGGTCACAATGAGATGAAGTAAAACGAAAACAATTTGTAAAAATATTTGAATATTTGTTTTGTTATGTAAACGTAGCTATTGAGAGAAAGATAAAACTAAGACAGAAAATGCAAGTTCAAATGTTGATAAGGTGACAGTATTAAAAATGGAATATGTATTTAAAAATCTAAAGTCTCAAAATACTTTTAAATGTCTAACCTTAATCCATTTAACATAATTAATTTAAATACAGCTTGTTAAAGTTTAATTTACATATCTCCTGACAGCTACTTCATTTGGAAGTGGCAGCTTTTTTAGACACCAGTAGTTTGGTAAACCCATGGCAGGGGATTGCAAACCAGTTTCCATCTTGATTTAATGCTGTCTTAAGTTTATAAGAAAAATGTCACTGTGTAAACAACAGACATTTTGATTAAACACTCAAGTTCTTATTTTGGCTGTTAAATCAATAATGCAGCTGGATTGAAAGTCGTTTACATTCCCTCGAAACTGGGCTCTGGTTCAGCTGGTATTGCACTGACATCATTTTCCAGAGCGATCTGGCGGCTTGGAGCAGCCAGTTTGGAAATATTCTTTACAACCACAGCATTTCCAACTGTTAACACGCTTCAAGAAGATCTCACCAATGGCCTGGGCTTAAAATAGGACAGACAATCCAAAAATAGTCTTTCATCTAATGTGTACTTTACAAGTACAAAACATTTAAGGTAATTAACATGAATCTAAGACAAAGGCCTTTTGTGCTATTAGTTACCTTTCCCTTCACCTGAAACTGCCTTTGCAAGGTCTCTTATTGTCTTTTCTATAGTAGGTCAAGTAATATGTAAGTTGGAGTAATGGTTCTCAAATTTGTTTTGGTAGCACAGCACCTGAAAGCCAGGGTGCTTTTTCCTAAACAACAAGCTCCATGTAGAATGTCATAGATACTGACATACTATCTAATGAAGCTATACAAACTAGGAATACCTTACAAAAAAAATAATGATAAAACCACATTGTAGAGCCACAACATAAAACCACAACTGGTAGTAAATACTAGTTAGAAAAAAGGCAGTGGAATAACCTAGGCCATGATGAGTTTTTCAAAGAATATTAATTCAAAGTCTGCATATTTACTGTCAGTGACCACAAGTTAAAGAAAAATTATGAAGCAAAAATATTAAAATGTATTCGAGACCTTCTAACAAGTATTATTTTATGTGAATTAAGAAGAACATCACCATGATTCCATTTCAGCAGCAAGACACGCGCATCCTGCTGGCCGAACGAAAGGATGCCAGGCAGAGCCTAGGTTCAAGCTCTCACGAATTCAGAGCTCTCAACAGCAAGACCTCAACCTGCTTACCTGCAGAAATTCTCTGACATTAGATCCCAGGACACGCAAGATCGTATCGTAACCAGATTCTTGACAAAAGACAAAAAACATCTTCCCAAACATTTGGAGGATTTCTCCAGCATTGAGATCTATTTTGAGAGAATAACAAAAGCAGACCATGTTATAAGTAGAATATTGTTAATGGGAAGAATGAAGATACATGCATAATAAAAAATTAAATATCCTAAATTTTTGTGCATGGTAAATATACATCATATGAACAATTTCTGGCCAGGACAATACAATGAAATCTGAGAGGACAACATATTACCATGTTAACAATGCAGATTTGTACTTAATAGTAAAGTAGTCAGTTTCTCACCTTCCATGAAAAACTAGTTAATTAATTTTGAGCTTTTTTAAAATGTGTATTTAATGTACAACTTATTTTTTTCTGGAAAATACAGGACGATTTTGAAAATCATTCATAATGGACCTGATAATATTTTGGTGCAAAATGATTATTCTTTACCTAAGTATACATATTAATAAGTCAGATGCATATAGTATATACCTTAATATCCTGCATTTTTGTTTATATCCAATTATTATTATTTCTTAAAACTTTAAGATTGTTTTTGTAAAATCGATTTTAGTCACTGTCTCCCTTACCATAGAGATACAATGATTTAATCAATACCCTTATTTCAAAATATAATTGGCTTTTCCATTTTTTTTTAGCCACTCAGACTGCGTTCTCTGCCTCTTACTCTCCCAAAGGAAGAGAAGAATGATCATCAATGGCTATTGGCAGTTGCAAAAGCAACACCAAAAGCCGACTTCATGCTAAGGTTTTTCCAACGTTTGATAATATAAGTAACTTTGAAGTGAAAGCACACATAAACCTTAATGAAAATGAATCTAATAATTTCTTCTTTTTTAAGATTTTATGTTTTTGGAGAAAGGGGAAGGGAGGGAGAAAGAAAGGAAGAGAAATATCAATGTGGTTGCTTCTTGCACACCCCCTCCTGGGGACCTGGCCTGTAACCCAGGCATGTGCCCTGACTAGGAATTGAACCTGCTACCCTTTGGTTCATAGGCAGGTGCTCAGTCCACTTAGTCACACCAGCCAGGGCTAAACCTAATAATTTCTTTAGGAAATATTCCTAAAAGATTTGAACACTTTTTAAAAAAGTGTATAATTTCTTTTTAAACTCTGTCCTCAACCATACTAGATATTTAATTTTTAAACATTGACAAATGTACATGAAAAATATTTCATATTTGTTTCAATTTTGATTACTAATGAGAGTGTATCTTTTTCTTGTTATTGGTAACAATTATCATTTTTTCCTAATTCTTTTAGGAAAAGATGGTAGGTATTATTCTACCTACCATCAGTAGGTAGTATTTGCTCTTCTAGTTATATCTGGCTATGTTAAAAAACTTCTTTCTACCGTATCCATACTGTAGCCTGGTTACAAATTAAGCTTGGTTACAAATTAAGCTCTCTGAGAATGAGACAGTACTTCAAGAAAGACTTTTTTTCCATGAAGATTTCTCTTTCAATTTTGCTTTCTTTGCATGAGTTTTGTCTGATATAGATCTGTTTCCTGTTCTTTTACCAATAGCTAACAGCTAACAAAACTTGTCATTACAAAAGAGATTTGGGGATATTATCTTTTGCATACTACACTTGGGTAATTATTATGCTGTTGATATCATAGCATAAGTTCTTACATTATTAACTTATCACATTAAGAATCAATATATTTTTTTCTTTTCCAACACATGTTTTTGTGTGTGGGGTGGGGGGAAGGCACAGGGCAGAGAGTTCCTCTAGTCCCTGAAGAGTATGCAAAAGAAAAAATAGGACTCAGCATAGCCTGAGCTTAACATTACACGTAAACATCTTCCCCACCAGGGCTGGGCAATGTACAACCTGCATGATTATACAACATGATCTTGGGCTGTACATTCCTTTGGGCTTCTGTGTGTAACTTAGCCAAAGAAGGGAAGTCATATTCAACTTACTGAGGACTTTGCTTGCAGCAGCAACCAAATCGTAAGTTTTAGAATCATCATATATTATTCTGACAAGAAACTGCCCTTCTTCATCTAACTGTGCCTCTTTTCTGGAAAACAAAAATGAGAGAGAGAAATGGAAAAAGGTGGAATAAGAGAACAAGTTCTATAGTTACCATGATTGTATAAACAATGGTTTTATATTTAAAACAGAATTTGTTATATCTAAAACAGAATATGATTTCATATTCCCCTCCCCAAATTAAAATGATACAGGTAAGTTCATTTTCACAGGGCTAACTTTTATAAAGTACTTTCACACCCAATACAACATCTGATATTAAATATAATCAAGAACTAACTTTCGGTTTAATAAACAGTTAGCAAATACTATATATTTAGTCCCCATACATGCCAGGCATTGTTCTAGGCTGTGGGAACGCAATATTCAGTAACACAAACAAAAGTACTTGACCTCTTGGAATATACATATTCCAGGAGTGGAGACAAAAGAGACATGAAACTAATTATTAACACATATAATGGTAAGTTGCATGGAGAAAAATAAAGCCGGGTAGTTCAAGTTCAATAGCTGGAAGCCTCACTGAGTAGTTGGCCATTGAATGGAGTCTGAAGGAGCTCTAGGAGGAGCCATGAGCCTTCTGGGGAAGCGTGTTCTGGGCAGAGGGAAGAGCATGTGCCAAGGGCTAGATGAAAGCAGCCTGGGAAGGTGGAGGAAGGGCAGAGGCCAGAGTGGCTAGAACAGAGGTGAGGTAGAGTAGCTGTAAGAGGACAGATCAGAGAGGTAACCTGAGGCTGGACGTTGGAATGATTCTGTCACTTACTTGAAAGAGATGGAGGGTCCTAGCACTTGTGATGGGAGCACCGAGACTAGTAGACCTGGTTAAAAGGGTCAGTCCTGCTACAGCATTGAGAATGGGCCAAAGGGTCTAGGACGGAGCAAGAAGCCCTGTTAAGATCCTATTGCCAATATGCTGGTGAGAATGCTGGGGACTCGGCTCAGAGAGGAATTAGTGGAGGGAGTGAAAAGTGGTCCATATTGGGAATTCTGAAGGCAAATTCAACAGGATATACTGAGGGACTGAATACAGGGTGTGAGAGAAGGAGAGGACACAAGGGTGACACTGACGTTTGGGCCTGAGCAACTGGATAGATGTCATCACCAGTAGCTGGGAAGGACTGTTGGAGGTGGATGGGGGAAGATCAAGAGCTGTGTTTTAAACATATTGAAGTTAGAGTGTCAGGTGGACAGATAATATCTCCTAACATATCCTTAGCTTATTAAATAAAGTTGCTCAAAATATATACAATGTTAATAAAAAATCATTAGATTCATTTTTAATAGTTGTCATGATTGTACATATATATTTATTTTGATAGGCTTTGGGTTATTTTTCTCAAACAACTGTCCAAAGAGGGAGGAAAATCCATTGTCCAAAACATTGCTGGCTATAGAAGAAAAATGACGAGTTTCCAGGTCTCTTTTCCAATGTTAAATTCACAAAAAATACGTGGAACTTGGACACCAACCTCTAACCCTCAATTTAATTCTTCTAAATCCTATACACTGCCAGGAAAGAGAAGCTAGTTACTATTCTTAAGTAAATTTCCAACCCAGTGGCCTGAAATAGCTCCTTAAAGGCTGGCAAGGCTGGCCACGTGGAGTCCAAACCGCTTTCCCTCCCTCGGAAGCTGTGACAGCAGAGCTGCTGCTCGCGGCTCTGGCACCACTGTCTGTTCCAGGGAACAATTCCAAACAGTGGCATGTCTCAGTTCAGGTGGGCTTGGGACAGTCTTTCAAAACCCGGTGCTCCTCAGAGAATACTATTTGTTTGCAATTATGTATAACAGTGCATGTAGTAGGGGGGCATGGTTTGGTAGGCACGGAAATTTGAATTTCAGAGCCCACAATCCAAATGAACTTGGACAAATCACATAAAGCACCTGAGCAATAAAACCTCTCTTTTCTAAAATTGGAAAAATAATATAACCCACCTTCCACAACTTTAAAAAGATAAAATATGCCAAAGGATGTTCTAAGCAGTTGAAACATTATACATACATTGCTAATCACCATAATACCTCCCATGTTTACCCATTTGAAAATTTAAAGAGCTGTAGAGAAAGAAGATGTGAAATTCTTCTCCCTTTGGCTGAATATACACAGCTATTAAATGAAAGGAACACATCTTCAATACCCTAAGTCTTTTTACTACTCAAAGTCAGTGAAATATTCCTAAATTATGACAATATAATCTACAAACACTGACATATCTTTCAATAAATGCTACTATATATCTTATGCATTCTAATTTCTATTTGTACAAAAATATAAAATACGGATGCCCCTTCACTTATGATAGGGTTATGTCCCAATAAACTTCCCATACGTTGGAAATATAAGTCAAAAGTAAGGTGAGTCAAAAATGCATTTAATACACCTGACCTAGCCTACCTTGAATGTGCTCAGAGCACTCACACTGGCCTACAGTCGGGCAAAACCACTTGACACAAAACCTGTTCCCCAATGAAGCATTGATAGCTCCTGTAATTTGTGAACTACAGTATCTAAAAAGTGCTGGCCACACAAGACACTGTGGAGTGTCAGTTGTTCACCCTCGTCCATGGCGCATCTGGCTGGAGCTCACTGACACTGCCCAGCCTCATGTGAGAGCGTCGTACTGCTCAACACTAGCCTGGGGAAAGGATAAAAATTCTAAAGTTGAAATATGGTTGCTACTGAATGCCAATTGCTTTCCCACCATTGCAAAGTCAAAAACCCTTAAGTCAAAGCACAGTAAGTCAGGGACCACAAAAACCCTTAAGTCAAAGCACAGTAAGTCAGGGACCATTTGTATGAGAAAGAAAAAGCTTTAAAAACCCCACACTATTTTGAGATAACAGCTGCTAATATTAGATTCAAGTTGTTCATGTTTGAAAACACTTGTATAAATAACACACATGAGATTATACTACTTTAAAACCTTCTTTTCAACTTTCTATTTGATGGACATCTCTTCATGTTATTAAATATATTTCTATACCTTGATTGCATAAAACTACATTCTATAGACATACTACATTCTATGGACCTGGGTTGCAGGCCACGTCCCCAGTGGGATGCATGAGAGGCAACCACACATTGATGTTTCTCTCCCTCTCTTTCTCCCTCCCTTCCTCTCTCTAAAAACAAATAAAATCCTTAAAAAATATTTCTGCATAAAATAGAATAAGTGCCTGGAAATAGAATTGCCAATTTGAAGAATATGGATAGCCTAATTTTCCTCATTTTGTCACTGACATTTTATTATGGAAAAGCACTGGTCTACAGATTGGCATTTTGAAGTTTCTGATTTAGGGCATTCTCATAAAATTTAATTAAATATATATTAAAGTACAAATTAGTTCATGATCTGACTGTGCCCTATTCTGTTTCCTCCAGTTGGGATAAATCACATGGCATATACTTCCATAATAAACTCAGTTTCTCGGAAACACCAATCCATTACAACCATTAACTGAATGAGATACAAATAGACAGCAAAGTTCCTCTAAATAAAATAGAGGGATGGCCATTTCCCTAGAATTTCCCTAACCGTGAGTCAATGCATCCTTTCTTTCCTATCTTTAATTTTAATAAAATGAGCTTTCTTATCTTTCAAGCTTTACTTCCTGAACTGATCAGCCTAGCACGATCCCTGGAGGGAGGCTGAAATATAAATTAAACAGTAGGACATGAAAGGAAATAATCATTTCCATTAAAAATTTCACACTGAATTCCAATGAATTATTCAGAATATTTAGGACTCCATATTTATATTTATCTTAAAAATCTTTGGGGATTTGGGGTTACTCTTCATTCTTTCCCACCAATGCCCTCCATGCCCCACCCAGGGAAAGGAGCTTTGCTACAAATATTTGAGCAACTATATGCCCTAGACACTTTTCTAAGCACTTTTCAATATACCAGTGAACAAAAGAGATAAATTTTCCTGCCCTCGTAGAACTTATATTCTAGCTGGCAGAAACAAGCAGTAAGCAATAAACATAATATATGCTAAAATTTTATAACCTCTTAGGAGGTGGTACATGCTACAAAATAAAGTAGATAAGGATCTACTTTTAGGCTATTAGGTAAAGAAGTTTCCTGTGGAGGTGTGAAAAAAAATGAGTATTCTAAAGTGGGAGAGCTTGAATACAGGCAGCTTGAAAAGGAGCCTCAAAACAAGGTATGGTCTGAAGCAGAAGAGGTCAAGATACATCAAACAATTGACCTGACCAATGATAGTTCAAAGGGGTCTTGATCCCATAAAACCCATTATCACAGCACCTGCCATACAAGAGACAATATACAAGTGTGGTCTTGTCAGTAAATCCTGGGATGGTCCATTGTAGTAAGCTGTAAGGACACCATGAATGCTGGCTAGTGTCCAACCATTATTAAAATTAAAACCTCCCTTATAAAACATAGATAATAACTGTATATAACATCTTAAATATTAAAAATGTAGATTGTTGCACTGGCTGGGTGGCTCAGTTGGTTGAGTGTCATCCTGGACACCAAAAGGTTGCAGGTTTGATTCCTGGTCAGGGCACATGCCTAAGTTGCAGGTTCAGTCCCTGGTTGGGGTATGTATAAGAGACACCCAATCAAATTTTCTCTCTCATATCAATGTCTCTCTCTCTCTCTCTCTCTCTCTCTCTCTCTCCCTCTCATTCTAAAATCAGTAAGCATAACCTCAGGTGAGGATTTGTTTAAAAATGTGTGGTCTCTCAATTTTCAATAGCTCAACCCAATGATTCCCAATGTACTTAATCCATGGAAGCCAAACTCTAGTTTGAGAGAGCTACCAAGGAGTGAGGACCTTTAAACTCAGTGAAGGCTTCCTGCTTGGACCCACTTTTAGGTGGTAAAAGACAGTCTTTTCAATTCCTTATACTCACTCATCCAAGAACTGTAAACTGTAACAGCAAATGCTCTCATGATGGACATGGATTTTGGCAAATAACATGACTCTTGATATATAATTGTACTTTTTTCCAGTGTGCTTCAGAAAAAAACAAAAACTGGCCCATGAAGCTGGAGTGCTGAAAGCAACTGGGGCGTGAGGACTGAAAGGTTCCCATGTTTGAGTGATTTGGAGATTGACATTAAAAAAATTTCAATAAAGCAACAATGTCATATTTCATGATTCAATAATGAAGGGCAAGTAGATCAGAATACACAACGGAAGCAAAACCACAGTAACAAGGAGGTACAATCAATACTTCAGAATGTTTACCTGGAATAGAAACTTACTTAACCTTAATATCTTTTGATATAGAAAAAGATGCTTCATTTTGCTAGACATAGACAAAGATAACGTTTCACAACTGTTTCCCTTTTAATGAACAAAGTGGCCAAGTAGCAAATGGAAAAGCTACAAGTATGCACGTTTTCAGAGTTGTCACCCTCTTACCTGGGTCAGTTATACAGATTTCTTTAAGTGTGTTTTCCTGTTGATGCCTGCAGAGTACCCACCCAGAACTATCACTTTCCAACACAATGAAGAAAAACATTTGCTACAGAGTCTAAAGGACATTGTTGCTTGCAAGCTGCACCAATGTCTAGTTAATGTTGGCCATAACTAGATCTGGGTGTGTTAAGAAAAAGAATACAGGTTTTCTGATTTATCCTCTGGTGCTCATTTTAATGTGGAATACTTCTTGACCCACACGATAAAATGCTTCTGTGATTTTTTTAATTCTCAAAAATTGCAGATTGGTAGGGAAACAAAGACCCAGCTTGATTTTTTTGTGGCTATCTCATATTGTCAAAACAAAACCCTGAAATATTACAATGGCCTGGCTTATCTCCTAGACTACATGCTGCTTAGCTGTGGTCCAATGAAGTTAAAAATTCAAAAATCAAACCTTATCATTTGACCCAAATGTTAGTTTTGCTAGGGCTGATGGGGGGTAACAGAGATGACAGAATCAAATGTTCAGATACTCTTCTAATATGTGTATATTGACTTCATGTTTTGTTTTGTTTTTTTCCTGATGGTTGATTTTTCTCATCCCTTAGGAGCCATGGCTTAAAGAAACCAACACAAGATTTGGAGTAGATTCAGAGGTCTCGCCTTTTTTTTTTTAACAGGTATTTATGGTCTAGATCAGAGGTAGGCAAACTGCATACAGTTGGTCAAATTCAGCCTACTGCCTGTTTTTGTCTTGTCAAGGAGCAAAGAATGGCTTTTACACTTTTAAGTGGTTACATTTTAATAGTTAGGTTGCCACCTATATAATATCCTCAATATTGACTCCTGGTCTGCAGCACCTAAAATATTTACTATCTGACCTGTTATAAAAAAATTGATCTACCCTCCGTCTAACATTTTTTCTTTTTCTTAAAAAGAGCAATATAAAGCTCTTGGGAAATGGTTGCAGCGTGGGGAGTGTGAGTAGATACTGAGTTTACAAGGAAGCACTGTTGGCTCTTATCCACTTAGAACTTTCCGTCTGGAATCTGTTACTTAGGGTTTTATTTGTCATTAAATATTTGGCATCCTTTCTCACCAAGGATGGATGGCATTTCCTACCAAATCAAAAAAGCATTATGGAAATTTTTTAAAATCAATTTAGATAGTTTCTCACAGACCAAAATAAAGATAAAGGAGTTTGGTACTTACTCATACAAAATCATTTTTTTTTCATGTATTCTGTTTTTTATGAAAAGTTAAAACTGAAAGTATCTTGGACTGCTGACTGCAGTGATCTTCCCTGGAGCAGCGGGTGAGGTTGGGAGGAGGGATCAGGATCCCCCAAGGAGCACTTCAAATGAAACTTCTCCAATTTCTCCTCACCTGCCGGTAGGCAGTGAGAATCTCTCCACTTGGATAACCATATGCTCTTCCACAGAGCCCTTTGTAATAATCCCTCAGGGGTATTAAATGAGTTGGAGACCAATGTCCTGCTGTTTTAATCCACTCAGTACAGGATGCTGTACTGTGTGCTCTAGTCCAGATACTAAACTGTGCCCAAGACCAGATGAGCTCCCCCAAAGAGGATGCTGTGGTGGGGGGAGTGGGGATAAAAATAAACGCCTGGATTGTAAATGCTAGTTTAACTAAGAGTATTTTCCTTTCAGAGGCACATAATCCTTGAGATAATTTTATTTGAAAAATAGGATTTGTTTTATTTTAGTGTAAAAAATGATTTGAATGATTTAAATTATGAACATTTGACCAAAATAAAAACACTGTTCAAAGCTACTTAAAGATATGTTAGTCTGTTAAAAGATACTGATGATCAAAATTAATAATTTGTTTTTAAAAGTAGAATGCAACAGTATTGTCAGGGTGATTTGACAATTAAATTCTCACATCATTTTAATTTGTATATTTTTAGATATTTTGACCTTATCTGGGGGAAAACATTGTCAATACAAATATATCACTTGATAATTTAATTTTAAAAATTTCTGATAAATGTCTACACTGTATAATTTTTCATCTTTGTATTCAACAGTGACCTAAATTGATAATGGGTAGGACCTACATTTTAAATCTGGTTAAAATACACCATGACTGTTTAACCATATAGCCATCTTTAATTGTGCTCTAAAACAAATTCACTGTCACAGCATATCCACCAGAAAAATTGGAAATTTCTATCTTACAGATGAGAAAACGTCATATGAAGGATATGCTTGATGTTTTCATAAATTCACAAGGAAATGGCTTAAAAATAATCCTATAACTGTTCCAGTGTACAAAATCTTGCTCTCGATGTCTACCTTCTATGTAACTGTGCGCTAAACAAAATAATTATGATGGTATCAGTGAGGTTCAGAGATTATTGAAATCCCAAAGTAAGCCTTAGTGCCTAGATTCTCATTTGATTCAACTGCATAATATAATATGTAGATGTGCCCTGTGGGTAACATTAACATTGCTTATGGATCATGAAACAATGCTCATTGTTACAGACCAAGGGAAGAAAAAGATGCATTTCAGTGCTTAATATTTAACACTGGTCATTTCCATGGAAGCATATTTATAAAAAATCCCTATTGTGTAACTGCATAATAAGGCTTGATTGCTAATAATTGCAATGCATTTTGGAAAAAGTAGCTTGAAAGTATCACCTACTTGATACAATTAAATGCACTCAGTGAGGACAGGAAATGAGAGTATATAATAACAATGTGTTCTCTGCCCATCCAGGAACCACGCCCCCCCAACGCCATTTGAACGTAACAGTTTGTTCCCGTTGTAAATTGTTGTTCCAACCGAAAATCCTGAAATACAGTTTTGTTTTAGCTGGTTGGTTGTGGTCATCTATACGACAAGTTAAATGCAAATTTCACAAGAATGAGAGAGAAACAAAAGAAACAGCCTCTGTTAAATTGAATTGTTCAGGGTGGCAGCATAAATAACCCATCATTTCAACAGGTTAAAACCCTCACCCAGAGTCCCAGGGCTCATAGTCCTAGGCTAACACACGAGGATGCCCTGCTACAATTGCAGCCTTCATCACACTAGAAACCAAAAGGGTGTGGGGTGCAGGGTTTGGGGGAAATGAAAGAGCAAACATTCCAATTTCACTTTATTTCAGGATGAATAAATGTACGTGATTCACAGTTACTCAAGAAATAGTCTCAAGAGAAGCGAGTTTTAGCATACCCAAATGGCTTAACTATTTTTGTGTCTGCAAGGTGTGTACATTTTAAAGGAGCCAAGGTCTTCCATTTGTTTCTAAGGCCACTGGGAGCTTGAACGTTGCGGAGGCCTTTGTGGTCCCCCTGGCCCTTCTCTGCGTGGGAGCCGCTGGGCCTGCAAAGCCTGGGAGCCGTCAGACGCTGGCAGCGCGTTCCCACGCTCAGGCCGGGTCGGGAGGCCTCGGTGACCCAGAGGCTCCTTCCTTTGGCTCTCACCCTCCCAGCCTCGCCCCGCCCAGGCCGCCCCTCCTCTCAGGGTCCCGCTCTGGAGCGTGGGAGCGCAGCTTCAGCGGCAGTGGCGGGCGGAGGCATCTCCGAGATGCGCACCCGCGACCGGAGCAGGAAGGGGAGAATGAATCAATCAAGGAGCCGGCGACAGCGCGCGAGGAAGCCTGGGGACCCTTCACACGCGGCGCCAGCACGGTGCCTAAACCCGAGGAGCCAGTCACTTACTTGATGTCTTCCCATACCTCCAGGCCGTAATTGCGGATCACCAGCAGCTCCAGCGCATGGTTCACAAATCCATACTGCGAAGACAGAGGAAAACCTGAGAGTCAGGGACCAGCTGTAGGTGGGAAGAGCTTGAACTCGAGTTTGCTGTCACTGCGGTGCTTTAACCTTGTACCCCGCTCTCTGGACCCAATCTATTTGATGTACTAACTGTTAAAGAGGGGCACCAGGGGGGCGTAAGCCACGCCTCAATAAAGAGCAGATCTTTTCCATCACCATCTACCCCACACCCATGCCACTTTCTCATCCTCATTCACCTGCCAGTCTGGGCAGCTCCAAAGCATGGCAGAGGGGACGCGAACCTGCACCTCCCACACCAAGGCGCTCAGTCTCCCACACCCGTGAGGCGGGCCTGAGCTGGGAAGCCCCCGCGCATCGGCTGCACGTCCCCTTCCCAAGCTCGGGAAACCGCTGCGCGTTGCAATGCAGCTGACCTTCAGGCTGGCAAAGGTATCCACCGCCCCCGCCTCAACCTACGGAGTTCCCACCTCCCTAGCCCCGGCCGCAGGCCAACTGCGAGGTTGCTCCCGCGACCAGTGGTGCACTGTCCGAGTCCCCGCGCCAAGCTCCGGTGGCACGGCCGGTTCCCTTAGGCAGCCAGGCCAGTCCAGCTGCGCTGTGAATATTCAGCCTGACCCGGCAAGGAGCACTCACCATAGCGTCTGCACCCTGAGCTGAGAGGCAGCCCTCACGGAGAGGCACAGTCGGTGGAAGGGACCCAAGCTGCGGCTGCGAGAGCGACAGCGCAACAGGACCCCAGCGGCAGCCTAGAGCTGGAATGAGCGCAGCCTTCTCCGCCCGCCTTGATTGCCATCTCTTCCCAGCCAATGGAGAGTCGAGCCGCGGGGGGGCTGGCCGCTGCCTCCTAGTTTTCAACCAGTCAGAGACAGAGGAGGGAATTCAGATGCTGTCACCACTGTTGCACTCTAGGGCCTTCCCGCCCCCTCCCTAGTGACGAGGCGTTCAATCGAGGCCACCGCAATGACGGTAGAGAAGCCTCAGTTTTGTTCCTTGCATGAATTTTGGGACAGGGAAAATGCAGCTTTTGTAGTCCTACCAAATATATTCTCAGAGGTAGAAAAACCTGAGTAGAGCTATGTGTGTGTTTGTTTTGCAACGCACAAGCCTTAAAAGGAATAGGCCCTTACTGTCAACATCTTCTTTATTGTCATCTTGCAGATAAATATTTCCTTTGTGGCTTGGTCCCTCAACAGTTTATGGTAAACTTGAAGCTATTAATACTGAGCTTCCCACATTTTACTTTCAGTCAACGAAACTAGCTGAAAAGGCCAGCTAAAATTTTCAACAATACAGTTTGGTGAGCATGGTGTCAAAACCAGCTCCGCTCATTGCCCAACTTCCCTACAAGATTCAGTAATGATCTGTGCTTGATCCTGGTGGGATGCCGTATCCCACACCAGAGCCAGGAATCATGAATCCGAAGTTTTTAACTGACCAGAATTTGGTCGCTGTTGTTGCTGTTTTTTTTGTTGTTGTTGTTATTGTTGTGTTTTTAAAGATTTTATCCACTTATCTCTAGAGAGGGAAGGGAGAGGGAGGGAGAGAGAGAGAGAGAAACGTCAATGTGTGGCTGCTGGGGGACATGGCCTGCAACCCAGGCATGTGCCCTGACTGGGAATCGAACCTGCGATGCCTGGTTCACAGCCCGTGCTCAATCCACTGAGCTACACCAGCCAGGGCATTTGTTTGTTTGTTTGTTTTTTTGATGAACTGGAAAAGGCGCAGTACAAAATGGGCAGACTTTCAGTTAATCCAACCCCAGTCTGTAATCTACCAGGCACTTGGGTTAGTTAACGCTCTGAGTCTCCCACTAGGGAGAAGGAAGTATCTGTAGTTTAAAAAACTTTGTGTTTTGAGTTACATGGACACAACTGACTAGGGTTAGGGCAAAAGTGAGGAAGGGAAGGTGACCACTGCTTCCAGATCTACAGTGTCAAGTGGACCTGAGAAGCCAAGATGATATTTTATGATGTGAATAGTTCACTGTGAGAACAATTTCAAGACTATTAGAGAAAATGTCAAAACAATAAAACTACTGGCATTCATACCCAGAGACCTATCTTGAGGAATAATTGGTGCATAAATTACATAAGAAAAACAACAACAACAACAAATAATTTATAAAATATTAACTTCCATAAATGGTAGAATAAAAAATAAATTATAGTTTTTCATACCATGAAGCTTTATATAATTATTAAAATATTAAAACATTATCAACTATTAATATAGCCCATTACTCTATACAAACACAAAAAAACTAGATATGAAATGATACAGAAATATATATATTTTTTAAGATTTTTAAAAAGATTTTATTTATTTATTTTTAGAGAGGGAAGGGAGGAAGAAAGAGAGAGAGAGAAACATCAATGTGCAGTTGCTGGGGGCTGTGGCCTGCAACCCAGGCATGTGCCCTGACAGGGAATCAAACCTGTGATGCTTTGGTTCGCAGCCTGCACTCAATCTACTGAGTTATGCCCACCAGGGCTAGAAAAATATATTTTTAAATAAATAAATTACACATAAATGTTCTCACCTTCAATCTTTTTTTTACCCTCACCCGAGGACATATTTTCATTGCTTTTAGAGAGAATGGAAGGGCGAGGGAGAAACACTGATGCGAGAGAGAGGCATGAGTTGGTTGTCTCCAGTCCACACCCGGACAGGGGACAGTGTGCACCCAGACTGGGCATTTGTGTGCCCTTACTAGGAACTGAATCCACAACCTTTCAGTTATGGGATCACGCTCCACCCAACTGAGCCACAGCAGCGAGGGCTCACTTTCAATTTTTTAGTGGTTGTGTACTGTAAGGTGTTATTTGAATAATGAGAACACATACACATATATTGCAATAAGCATAACCTTCTGGGAAGATGTATAGGAAATTTTTGATATGTCTATTGTCTGTAATTAAAACCAGTGGCTGAAGGGACCAAGACTTTTAGTTTTTGTATTATGACCTTCTGTATTGTTTAATTTTTTTTCTATTCACATGAAATAATGTTTTTAATTTGTTAAAAGCACTTTTTCTATTTTAACCTGTCATCCTTTGAACAGATCTGTAGTGTCTTTACTTTAGACTCTCTGTAGGTAAAACACAGGGGAGAAAATTGCTCTTTAGTGATGAAAAATGAGAAGAGATAGAGAGAAAATGAATAATGAGCATCCCTGCAAACTTTTTTTTCTATCCGAAGTTCTACCTTTCATGCTCATTGTTCTTTTTGTCTAGTGAATGTTTGAACTTATTGACCTTTTGTCCAATACCTATTTGCATTTGTAAATATATATACTGCTTTTTCTAATTGTTTTACATTCTCTCTGATTCAAGGAAGTTCTGTTCACTGAAACATCACCAACTTTTATTTGGCCCACAAGTTACTACAAAGGATATGACAATCAGAGAGAGAGGGGGTCCCACCAGCCCTGCAAGAACTCGAAAGAGATCACCACGTTTCTGTGAGCGCCCTCCCTGCCCATCGTCCCTACTGCTCACAAAGGAGTGGAGAAAACAGGCCACAAGCAAGTTATGCCATATTCTCAGAAACAATAAATCACCCTCCTCTGTATGACCCAAGCTGAAGAGAATCAGTTAGGGAAGCAAAGGAAAAACTTAGGGTATGGCTTAGCCAGCCATAAAGTCAGTGCTATTTGAAAATCAGTCCAAGGCATAAATAGGAAATAAATAAAAAATGCAGTATGGGGTTGTCAGGAGTGTAAGTTGAAATGACTCACATTATCAGCTAATAAAAATACATTAGATGACCAAATGAAGTATTAGATGTGTTAAATGTCTTCAAGGCTTTTCTAGTGATGTGAAAATAACAAACTACATTGGGGATAAAGAGGAACATGTTTTGGGGAATGTTTTCAGGTACGTAAAAGTATTTCTCAAAGCTTTGGTGTTTTGCCAGTTTTTCTACCATGGAATCGGGACTTCTATTTTTGGATTGCTTCTGTGAAGCAGGGTGTTTGTTAATTTCACCAATTACTTATGCAGTGATTTGCATTATATTCATATGCATCTTCAATATGAGTGGCTCAGAGCCCAATAATTGTTTCTTCACGAATCTCTGCTGCTAGTATTGGAGAGGCACACAAGCATCACACCTCTCACTATTTTTGTTAATACAATCACTCAATACTTAAAGCAAGGAACTCAGTATGCTTGTAAGTAAAGTAAAAAGTACATTGTAAATGACACATTATGTGTCTTGATAGTGCGGTTCAGTTGGTTGAACATTGCCCTGCAAACTGAAAGCCTGCCAGTTCAATCCCTGGTCGGGGCACATGCCTGGGTTGCTGGCCTGGTTCCTGATTCTATTCCTCTTTCTATCCCTGTATGTCTCATTCCCTTTTCCTCTCTCTAAAAATAAATAAATAAATAAAATCTTTTTAAAAATAAATGACATGTTATGTGATATTGTTTTGAATCAGGGAAAATAAAATATTTGACAAAACAGGTGGCATTCAGATACCCTTTTAATTTGCAAATTAACTCTAAGTTTAGTCACATGAAAAAGGTATAGATATTGAATATTAAAAGGAGCCCTTTTTAAAGTTCCTCCTTCTATAGCAAATTATTTAAATTTTTTTTGCCATAACAATTTTTAAACAAACAATGCAATCACATACACATAGGCAAACATATAGATAGTTTAGTTTTCTCTCTCTATAGAAACCATACACATATGGCTTTCTCACATATGTATGTATATAATGTTTGAACTCTGTAAGTAAATGGAAAGAAATTAAAGAGAATGAAGAATGATGCTTAGTATGGATGTTATCATTATAAACATTAAAGTAAATTAAGTCATCATCATATTATACTGAAATATTTGTAATTAAATTTTTATTTCAGAGAAAAGCTTATGAAAACTACATTTAGCTCTAATGTTATGCTTCCAAAGTCAAACTGATTGAAAGAACTAACTGGCCTAACCCTGGCCACAGTCCACACGTTTGTATGGCTGGGAGAGATGATCAGGTTTTTTGTAAGGATAGATCTACCATGAACATGTCAAAGATTCATCTATTTGGAGCACTGAAAGGTATTTTAAAGGTCACATAGTGAAACTTTCTTTACCTATATCAGGAAACCTCTTATGTATTTTGCTTTGTAGGGAAACAATGAGAAATTGAAATCTTAGCCAAGAAATGATAACAGTAAAGTAAGGTATTATTGTCCTCAGACGCCCTGGAAGATTTTAAGATTCCCATGGAACTAGAGCTAAGTGTACTCTCCTACAGTCTCACCAGAAGAAGGTGGAATCCTGCACATGAATTACACATGTCTGGTTCAAAACAGCCCACAGCTCTAAAAGCCTCTAGATATCGCATTAAAGCACGGCTCTTTTGTAGTCTCTGTGCAATTACATACCGAATATTACTGAAACAAAAGGAAATAGGAGAGATTGAGCGCCATTAATTCAAATGTTTGGTTCCTTCTCTTTCTATCTTTTCTTGATTGGAAAAGCAAAGAAGAAGTAAGCAATGGGGACAGTACAGTGTAGCAGGTGGTCAGCTTACCCGGTTTTCACCATTTTGTAAAGGTTAAACAATGAGGCAGGTACTCAATTTCTTTGAACTACAGTTTTCTCACTTATAAAATGGAGAAAATAGCAGGTCAATTGAGAAGATTTAAAATATTACCTACTTCACAGGTTTATTGTGAACAGTAAATGGTTCAATGCAAGTATGATGCATAAAGCAGTAAAGGGCACAAGCTAAGTTAAGTACTCAGAAACTAGTAGCTAATTTATTTTTGAGGTTGTTTTGCTGTGCTGAGGATCAACCACTAATATGCCCAAATTCCTTGTGTCTGCCTTACAGAGACGTAACATGTGTGTCCACTGGCAGCAAATGTGAAGTGAAAGGGGCTGAACCATGGTGATGAGAAGATCTAGACCAGCCTCGTCCCTTTCTTGCTTGGCCAGTTAACCTGAATCAAATCCCCCACTTAATAATGAGCATAACTCTGCCTAGCCCACGTCCATCAACTGAGGTACTAGGAGATTGTATGAGACGACATGCTTGAAAGCTTCCATAAACTTTAAAGAGCCACACACCATCTGCTACTGATTATATAGAATTAGCAACTAAATAAGCCGAAGACTCACATATGAATCACTGCATGACAAGTGACAATCTGACAATCTCTTGGCTAGATTTATTTCTTTATTCTGAATTCTGTCTTTTTCTTTTCTGTTAAAAATAGAATCCAAATTTAACTAAATGATATAACAATATTATACATATTCTAACAAGCATGAGTAAAAATAATAAAGGAAGTAAATTGTCCATTAATCCATTTTCATAGAGCATGAGCTTCTTTTTTCCTAAATGGGTAATTTATTGGCAACAGAAAAGATGAAATTAATTTGTGCTGATGTGAGAAAATCTTACTCATTTTCATTGACATTTGAAACAAAACAATTGCATTGAATGCAGCCACTACTACATACATATTTAATAAAATATAATTTATGATGCATTTTGATGATCTTTAACTATGATTTCTGGTGTCTCCTTCTGATAGTTCTCCCACTTGACAAAGAACATCAAACTAAAATATACAAACAAAAAGACCTAAATGGGTTTAACTAGGTCAAAAAAGCCTTTAAGGATGCTTCACTTGAGAAGCATCAATACCCTATTGAAAAGATTAGAGTGTGAAAACCATATTTATTCCACTGGAATAATTATCATGCTGTTTAGTTTTTTAAGACCTTATTTCTAAATAATCTTTGCAACTTACCACGCTCTTCCACACACTTTATCTCCTTTTCATTATCTCATTGTTTATGAGGGAGATAATGTTTTCCTCATTTTGGGTGTGAGGACCTGAGGCCCAGAGAAGTGAGGAACCCCTCATGCATTTCTAAGGGGCAGCCTTTGCTTCAGTGACCCTATTGCAGATCTTTGATTCCAAACCCATAGCTCTCTCCTTATGATATAATTCTTTCTGTGTATGTGTCTGGACAGTTGGTGTGTGCTGTTGTAATGCCTAATATAGCAGATAAATATCAAAAGAAAAGTTATCTACAGCTTGAAAGCTATGTAAATTAGGGCATTCACATGATTTCTCTGAACTTCATTTTTCTTGTCTATAAAACAAGGACATTATAAATAGTAATTTTTATACCTTTTCTCGATAAGGATCAAATGAGTTAACATATATGAATATATTTTATATAGCATATAATTGAATTCACATTGGATTTGCTATCTTTATTATATGACTTTCTGTCTGCATTACATGAATTTTGAATATTCTTCATATAAGAAAATACCATGAAAGAGATAAAGACAATTGTCTTTGGCCCTACAGGGAACAAATTACTAAACCTCTGTAAACCTCTGAAAATACAGCAATCATGAAGATAAAGTATGATAATATGAAAATAGGATATATTACAGTGTTTGACACGTAGTAAATGGTCACTAAATGTGAACTTGATAATCCATTTGAGAAATGTGTTTATAATAAAGTAAACAGTCCATTTTCATAGGTGCTGAGTTTGAGTTAAGATAGTGCATAAATCCCATACTGACACTGCAGAGGATCTAAGCCATGGTTTCCCAATCCCTTCCTTTATCATCAGCCCAGCCCTGCAGATTGGAGCCAAAGTCAGCAGAATAAAGCAGCTCTAGATTAGTTCCATTTTGTTATCCTAAGTGAGTGAACATCAAACCACCCTGGGGTATGTTTTTCTTTTCTATCTAACAAAATAACATGCAGTCAATTGACTGGACTGCCCTTATTTCTTTCTTCTTTGTATTCTGTTGCTTTCATTTTCATTCCTGGCAAGAAACCAATAAAAAAGACCACAACTAATTCCCAAGACTACTCAGACCTACTTTTTGGGCCCGGTATGGAAATCTGTGGTTTTTCCAGTTTAACTCTGGTAAAAATGATTTTAATGAAACAAAGAATTTTCTCACACGAAAAAGAAATGGTACAGTAGAGTAAACTTCATTGGAAAATTCTGAGCTGTGATGTGAACCCTCCCACATATGTAACATTAGGAATGCTGTGGCACACAGTATAAGCCCTCTCTTCTTCACCCTTCACCCACACCCCAAGTTGTCCAGTCTAAATCCTCAGAACTTGTGAATATGTTATATTACTTGGAAGAAAAGGGCTTTGCACATGTGATTAAGTCAAGGTCATTATTATGGAAAGAATATCTTGGATTTTCTGAAAATCACAAAAATCCTTATAAGAGAGAGGCAGGACACGATCAAGATGATGGCATAGGTAAAAATGGCTTGCCTCTTTGCACAATTAAAACTAAAATATAGGTCAACCATCATTCAGAAACATCAGAAATCAAGATGAATGAAGGTCTAACAACTATGGAATTAAAGAAATCACATCCATCTGGACTGGTAGGAGGGGTGGAGATGTGGAACAGGCTGGTCCCGCATCCATGTGTGTTGGATAAAAATTTGGGAGGATATCTCAGGAGCAAGGAGTCCCAGTTCCACACCAGGCTCCCCAGCCCAGGGTTTCAGTGCAGGAGGATGAGTTCCCATAACTTCTGGCTGCAAAAACCAGCATGGATTGTGTCAGTGGAAGAAACTTCTGGAGCCCCAAGTAGTTCCCCTTAAAGAATGCACACACGAACTTACTCAGATGCACTCCCTTTGAGCTCCAGCACCTTAAAAGGCAACCAAGGACATACAAAGAGAAACTGAAGTGTTTGGCATCGAGGTGGGAGCTGGGGGACAGCTTTCTCCCAGACAGAAAGGTAGGCAGAGGCTATTGCCCCTTTTCTGAGACCTCCTGTCACACAGCCACAGAACCAGCAGGTGGGTGCTATATCTCAGACTCCATCAACCTGGCTAACACTGTTTACACTACCTTGGAGTTCCCCTGAGACTCCATCTCACTCAACTTACAGGCCCACCCAAACTGTTAATCGTGACTTTTCTGTTTGAATGGCTGGTCTTGGCTCATGCTTCACAACTTCCTAAAACCTGTCAAATGAGCAACAGCTGACCTCAGTGAGCCCCAGCCTCCTTATCCCTTGCTAAGTGTCTGCAGGCCCAGCACTAGCAGCAGCCAGCCTAGATTCACAGCTTGGCTTTGCCTGGGAGTCTCCAACCCCAGTAAAAGTAACAGCCATCTCAGATTGCTTTATAGCTCATGTGGGTTGGCCTCACTGAGAACACAGGTGGGGGCTGACATTGCCATCACCTCCCAAGAAAACCCATGGCCTGTGCACTCACAGATGGACAGCTACAAACCATGGTGGAACACTACCATCCTGCCCGTGCACAGCTGATTCTCCACAGAGGGCAGAATTTGGTAGTCAGTGTTCACAGCCAGTCCTTGAAGCTGACTGGCCTGAGTAAATTCCTCCCACTGACCTCCCAACAGCAATCAAGCCTCAACTACAAGAGGAGGGTGTACTCAACCTAAATATAAGGCATACCTCCGTACCCAGCTTACATGATAGGGGAGGCTGTGCCAGTGGACCCTACAGAACACCTACAACATTAGGCCGTACTACCAAAATAGGGAGTCAAAGTATATTTCCCTAATACATTGAAACAAACACAGTGAGGCTGCCAAAATGAGGAGACAAAGTAATATGGCCAAAATGAAAGAACAGATCAAAATTCCGGAAACAAATCTGAATGAATTGGAAATAAACAATCTACTGGATGCAGAGCTCAAAACACTGGTTATAAGGATGCTCAAGGAAATCATTGAGGCTCCCAATAGCATAAAACAGATCCAATTAGAAACAGAGGACACACTAATTGAAATCAAGAACAACTTACAGAGAAATAACAGTAGAATGGATGAAACCAAGAATCAAATCAATAATTGGGAACACAAAGAAGCAAAAACAAACAATTAAAACAACAAAAAGAAAAAAGAATCCAAAAAAAGTGAGGATAGTATAAGTAGCCTCTGGAACAACTTCAAGAGGTCCAACAGTTGCATTGTAGGGGTGCCAGAAAGAAAAGAGAAAAAGTAAAATTTGGAAATGTATTTGAAAGAATAATGAAAGAAAACCTCCCTAATTTGGTGAGGGAAATAGATGTGCAAGTCCAGGAAACACAGAATCCCAAACAAGATGGATGCAAAAAGGCCCACTCCAAGACACATCATAATTAAAATGCCAAATATTAAAGATAAAGAGAGAATCTTTTTAAAAAATTTTTTTATTTACTTATTTTTAGAGAGAGGGTAAGGGAGGGAGAAAGAGAGGGAGAAAAACATCAGCGTGTGATTGTACCACACATGTCCCCTAATAGGGACCTGGACTGATTGTGAATTGAACCAGCGACCCTTTGGTTCACAGGCCGACACTCAATCCACAGAGACACACAAGCCAGGGCAAAGAGAATCTTAGAAGCAGCAAGAGAAAAGCAGTTAGTTAACTACAGGGGTGTTCCCATAAGACTATCAGCTGATTTCTCAAAAGAATCTTTGCAGGCTAGAAGGGATTGGCAAGAAATATTCAAAGTCCTAAAGAGCAGAGACCTACAGCCAAGATTGCTCTACCCAGCAAAGATATCACTTAGAATTTAAGGTCAGACAAAGAGTTTCCCAGACAAGAAAAAAACTAAAGGAACCAAAAGATTATTATATGAAATATTAAAGGGACTTATTTAAGAAAAAGCAGGAGATAAAAACTATAAAAAATAAAATGGCAAAAATAAATAATTATCAACAACTGAATCCAAAAAACAAACTAAGCCAACATAGAAAACAGAGACAGAATCATGGATATGGAGAGTATTTTGTTGGTTGCCAGATGGGAGGAGGGTATAGGGGAATGGGTGAAGAAGTGAGGAGATTAAGAAGTACAAATAGGTAGTTACAGAATAGCCATGGGGTTACAAAGTACAGTATAGAAAATAGAGTCGTCGAAGAACTTATATGCATGACCCATGGACATGAAAAACGATGTGGGGATTGCCTGATGCAGTATGGGTTGTTAAGTGGAGGGGGACAAAGGGAGAAAAATTGGAACAACTATAATAGTATAATCAATAAAATATAATTAAAAAAAAGAGAAAGGCAGCAGTGTCAAAGTCAGAAAAGGTGTGACATTGGAAGCAAAGGTGGGAATGATATAAGAAAGGAGCCATGAACCAAGGAATGCAGGATGCCTGTAGATGTTGGAATAAGGCAAAAATATATAATTCTTCCCTACATTCTCCAGAAGGAATGCAGCCCAGCTGAACTTGATTTTAGGGCCTTTGACCTCTAGAACGATAAGTTAATAAACTCGTGTTCTGTTAAGCCACTATGTTTCTTGTACTTTGTTGCAGCAACAATAGGATACTAAAACTGTGCTGAGTATCTTTTCTGAACCAAATTCTGAGATCTTGCAGAAAACTTAATAGGGACTAAATATTCGTGTCTCCTAAAATTCATATGTTGCAGCTGTATCTAATCTTCAGTGTGATAGTATTAGAAGGAATTAGAGCCTTTGAGAGGTAATTAGTTCTAAGTGAGATTATGAGGGTAAGACCCCACTATGGGATTAGTGTCCTTATAAAAGAAAGAGTCTGTTATGTGTGGACACAACCAGAAGGTGCCCATGAACCAACCAAGAAGTCTAGCCAAGTTCTCCTTGCCCCTGTAGGAAATCAAAGTTCATAAGCACCTATCTGAACATGGTGGTGAGTGATGCTTTGTAGGGAGAAAGAAGGAAATAAAAATTTTGTCTCTGTTACATGATGAAACAAAGTATTTGGATGACTTAGACAACAGAAATTTATTGTCTCTTATTATAGAAGACTAGAAATTCAAGATCAAGGTATCAGCTGGGTTGACTATTTTTGAGGGCTGTGAGATGGAATCTGCCTCATCTTCTCACCTAACTTTTGGTTGTTTCTTGGCAATAATTTATATTTCCTGACTTGTATAAGCACTACCTCAATCTTTACCTTCATCTTTAAATGGAATTCTCTCTCTGTGTTTCTGTGTTCAAAATTCCGTTTTAAAAAATAAGGATACCAGTCATATTAGATTAGGGATCTATCTACTTTAGTATAACCTCATCTTAAATAATTATATCTGCTACAATCCTATTTTCAAATAAGGTCACATTCTGAGGTACTGGGAACTAGAATTTTAGCATAGGAGTTTTGGGATGGCACAGTTTACCCCATAGTGATGTGCTGTCTATGGTTTCCATAAAAATTTTCCTGTATCAGAGATATGTCTTGGAAGAAACCAAACTCATTTGTGGCAGCAAGGACTACTAAAAAAATTCCAAGATTGTCATCTCTAAAAAGACCTAAGGTTGGCATGAAAAACTACAGGAAAGGCTAAGCCTTAAGACTGCTCAGCTCATGCAAACTTTATGGTTCTGGCACGCTCATCTCCCTAGTAGTCTAGCCAAAGTTCTAACAATCCCCATGGTTTCTGCTCATGAGGCATGATGAGTTCCTATGCACTGGATTTCTGTGCATTGAGGTAAATGTACATCTCTGTAACTCTTGCCTGAAGAGGGTCAGAACCTTCCTCTATCCCAGGCCTATTCTTTGTATGAGTTATGACAATGAGGTTATATTTGAGTCTGGCAGTTTCAGTGAAGTCTTTTCACCCAAAGAAATGTTAGCAACAACCAAGTCACTGTTCAGGCAGCAACTTTGAACCTCATTTCTGACAGCTGACACGCTACTCCCTCACTAATTCTTCCTTATTAACACATGATAAAATGGTGAACCATTTGTCATCCTATGGAACACACAATTCAGTCACCATGTTTGCTATTGATTCCCATGAGCTCATCTCTCCGTTCCTGTTAACCAGCCCACAAGACCCCTATCTTTTCTCTACCAGGAAGTCATGTTTCTGTCGGTCTCCCATCCTCATGCCAAAACTGTCAATAACTATGAATTACTATGAAAGGTCTGAGATTTTACTCTGCTTGCAAGTTAACAAGTAAAACTGTCATGTTTTCATGGATGCTAGCGGAAGACACAAGTTTCCTGGGTCAGAGATAGAAGACTATTGCTCAGAATTGTATCAGTGGACAGAGAGCATCAGCCTTATTTTACATTGGTCTCGTGGGCCACAGTTTTCACAGGACAATGTGAAGAGCATCAAGTGAGCCCTGCACACACAGTGGGTTGCAGTAGAGGACAAAAGCCCCAAATTTAGGAACACAATGGGCAGTAAGCCTGCCTGCCCTTTGCTCTGCCGTGACACAGTATTTTCTAAGGCTTTTTTCTCTACATACATCCTTTAAAATAGAGTGTAGATCAAAGGTGGTCAGTACTCCTGTTTCTTTACAAAAATGTAAGAGATGAAAACTTGTCTCCCGACAGACTGAGAACGAGACAAACTGACTCTAAAGCCACTAACAATTACACTTGCACAAGCAGAGTCCTGTTTTATTCTCTTTTTTTTTTCAAAGGATTTTATTTATTTACTTTTAGACAGAGGGGAAGGGAGGGAGAAAGAGTTGGAAAGAAACATCCATGTGTGGTTGCCTCTGGTGCGCCCCCTAATGAGGACCTGGCCTGCAACCCAGGCATGTGCCCTGATTGAGAATCAAACCAGTGACCCTTTGGTTCCCAGGCATGCACTCAATCCACTGAGCCAGAGCCTGTTTTATTCTTAAATGTAAGGGGTTTTATTTCATTTTTTATTTTATGTGTGATTTGAAAAATCTGAATATGAGTTTTGTTGGAAATTGGAGATTTACATGCCTAAAGAAATTTATTTTGGTTATATTAGTATGTAATTTAACAATAGTTTGGGTTATTTTTATTTTTATTTTAGATATAGGTTGAGCTGTACACAGCAAAAGCCTGAAACAATGGTTGTTGGTACTGGGTTTCCACACTATTGTGTTGGAGGTTTCCTCTCTCTGTAGCAGCAAACTTATGTTAGAACAAATGCATTTGTTTATTTTGGAAAAAAGTTGTTTTTATTTTATTAAATGGTTCATTTTTTAAAATAGAACTCATTTTATTTTTTAAGAAGTTTTTTATTTAAACACTTTTATTACAATATTTATGTAGCAGCAATATCTAACAAGCTTCTGAGACACAGGATAACTTTTTGATAAACTTTGCAACTCTGCCAGGAGCAGAACTCAAAATAAACATATTATTTAAATCAACTATGAAAGTTATAATAAAAGGAGTGCTGTTAGTATCAAGGTTTTCAATGTAAAGTCCAATAGGTATCCTCTTTCACACAGAGAAAAATAAAAAGAAGTACTTAAATTAGGGGATAAAAGAGGGGTATTGTTAACAATACACATTTACCAAGAGCTAGAGAAAAATATGTTGAAAGATATGTTAAATATTTGCCAAAAAAAAACAACAAAAGAAAAACCTTTAGTTACCTATATGTGAAGGCCCATGAATCATTTCACAGAATAGGACCAAAAAAACCCAACAAAAAAAAATGCACATATTTTCTTTATTACTCAAAAACCAAAAGTGGCTCATTTAGGCCGAAAGTCAGACTTTTCTCAGTTATTCATTGTCTTCTCTCTTTGAAGATTATTTACTATTTTCCCCTCTATGTTCTTTGGGAATCTATGCCGCCTCAGTGGGGTGGACTCCAGGAAGTCCCCAAACCTCTGAAGTACATGTAAACCTTGGGCTAGGATGTCTGCACATTTGGGAGGGGTGATGTTCTGTGACTTTTGTCCACCTTCTGAAAGTGATATGACTCAGTCAAAGCGAAGACCCACCAGCCAATTGTAGCAGTTTCCAAAGTAAAATATAAGGATAATCTGCTGGGGTAAGAGAAGAAAATACTAAAACTTCTATTTATATTCACACTCATAAACAAAAAAAGCTTTATAACTACATTGTAGTATATTGGCTTGCAGATAGCATATTATATTTATTTAATCTTAAGTATTAATAATATTTATGTGACAAATGCTTATTTTTTATATTTAAAATACATTGTTAGTATACAAAAGTATTTTACTCATAGTTGCAGAAATCCAAAAAGCTGGAGAACACCACTGTAGATTAGTGGATATAATTTCTGTTATAAGATTTGCAGGGCATCTTTAATTTACATGTGGCAAGAGGTGAAGGAGCAGTAAATTCCTAAACATTGATATATTTTTATTTTCTTCAATTTTGCAAGATACAAGTTATCTGGGGATGAAGGCAGCTCACTGAAGTTTCCGCAAATGGTAAGGCGTATTGGTAATTTAATATTGTGACATTAAATGATTAAATTATTGAGAAGCAGCACTAACTTTGCCAAAATCTTCTACCAGAAATGTCTAAGATTAAGTCCCAGAACATTTATATTCTGTCCTGATTTCTACCCCAGTGTTTAAATCTAAAATATTAACAGTTTCCTAAAATTAAGTATATGATGATCAAAAGAATCTAGACTGATGATAAAAGAAGTCTGGTTTTAGAATATCACTATTTCCCCCTTTTACTTAAAAAACTAGAATCTATGCATTTATGGAGGTTTTGCTATGGGGGCATGTACTGAATAGGGAAAGAAAGGGACATTAAGAAGAAAGTAAAGAAATAATTTGGGTGAAAAAAATAAGGAAATAGTTTGGGTGGAAAAGAGAAATAGAGATGGTAATAAAGTCAAATGTAAAATGTTTGATGTGGCTTAAAGGAAGAATGCCAAAAGAGTACACGTCATCAATGTAATAAAAGAAGTATTTAAAAGGGAGTCTCACTACACTGAACATCTGGAAGCAAACATGCAGGAAGAAGAAAGCTCAAGGCAAGGAAGACCACAAAGGACTAAACACCATACTTCTCAAGCTCCTGGCTTTCACAACAGGAGTGATTCTTCCACTTCTCACTGCAAATCACCAAGATTCCTCAGGATTTGAGAAGAATCCCAACAAAGAACACACAACTACATTTGGGTGTTCTCTGCTTAATAAAGCAAGCTGTCCCTGCTTTTAGCCTGTGATTAGACAAGGGAATTGCATTTTTCTATCATCTGCATTGAGTTTCTATCACCTGCACTGAGTTTTTGTTCTGTAGGAAACTAGTCATTCTTTACAGGAATTGCAACCCCTCTGGTGACTTGTCTTTCACTAGTCCAGTCATATCCCCCCATCTTTCCACCCTTCAAATCTGCCTTCATTTAACTATGTAAGCACAGCAATTTAAGAGTGACACAGCACCAAAGTGCACAATCAGGCAAAACAAACTCTTCGTATTTCAGTGTTCAGTGAAGGGTAGTGTTTTAGCAACTCACCCTAACAGTATGTATCAAAGAGATTCCTTTTCTCTCATTAATTTCTCCAGGTTAAAATCCATACATTTCAAACCACTACAATAATGTGTTAACTCATTCTCTTTGAGACTATTAACCGTTGCTTTAACAGGGAATTGAATGTGATTTTCAAGCATAATATGGCCCTAGACTTACTACGGGCTTTGTATGGGAAGCTCCATGTAGGCACTTTTCCAGTTGGGGAATCTCAGGCCGCCAAGTCTACGCCCAGGAGTATGTGAAACAGGCAGGCTGTTTCACTTGCTTGCCCTCTGCCTTTCCTAGAGCACCATTTTCCATCCTAGGACAGCTTCCAACCTAACCATAGGACAGGCCTGGAAGGGTCTGCCTTGGTGTGACTGGTACTATCACAGAGAAGAATTTGAAGGGAAGGTTAGCAAAATGCTGAAGCAACTCTTCTCTCCTTCCCACCAAAGGATCTGAAGGACTAATGACCCAGAGAGTAATATGAAATTCCAACACCAGACATCCCAGCTTATGTTCATATTTTTGGTAAAAACACCCAGGATAAAGCATGAATCATTTTCTTCTGAGACGCAGAAGAAGGTCAATTTGGTCATCTGTGAAAGTCAATATGCACAGCTATCCACGCTGTTTCTGACACTGCCTTTCAAAAACACACATATGATCACCCCATTTGTTCCTTTAGCTTTTGCTGTTTCCCTTGCTTACTAGTTTTAAAAACTGTTGGGGAGGGAGGCAGAAACCAATGGTCTGCTTTTTTCTATTTTGCTTCTTTTTGTGTTTGTTGGTTTGTAAGATTTGTTTTGAACAAAAGGCTCCATGAAAATTAATATTGACAATTGACCATCATTATCATCATCAAAATCACACTCCTCGATGTAAACAATAGCCTTCTTCATGATTTGCATTTAAATAGACTTTCTGACCTTATTTTTCTCACCTCCAACTCATCCCAGGCAACAAGCCATCCAGCATAGCTATGCACCTCCAAGACTGCATTTCCCTGTGTGTACTAGTGCACTTACTTGCTTGGACCAAGTCCTTCCCTCTCTGCCTCATGAACTCCTCGAAGACCAAGACACTTCTCCAAGCACTGAGTCTCCTGCTTTGTGCTCCCACAGAATTTTGAAATTATCTTATGTTCACTTTTCATTTTCCTTTCTTGGTAGAATGGATCATACTTTATCTTTGAATTCCCAAAACGGCATTATTTCTAGTATATGGGAGTCATTCAAGAAATGATGATTATATAAAGGGGAAGGAGTAAGTGAACCTATTCATTGAGGATGAAACTCTGCCTTTTCTCACAAAGTCTAGATGGAAATAAAACAACGAGGAAAAATGGGAAGATACCTTTTAACTCTGGGCTTCTCTTTGCTTCTTGATGCAAACATCTTTAGAAAATGTCATTGGAACTCTATTCTTGCTTGAGAAATAGCTATAAAGAGCAAATTTATTTTGTGAACTGGACACAAAATAATGGGGCAAGAAGCCATGAATGAAAAAATCAGAACAGAAGAAACAGTTTGTGGAATTCTCAGGAAAAACAATCTGAATAAGAAAACAAATTATTATGAAATTGGGGTCTGCTAAATATTTCTGTAAAGGAGACATTTGATTTTATGCTTTTAAATTTTCTTTAACTTCTATTATTTTCTCTATGATAGGTGTTCAGTTACAGAAAGAAAAATGTATTTGTCTTTATTTTCCTTTTAAGTATTTTTATGAACTTCACAAAACTATATTTTCCCAATACCTATGATATTTTCCAACAATAGGATTGGTATTTAATGAGACACATTCAGTCCTTTAAGAAACTGGGGTACTTAGTTAGTAATAGTCATTGTAATATCTATAGTGGTACACGTAGGATATTAGAGGCCAATTGGCAATTAGTTTTATTCCTAAGATCACCGTGGGGTAGCTTGGGAACTACTAGAGATCACTAAAGAGCTTTCAAGCTGAGTTATTTCTTAGAACTCCAAATAAAATTTCAGTGTACCTATGGCTCTGCTAATAGTAATTTAAAAATTATAATGTTCATCTTTCTCTTGCTTTGAAGTTGAGCTCTTTTAAAATCAAATCCTTATTTAGGTTTAGTTTACCAAAGATGTTAGACTAACATCATTAAAAGTTAAAGTTCAAGCTCCAGAAAAATGTTTAAAATGTTCCATAATAAAATCACAGCATAATTTTCTTCAATGACACTAACATTCTTGTTAAACAATATCATGGAGATATTTAAATTAGCATAAAATAATTCATAAGTGTGTATTTAGTAAGACAACCCCCCTCATGATTTTTAGTAAATATATACACACTAAAGTATTCAATACAGATACTTAAAAAATGCTCTCTTACAGAAAAAAGAACAATTTTTATTTCCCACTTCTGAACTTAGATTTTCTTATTGGAATTTTATATAGCTCAGCATGGCAATAAACTATGTCTGCTGAAATAGACCCAAATTACTCTGCATGTGTAAATATTCTATTTGTGTACTTTATTATATTTTCCCCAAATGCTTACTTTACTCCCATGTTGCTTCTGATTAAAATAAATCAGAATGATATCATTGCATTTTAACATAGGCTTAATTCTCTTTTATTCTAAATACTATAACACAGAAATGAATAGGAATTAAATTGCTAATAGCAATGAAAAAATCTTTACCATATTTTGAATAAAAAATGTCAAACAGAAGGAAATATTTATTGTTAATGACACATTATGTTATGGAGAAAATGTTTATAAAATAATCTTTAATATTTACAGAAGATCTATTTTATATTCATATTGCATCTAACCCATAATTAATTTTCTTAAAAATAGAAAAAAAAAAGTGCAACAGAAAAAAAAAACACCTCAATCTATTTTATGAATGCTAAAAATTAAATGTGAAAGTGTAATAAAATTCAGTGTAAAGGTTCAAAGAGCTTATGGCATCGAAGACTATAATTTATATTCGAAAGCTTTTTTAAGGCAACACTATCACAGACACAAGTGGCATTCCACCAGGACAAAGAATACAAGTGACTCCATCACATTGTACAGGTCATTACAATTACCTGATATATGTACGATGTGCTAAATTTTAAGTACAGATAATAAGTGACTGTTATATAACAAAGATATCCCCCCAAAGTTACTTCTCAAGGTTCCGTTTTTATTTTCACTGAAGAGCTGAAGTATTGAAGTGCATACATTATTGTCATGTTAAATGGAAGAAAGAGTAGATCATGACTCAGCTCCTGAAATTTTAATACTGCTTTTTAACCATCTGCATCCTAAAGTGCTTTCAGAGATTCCACAAATGCTTGAAGGAGTCAATCCCCAAAGGCTAACACCAAGCATATATTTTGTTAATCTATTCCCGATGCTTTGCCTAAAAAATTGGCATTGCCATCTTCAACATCTTTCTTTTGGAACCATGGTTTTGAATTTGTTCCTTGTTGATACGCTTCCAGAAAATGACAGATTCCAGGAATTTCACTAGGGAAATTCGGTGGAAGTTCCTCCCTTGATCGAGGGGTAAACACAAAACCAGGACAGTCTTTGAGTAATCTGAAAGATTTAAATAAAAATAGAATCATTAAAATTTAATGCTTATATAATTGTCTACTCAAAAAAGACAACAGAACTAAATGAATATTCCTGAAAATATTAATAAACCTGCTATTCTCATTGTGGTTTACAGAAAGTTCCTTATGATGCTAAAAAACAGAAGAAAATAAATTCACAGTAGTGGGGAAATAAAACCCAAAATAATTTAAAGGTCTAATAAGAGCAAAAAATAAATAAATAAACCCATAAATAAAATGTTATAAAATAAGGCTTCCAAAGTAGAAACATTGGACTAGTTAAAATATTGCCCATTTATTGATTTAGTCATTTTGTAAATGTTACTGAGAAATAATCATGGGAAAAAAAACTGTGAAGGGAAAATTCCACATAAGCTACACACACACACACACACACACATTTAAATTGTTATCTCTCAATAGAATTTTATCAATTCAAGGTTAGTAAAACTAAAATGAGATTTAATTGTATACACTGATACTCTACTTCCTATCTGGTATTTGCAATGTATTTCCTTCTTAAATTCATTTGTTCTACCTAATTTTTAAAAATTTTACTACTAACTACCTATCTATTATGCTAAACTCATTTTGATTTCCTGATCCTACTGATTAAGTTACTGGCTCTTCCCATTTATTTCTCTAGCTTTCTGTTCAAGGCAAACTTAATAAGTATCACTCTAATCTATTATTTAGGCCATGGATGAAAAATGTCGAATAGTTCTGGGATCTAAACCAACTTCTACAGAAAACCACGCATCACATCTGCTCAACCAGACCAGAGCCTTACTCACCAGTCTACAATGTCCTATCTAAATTCAATAGAACGTTGGTGCCACATTAGAATTTGGAACTATGACACTCTTCCAAATACTGAAGAAACCAACTGGGTAGAAATCTAAGCCTAAAAATGACAGACCTGAAGTAGAATACATGTGAGTATTCTATTAACTAATTTCTATTAGTGTACCAATAAATATGTAATCTGCAAAATAATAAAACCAATGAAAATGATGATCCCATTAGGAATTCATAAATATTTCTTGAGGCCCGTTAGTTATAAGGCACAGGATTTGGTACTATATAATGAAAAGCTACAGAATCCATAGTAAAAGTATAAGCTTCAAACTCTGGTAGATTTAGTTTTAAACTGAAACAAAGATGTCAGCTTTCTAACTTTCACAAATGGGATAGTAGTATGCATGTCTAGGATAGTTGTGAAAATTAAATAAGTCAATTACATAAGAACACACATCAGTGAGATATCACATAACACCTATCATATCGGTAACAATAAGTTTGATAATATCAGGCTTTGGGGAAGAGAAACCTTCACACACTGTCAGTGGCACAAAAATCGACGAAAGCAATTTGGACAGGGAACTGATCCTTAGTAAAGTTGAAACTGGGAATAGCCTGTGATCTGGGAATATCACTTATAGGCATGTTATCTAGAATGTATGTTTAAGAATATTTATCAAATCACTTTTACAATAATAAAAAAACTGGATACACTTTAACTAACCATGGGTAGAAGGCAGATGCTGGCTCATTCATACTCTAGAATACATATTCAGTATTATAGAGTGCCGTGCTTGTTTTGCTTTGTACTGGTTTGTGAGAGCAAACTGTGAAAACATTCAGGAATTCTCCAAGCTAGCGATGGACTGAAGCCTGCTGTGGTGGGATTATTATGCCATAGACTTTGGTAAATGCTAGAAATCAGGGATTCTCCCCTTCACTCCTCTAAACTGTTCCACCAGCACACCACTGCATGAGAAATAGTTTGAACAAATGAATTAGATTTATATTTCATCAAGAAAAAATATCTCAGAAACATAATTTTGAGTGGATCCCAAGAGAGTCATAAAAGGATAAGAAGAGGCTGAGTGCAAACCTATTATTCTCTGACTTTCCTTTTTTTATCTGGAGGAACCTAAATGAAGAGAGTTATACTCCTGGCTTCTTTCTGCCCATGTTCCTTCCTGGTAAACAGCAGCGACATATGTTGTATCTCTACTCAGTGCCTTCCTGTCTCTCTCTTCACAGCCTGCCTGTCCTCAGGATGTACATGTTCCCAGATGTTCCTGCAAATCTTAAGGGATAGAGAGTCCAGTGTGTCAGCCAGAAAACAGGGACATGGGGACTGTGACATTGTATTTCTTTTATAAAAGAGGGATCTGAAACAAACATGGCAAAATGTTGAGATTTATTAAATATCAGTATTGGTTGCATGGGTATATTTTCTTTGACTTTTTCTGTATGTTAGGAATGTTTAAAAATTAATTGTAAAAATGTATAAATCTATAAATATTTAGTAAATAAAACTGTATAAATCTATAGGTGATTGGTAAATTTAAAAAATATTTTTCTGTCCACATTAGCTCAACATTTCCTAGTAAATATGATAATTACAATCACAACCTTTATATCACTTGAATTTATTAAGGGTTTTGCTCAAGATCCCACAATAGGTAAGCCTTGTATTTAGAACTGGTAAGACATGTCTTCTGAATACAAATCCAAACCTTTTAAAGAAACTTACAGATAAACACAAGTAGAGGGTCATGGGGTGAAAAATGTTCATTAAATCATCTTCAAAAAAATCAAATTTGTAAGAAAAACAGGTTGGAAAAATGAAACCATTTAAGTGGAAGTGTGATGGCAGTCAGATCCAAAAATAGCAGCAAGAGTCCCAGTGCATATGTCCACACAAGGTAGAAGATGTCTTTCCTCCTTCTTGACCAGATACCATTCCCCACTGCAACAGTAAACTGATAGATCTCAAGAGGTCAGTGCAGTCAGTACCTGTAAGTGGTTGGGCTGACGTTGATTTTCCGTGGTACACTGCAGGACTCAAATTTGTTAGCCAAGGTGACATTGTTTCCAAAAAGACAGTAACGGGGCATTTTAACTCCAACAACTCCAGCAAAAACCGACCCAGAGTGCAGTCCAATTCGCATCTGCAAGCAAAAAAGTACTTTGGTAAAGCACCTTCCACTTGTCAGTGTTGTTTGAATGGCCTGTCTAAATTATTGGGCCAAACGTTCTCACCACACCAGTTCCCCCTTCCTCAAAACCTCAAGCCAACTTCCCTCTACTCCTCACAGCTGACTAAGAATGGCCAGTGGAGAATCAGCCACACCTCTTAACTCTTCTCTATTTATGCACTTAGGTTTACCACACAAGGCAGTCTTATTTAACCTCTCTTCAATATCTGAGACAAATTTCCACGCATTGTCTGTTGCAGTCGCCACAGAGACAAGACAAAGCGTCTATGGCTGTTTATGTGAACCCGCTCTGTCTATGAAGTGAGGCAGGCATAACCTCTGGGCTGCAGGACTTGTTTCCCGAAACGCTGTCAGGAGGGGCAAAGGAGGCTGGCTCTCACTCTGTAAAGTGTGTGGCTTTAGGAATATTGCTTTAAAAAAGCTTTATGCCAAACACTACCCCATTATTCAATGACTAACACCTAGAGAAAAGGAATTCCAATATTTAAGCAAAAAAAAAAAAATAATAACAGAGGAAGCAGGAAGTTGTTGCTGAGGCCCAGATTATAGTGTGTGTGTGTGTGTGTGTGTGTGTGTGTGTGTGTATAAAATTTCAGTTTCAAATATCTGGACCCATGGAAAACCATCGTCCTCCCTTATCTAGTTACAAGATGCAATCTGGAATATGGTGGAGTAAAAATATAGAAATTCTGAAAGTTTTCAATGATTTGAAACGCTCTTGAAACAGAATATTTTAAAGGGAGATTCTCTAGAAGATCAGAATATTTGATGGCCTTAGAGATGCACAAAGCCTTAAAGTAGTGCTTACAACAAAGCAAGTTAATGCTATTGTAAGTGACAATCAAATGCCATGTTTATAATTGTCAAGTTGCATGTTCAGTTGACAATTTAAAAATACGTTTTATTAGATATATGCATTTTAAACAAAGGCCAAGTACTCACTAACTTAGATATAATTTAGAATTTAGGAGACTCAAGTCCTGCCTCATTTTATAGTTGATTTCTTTTTTTGTAATATTTTATTTATTTATTTTAAGAGAGAGGGGAATGGAGGGAAAAAGAAAGGGAGAGAAACACCTCTGTGAGAGAAACACTGATTCTTTGCCTCTAACACACACCCAACACCACAACAACACAGGCACATGCCCCAACTAGGAACTGAATCAGTAGCCTTTCAATTTGAAGGCTGACAGTCAATTCACAGAGCCACCCACACAAGCCAGGGCCATGGCTACATTCTAATATCTGTTAGAAACTTTTCCAAATTATTTGCCTATAAGATGTCAGATCCTGTATTCTTCAAAATTTTTCAAACAAAAAGCACTCTTATGAATCAGAAGATCTGCATTTTAAGCCAAACTCTACTAAAATGAGTAGTCTGACTTTCTGTAAGTCTTGCTATTTCCCTCTATATTTTCATCTGTAAAATGAAGAATTGGATTATTTTTAAAGCCTGTTGTTTGTCACAGTGTTATTTCTAGCAGCAAACAGATGTTTATTACATTGGGCTTTTTCTTCTTTAAAGGAATATGGTTTTACGTGTCCAACAATAAAACGATATAAACAAACAAAAATAATGAGAAAAAAATGATCTTCTGCCTATATAAGCCACAAGTTAAATATATTTAGATGGAGAAGTTTTTGCTCCCTTTGGGCATTCTTCTGATTAAATCGGTTTCTCTGTACTTAGTTATTCTAGCTTTCTATATGGTAAATTTATCATAGCACTGCTACTTTTCTATTGCATGATTAATATCTACATGCATTCACCTTATAAAAATCTAAACAAGGCAGTAAAAGCGCGTGCCCTGTCGGCTACCCCTCTGGCCAGGCTTATGATTGCTTTGACCAATAGAATAGAATGCAAGCATCACTGTGTGTCTCCTGAGGCTAAGTCATAAAAGGTCATGCAGCTGGCACCAATCTTATTCCCTGGGACGTAAACCACCATGTAAGAAGTGTGACTACTCTGAAGCTACATGGCATGTAAGCATGTGGATAACAGCCCTAGCTGAGCCCAACTTTTCAGCCATTTGACATGAAGAACCAGGCATATGGGTCCAAGTGGTACATCCAACTATTCCAAATGCCCTCAACTATTTGAGTTTTCCCAGGGGAGATACCAGGTATTGTGAGCAGAGGTGAGGTATCCCTGCTATGCCTCATCAAATTTCTGATGCACAGAATCCATGCACACATAGTAAAGGATTTGCGTTCTCACAGCACTGAATATATGAAAGTGTGTCACACCCGAACACAGAGCTGGGAAGATGGTCGACGCAGGAAACAGTTACGAAGACTTATATGTACAGTGTCTATTAACACTGAAGAGAACCAAGACTAAAATTCTAAATATTATAGTTTTGTTTTACATTTTTTTCTTTCTTCTCTATGTATCTTATTGCATATCAGATAGGATTCAATGTCACTTCAAAGGCCCATTTCTGGGTCATCAAATTGAGGCCTATCCTATAAAAATTAAGTGACAGATTGACTATCAGTGCCATAAATAAAGACAATCAGCTCATGTTCTACTGATTAAAGCAATGCCCAGCATGTTAATTTTATTTTCTCATCTGCAATAAAATATTCTGGGATCTGACTCATCAAGACATTTTTAAACTTTATGTGTCCTGGAAAACACTGGCAGATTAATAGCCAACATTCATTCTACTGTGATGTCCTCCCCTACAAGCACTGGAAAATTAAAATTACATTTTCCAAACTCCTGGGCAGTTTCTAGATGCATTAGGTTGGGTGAATCAGATATACTTGCATGAGATTTGGAAGCCAGGACCTCTGCTGTGACCACATTCGTTATGATGCTTACGAGTGTGAGCCTAACTGTGGGAGCCTTTGAGTTCCCTGTGGGACGCGTAGTGGAAGCCCAGCTTCCAGTCACTCATTCCATGGGGGTCATGATGAAGGGTTTTCAGGTGGCTGATTCCAATTAGTAGGTGCAGTTTTGTTCTGTGGCCAGTAGTGGAGGCAGCAGCTTTTAGAACACAATGCTTTCCTGACTGTGACTATAGCGGTCTAGTTTTTCCTGATCAGGCCGGCTTCCTGATCGAGGACAAAGCAGTGGTTCTGATTTCTGGCTGTAGGAGCCATTTTTAAAAGCTCAAGTTTTAGATTGCTTTTTTTGGTCCTTGTAATGACTCTCTAAACCACTTCATACCATGTTGTAAATTTCTTCCCGCTTAAATAAGTCAGAGAGCTTGCTCTCTGCAACTAAGCCCTGACTAATACACTGTTCTTTTGATAACTAATAAGCATTTACTCTCATTTCCTGGACAAGGTATGATCCACATTACCTTGATAGGTTCTCCATGGGGAGACATGACTTCGTCAGAGAGCTCCATCATCTTCAGGGCCATCAGCGCTATCTGAACAGCATGCGTATCACTTTCTCTGTGTAATCCCCCAGCCACACAATATGCATCGCCAATGGTCTCCACCTACACATAACACATTTCCCAAGCTTAGGAAGAATCACAGTGTATAACATATAGCAGAAGTTACAAATCCTATAGTAAAAATCTCGGTGTTCTCTATGATACTGGCTGTAAAAAGCTACCAACTAATTTAAATCCACCAAATTGTGATGGCTGTCTTTTTCCTCTTCTCTAAATATTTATTGTCACTTATCAGATCATCTCATTCTTATACAAAACTTCCAGGGTGGAGAAATGGAAGTGAGAAAAAAAAGATACATAAACCTACAGTAATTTCCCATTTCACTAGGAATAAATGCCAAAACGCTTGTAGCATGCCCAAAGTTCTTCTGGACCTGCCTCTCTGCTCATTCCTGACTCTACCTGGTAATTCTCCCTCTTGCTCACTTTGCCTCAATGCCACTGGCCTCTCCTGTTTTCCTTCACACATACCAAACATGCTCTCGCTTGCTAGTCCTTTGCCAGGAATAATATTCCTGCAGACGACCACTTGGTTTGTCCCTCATTTCCTTCACCCCCTGTAAAACAGCACTTTATTAGAAAGGCCACCCTCTATGAAGTAACAATTGCCCTTAACTTGCTTTATATTTTGCTCCATAATATTACACCACATAAAATACTATAAATTTACTCATTTGTTTATTGCCCTTCTTTCCTCCGGTAGAATGTAAGCTCTCTGAGTTTGTCTATTCTATTACCTCCTATATCACCAGTGCCTGGTATATTCACCACTGAATGAACCAGGTAGTGATGCCTCCCATCATATTTTTCTCAACAGTGAATGCATATGAAGTGCTTAACAGAGAGGTTAACGTATCACAGGTGCTCAATAAATGTTACTAATTAGGAGAAGCAATACCCTCACCTCCACTTGGAGTTAGGTGCCTAATCTCTGTGCTGTTGTGGCACTTTTTACAGACTTGAGTGAAATGGGGCCTTCATCATGTCATATGGGAATCCAGCACTTGTCATCGCCACCACCAACACCCCCCCACCAACATATGTCAACTTTTCTCACAGGGATTGTGCCGGCCCATGCTGGAAAATGCTAGATAACCAGTAGATATATGCTAAAAACAATGAATAAATAAATACTAAAACAAACAGACAGCAAAATAATTGAAAGAGAGAAAATGAAATTAAATAAAGTCCAGCTATGATCAGATCCCTGAATAAATAAACTTGACCGTTGCTTGGAAGCTATGATGCTTCTAGGTCAGCCTATGATTATACGTTCTGTGATTCCTAAATGTACTTCATGGTGAAGACCCTTATTTATGGATGGCTGTCTCCAGGTATTTTCATGAAGAATCAGGAGTAGAGAGAAGGCAGACATGAGGACTGGCAAGGAAGGTGATTGAGTAGTTCGAGCTGCAGCTGGGTTAGTCAGGGATGTCTGGTCGTCAGGAGGCTTGATTCTAACACTTGACAGAAGTAACCACATTTTTTCATCTTGAAGAAGAGGGCTGCTTCTTCTGCTATCAATCAGGGCAGTTTGCAAAGAAGAGCAAGAATTCCTTCTCATAATTCTGAGGAAGGAGACATTCTCAAGATAGATACTGTCTACAAATAAATATAATAAATTCCACAAGAGGCCATCAAGCTTAACCTAACCAAAACCAATTATTTTATCTGTAATTATCCATGGACCTATTTTTGTCCCAAGGGATCATAGTTCTCTCTGGAATTTCCTGTTAGAAATTTTAAAAAGGAAGCTTTTTTTTACTTCCAGCTTCTAGATTTTAAAAAACAGCTTTCATATTCCCATAAATAATTTCTGTTTTCTACTCAATCATCTATTTCGTGTTGAGTTAAACTCTGAAATTCCAGATTATGTGGCAAATTAAGAGATGATTCAAGCCAATGAGAAACAAATGAGAAACATGCTCTCTTTCTAATGCTCGTGTCTAAAACAATGCAAAGTACTTTCAATCAGTAAAAAATATGTTTTACTTCTAAAAAAACAGGCAGAACATGAAATCTCTTCATGAGTTCTCTTTTTGATAATAGTTGCAATTAAACAGTAGCTTATTACAGGTTGGGGGCAATCCTGTGCGTCCCCAGTGCCTGGAGTGATGCCTGGTACAGCCCAGGTGCTCAATTCTGCTGCCTGATGAATAACAGACATCATTTACCACGACATGCAGGACAATCTTGTTCATCAGGATTGCAGGACATGATTTATGTTATTCATGCATGGTAACCTTTGGGTGGATAATATTTGCTGTTTCAGAAATGAGAAAGCTTAATTTTCTCAGCTTATAAAGCGTGTCAGGTAGAGACAGAATTTGAAGACAGGCCTCTCTTATTCAGCCATCTCTAACCATGGCCTCTCCACAGTAATGCCTTAAGTAGGTAATTGGGATTTATTCTAACTGGCCATCATGATACACTTTTTATGTATCTACATAATACATAAAAAGCATCATGTTGACTCTGTATTGAATTAATCTATCCAAATACTATTTGTATAATCCTCACGTTTCTTTAGTTTTTTAGATACAAAGGATAAGTTTTTCCTGTACAAGCCATACTTTGAATTGTATGATACTTAATAACTCAGTTTCTGTAGTCAAGTGTAAGGCTCACCAACTTATGAACTTTACCTGATCATGGGTCCTATACCCCATTCTCCACTCAGTCTATCATCCCACCATTCTATGTCTATGCCTTGAGAAGACAATGTGGCAGTCTTTTCATGTTATCATTATCTCTGTTTCTGAGCAGATTCTGAGCTATTTCTGGCTGGCAGACACCCCCTTGATTAATGCACAACACTCACTCCCAGGGTGGCCCTGCTGAGACAGTGTCTCATGTGCAGTATCACTCAGATCCTAGTTGTGCTTTTTCTCAGTGACATCTGCCTGGAAAATGGCCATTTCCCTGCTCCAGCCCTACCTTGTAGACATCCAGCTCTCCGCACTGCCGGTCAAAGCGCGTGTAGAGAGCATTGAGCATGGTGATGACCTGCAGCGGCGAGCACTGGGAGCAGATGGCAGTGAACCCCACAATGTCTGAGAAGAGCATGGTGACATTATTGAACTTCTTGGCTTGCACCACTTGCCCTTGCCACAGCTGCTGTGCCACCTCAGAGGGAAATATGGAGCACAGAAGATCAACCGTCTTCTTCTTTTCCTCCTCCAGGGCTTGGTGGGCTTGCTCAAGGGTAGCCTTCAGTTTCCCCAGCCTCTTCTTAAGGCCGTCTTGAGCTCTAGCCTGTTCTCCTATCAAGACCACATCTCTCAGCGCATTGTGAATTGGGATATCTGAGAGGTAGAGCCCCCGTCCCGTAAAATCTTCTAATCTGTCCACACAGGGTGACCCCAAGAACAAGATTGCACTGGACTCAATGATGTAGATCATTTGGCCTTTGAGGTCCATAACCTGTGAAGCAAAGGAGAACCAATTCCTGTGGTTTACTCAAGTTCCCAACACCTTTTTGAGATAAAAGTAGAGGAAGTAGATACAGTGATAATCCTTTTGTATTCAACTTGATTTTTTTCTACCTGCTGACCAAGAACAATGTGCATTCTTATAGTTCTTACTATTAGTCCTAAAATGAATTCAGGCATTCAAAGAGTATACTCTACATAAATCATAATTCTCAATAAACAATGCAAATATTTTTGTGGCATGCTGCTGCTTTTGTTACTACATTCTTTTGACCATAGCAGCCAGGAGAAATAATTGCTGCAAGGGAGGCTTAAGAAAGGTGACACTTCAAGTGATTATCCTGGATCACATAATTTACCTGGATGCGTATGGACGGATATGTACTTGTGTGTTCACTGCCACAAAGAGTCAGAAGCAACCCAAATGTCCTTCAATAGCAGATGGTTAAATAGAGGAAAACTTTACAATGAGATTCTACACAGCCTTTGAAAAGTGAAATAGTCTTACATCTAATGTAATGGAAGGATACCCAAAATATTTTTTTTAGTGATAAAATGGAAGTTATAAATACTACTTCTTTGTTTTAAGTAAAAAGGCACATAGGTTATATCTTTGATTTTTTTACTACAGTTGCCAATTTTTTAAACATTTACCTATGAGTTGTATGATAAAAAGTAATAAAGCTGTTTTCAATTTTGGGAACAGTATGTCTGCTGAGGTTATGCATGACTAAAATTTATATGCATTCTAATCCTCTCTATTAGCTTTGCTATACTATCAACTATGATTTGGCAAACTTTGTATCCTAAGAGCAAATGATTACCAAAGTTTTCTACCATGAGGTGACAGAATATTTCTCCCCACCCATCCTCTAACAATTAAACAAGTTATTGATTTCTTCCATGTTTATTACATATTGAATTAAAAACCCATTTGGTTGGGTCCTATAAGAAAAAAAAGTAGCTTTTTGGTGTTTTTTAAGAAAAATATCTCTTATTCCAAATTAAGGCAGTTATTTCATGATTGAAAACATATTTTATATAAACATTTTTATAATTTAGTTATAAAATGCTTCATAAAGATTTTAAAAGGTAGACTGCATTCATTGAATAATTGGAAAGTAAGGGTCAAGAAGAAATGCATGCAGAAAGAATCTTGTTTTCAATTTATTCTAGCCTTAAAAGTACTTTAGAATTGTTTTCTCAAAACATTTGAAGCAATACATATGTATTTGTACCTTTCTTTGTTTCTGGTCCTCAATATGAAATAATTGATTTTACATCCCACATTCTATCATGTTTCTCTTACCCTTGAAGATTTCTTCACAGAGTTGTCCCATCTCCTCACTCGGACCACAAACTGCATATTCAACATAGTCATGATTCCGCTAAACGTTTGGCTGACTTTTGGAGTCAGAATTTCAAAGTACTCTTCAAAATTAGGCTTTCCTTGGAAGTCTCTCCTGTTCATCAGCCTCCTGATCCCATTGCCAAATTGCAGAATTGTCATATCTTGGTCAAACATGAAATGGAATGGAAATGTCTTACAGAAGAGAGAGGCAGGGATGACCAGTGAGGACTGGGGTTTGCCTGGGGACAGGGATGGTTTGGTGCTTTTGACATGAACTGAGTATAACAAATAGGGCTGGTTCACAAACTCGCTGCTGTCATCCCGGACACAGGAAGGCATTAAGGACACTGCCACTTCAGTTTCGTACAAGATGTGAGCTGCTGCCTTAATGATGCCGGGAAGAATCAAGGACGTGGTCCTCTTAGGGAAGAAATAGTACACGTTTAAGAAATCATGATCTTTCTCCAGGCAGAGAATGGACGCATCCTCCAGCCTGCCCTTCTTTTCTGCTTCTTGGCAGGGGCTGCTCTGTCTCAGAAGGGTGCTGAAGCTATTTAAAAAATCTTTGAGGGTTCCTCCAACGACACCCAGGATATGCTCATCTTCCTCATAACATATTCTGAAAAGCTCTTCACCGAGAGATTCTTTGATGACCTCCACAGGAACTCCTGAAAGCATATATTCACATTTTCTGCCACATTTGTGCTGTTACTACTATTTTAAACACTGTTTTATTTATTTAATGATTTAGTTCCTTTTATATATCATAATAAGAGTCCCAGTTCCAATTAACCATCTATATTCAAATTATCTGTACAGATTAGTTACAAAAATTCTGGTAGCTGTGAATAAAAATCCCCAATCATTTATTTGAAAAAGAATGATGAATTGAGTATAATGTACAACTTCTATCTCCCTAAAATTTTTAGTTCTAAAAGAGCAAGTGGAATTGCAGGGTCAGGCCCCTTTCAGACAAAGCCCTCCCACCTGGGTGTCGACAAAACCAGGCCATCCTGACAGAAAGGTACCACCGCCCTCGCAGGGCCTCCAGGAGAATAAGCTTCAGACACAGGCATTAATTTGAAATCACTTGTCGCGAAACCCAACTTTCTCATTTTTTTAGAGATAATATAAAGCAATTTTCTCTGAGTATAATATCTTTCTCATTGGTTAATGTTACTCTAGTGAATATGTGTTTGGAATATATCACTTTCTACAACTTGTTCCTTAACCTCCTTTATTTTTTAAACTCCGTGCACCACCAATTTTTTTATCAGTAACTGAGGAAAAAATAATGCCCTTTTCATGGCACTCTTGTGGTATGTGGGGAAGGTGTTTAGAATAGTACCTGCTTCTAAGAGTGTTCAATATAATTAGCCATCATCACCATCATTATTATTATTACAATCTTAATATCTTATACTTTTAGAAAAATTTAACTTGTTGGGCTATGTATTCAAACTGTGAAAGGACAGTAAAACAAATTTACTCATCTAATTGTCTCCCTAAACTAAGTATCAATATGAGAACACCATTAACTCCTTTTCCCATGATTGTTTTGAGCCTTTTAAATTTTTTTGTTTTACTTTGCTGATTAGTATTTTTCCTGCAAAAAAACAAAAATCCTTAGTCAACATCAAGACCAAAGCTATAAATGTCTATGAGTCAGATTTCCATGCAGTTGTATCTAATTCCCAGCAAATAAACATTATAAGAGAAATATTTTAGATCAAACAAAAATATATAGTATGGAAAAGAGTTATTCTTTATGCTAACACAATACATTGAACACTTCACACTAAAACTCACTGGCAAATATAAATAAATATTTTAGGAGAAAATATAAGTTCCATAAGTACATTTTTTTTACTAATAGAAAATATTAGTTTACTGGTAAAATATCAGTTCTAAAATTATAATTATTTCCTAATCACATAAACTTAAACACTTCTATTACCTGCGGCAAGTGCTTGGTCTGCAATTATTTTTTCAAAGTCTTCTCTTTCCACAGATTTTCTGAAATTATTTCAATATCTTAAATTATAAACTGACAAATGAATGCTAAAACTTCATATTATAACAAGTTATGACAAATAATAATTTAAATTACCTTTTCTGTAGAGGCAAAGGTTGACTATCGAGTTTATGGGAAAGGAGTAGCGGTGTGCATAGCCCAGAGCAATGTTGGTAAACCCCCAAAATACCTGACACAGAGTGTTCCATCATTTCTTATGAAGTACTTACCTTTCAACTGAACTTCAGTTAGACTAACGCTGTGGCCGTCTACACTAGCAGGGAGCCAGGAATATGAAATGGCCCACAAGGGGATGGTGACAAAGCTGCCCAGAGTTTTTTCTGAAAACCCAGTCAAGAAGAAATACCTACACATCAATGAATGTCACTTTTAAGTATCCTTATTTTTTTCTAAAGCAAATACACAGTAAATCCTGTCCACTTAACTCTCAGACACCTTTACATTAAATTTTATCCTTGATCTAGTATAAAACTGAATAGCTAAATCTCTTCTTTATTCAGTCACTGCACTGGTTTCTATAGCATAGAAGTTGATAATATAATGGCATGCATTTTGACTGATAGAGGCTCTGGTAATTTCAACTAGACAGCTTGCTGATTTATATCTGCCGAACTTTTTGTTGATGGTTCCTGATAGTGATGACCAGTTATGAGCAACTTTGCCAAACTCTGGAAGCATAGTAAAGGATACCCGAGTTCTGCTTGTGGTGCAGCTTGCCATTAGACAAGCCAAGTTCACAAACAGGCATAAATCTATAATTCTTAATGGGTTTCAAAGAACATGATACATGTAGAGCAGTTTCAAAAGGAAATATTTTCAAGAAGGAAAGTTGCTCAGTCCACTACTTTGTCACATAAAGGTATATTGCTTACAATTATTTAAAATAGCAGGTGGAAGTATTTTCTTATTTAAGTGGGTTGAGGAGCACTAAATGGCATTATCTAGTTGACTTTAGATGCCCCCAGACACCCTGATGTATACGACTTATTTATAACACCTCCCAACATCTGTATATTCTATTGTGTGTTCACCACCCAAAGTCTATACTTCTTTCATCACCGAACCCCTTGATGTATATTATTTTACATTAATCAGTCTTTAGACTTGCTTCTTTTTAAAATAACTTCCATTTTTTGTAAAGGATGAGAGCAAATCTTCTCAGAGAATTACAATTCTGCCAGTTCCCAGCACCCATGATGTGAGATATGAGCAAAGTGAGTTAAACAGCGTGTAGTGTAATTCAAAACAAGTTCCCTATCTTTATTGCAGAAAAGGAGGTATCAAGCTGTATATGCACCAGCAAATGCACACCCTCCCCCCCAGCTGTGAGTCCATGGTGTGAACAAAAGGTCCTAGAAAAAGAAACAAAACAAAAGCTCCACCTGCAATCACTCCAGGGAGACCCCAGAATGGTTCTACTGAAACTCATTCACTTAAAGAATAGATGGTGGTGAGCAGGGAGCTCCAGTCTTCCATTTACGGACAGTTTATTATTTAACATGTTGGTATTTTTCTTTTCAAGTCACATAGAGTTAATAGGTAGTCAAGTTAATGAGTAGTCTGCTAAAAGGAGTAAGGTATGTTCAGCAGTTGGCAAAATGAGAACAGTAGAAATGGCAGTTACCCTGCCAAAAAGATGGGGGGAAAACCCAGAAACAAAAAGCATACCCAACAATCTAGAAGGCAAAGCAGAGAGTAGCCATCTGGCATACCGACAGGCACTCCTATGAGAAAAAAAGGGCCCTCATCTTATTTCAACAACTGAATAATTACCACTAGGACAATTTAAAAGTATGATCAGCATTGTAAGAAGTCTTGGAAGTGGTTAAAGATTTTTCAAGATTTCCAAATAAAATATGTATTTTTTGAGTTTTGAGATTTTTAAAAGAGATACGCTGCTGGGAAAACATCCTAATGGAATGTTTGTACCCATCCAGCTTTGAAAACATTTTAGAACACAAAGCCCTAAGAATAAATTTTCTGTAAACTGGCTGCCAAGGATTTCAGCAGACAGACACAGTAGCACGGCTACACTGACTTGGGGCTATCTTATCAGCCTGACTGAGAGTGAAGGTCAGAGGTGTTCTGGAATTCTCTGCATATCGCACATGTAAACAAAGCCCCTGTCAGACACAGGGGTTCACACTCTCTCCTTCTGAACCCGTCTGTGACCCCTACTTGGCAGCCCGCTGCCTGCAGTCTGGGACCAGTTAGTCAGCAGGGAAAATTACATGCAGATAATCCACAAAACAGATCATTCACTCATGAGCAGCAAGGAGATGAATGAATTTATAAAATATTTCTGACAATGGTACTGGTTTGCAAAACTTTAATGTTCAATTCTGTAAGTTTAAACTCAAGTATATGTTCTGTCATTTCCAGATTAAATAATCCTTGGGATTTATTTCAGAGAATCAAAAACAAGGCCAAATCAAGTTATCTACCAGCAATAACTGTGCCAAGATATATTTGAAAAATTGATGATATAAATCAGGTTGTTTTTAAATATCACCTTATATATTAAGTCTCTGCAGAAAGCTAGCCTAATGAAAATTTCAAAGACACAGTATAAGAAAAAAACTTTAAACAGAACCAATATTCAGTGCACACACCAGCATAACCAAACTGGATATGGAGATACTGAAATACTCCCCTGAGGATTGATAGCCGCTGCCCCAAGTCCCTTAAGTCAACCCCCTCCATTCTCTCCCATTTCATCTCCTACTGGCGCAGCACCTAAAAGTCTAACCTGGGGGAAAAGGGCAGAAGTGGGGAGAGAGGGGACACCAGAACCTTGCTCCAACCCTTTAGCAGGATTCCTCAGGTAAGGAGCGTGCCTGAGTGTTCCTGCACAGTATTTTAGAAATCACCCCTTAGAAGGAAAGAAGAGGCCTCTGGGAGCTTGTTAAAAGCAACAGGATATGGCAACATGGTTAAAATCATGGGCTCTGAAATACCCAGGTTGGAAATTCTGGTCTGCCTTTTCCTAACCGCCTATCAAATTCTAAACATCTTACGTAAACTTGAGCTTAGTGATGCATAAAATGGGAAAAATAAACGTGCTCACTTTCAGACTAGAGGCAGCTAAAATACTCAGTCCAGGTTGGGCATTTGAAGTACACTGATACTTTCAGTAAGTGTTGGTTATTAGTGGTGGTAGTGGTGACGGTAATAAGAAGTCCATACAACTAAAGTGGTTCAATTTACCTGCTTTCTTTTATTTTGTGTTTTGCCAGTGTTCTCTGAAGTGCAAGGTTCAGCCGCTCAAACTGAAAATTGAAAAGAAAAGTTGTAAACATTCTCTTAAATCATGAACTTGAAGATACACATTTTAAACATTTGTCTAGAAAGGTTCTTGTAAAGAAGCAGATACATTATTATCACAATGAGAAGTGTCGTGAATTTACACTTTGGAAAGTGGGATTGATTTTCCACCGGTTTTTTAAACTTGGGAAGAAACAATGAGCTCACACTAGTTTGAGTTTGGATGTGGGTTGTAGACCACAGGCTCTGCCCATGGTGGATCCTCTGACAACCACAGAACAAGTCAAGGGAGTTGGAATCTGAACAGAAGACCCCAGTTTGGTAATGTGGGGTCCCCCATGAAGGGATCCTGGGCATCACTTCCTCTGGGTCAGGAAACCCCTCGGGTGTGCTGCCAGGACCTCATGTCAGCATGGCTCCAGCCAAGCCAAGCCCTAGTCCTTTCACAGATTCTACACCAGCCATGCCAGTGACTCTCTGCCCTTAACTCCAAATGCAAATTCATGTTTCATGTATCATTTGCATCTCCTGGTCTAAAAACTCTGGTACTGTCTCTGGCTTTCCCTCTTTTTCATCCCTTACATCCAATCTGTCACCAAGATCAACTGAGCATTGATTTGAAACATATCTCAGATTTTCCCTAATGTGTACTCAGGTTTTTTCTTTAAACTAATAACCCTCACCAAACACTTACAGTTTTACTCTTTTATGGATTTCATGATTTTTTCTATGCTGTAAAGTATTGCATACAAGCTACCATATTTTAAATACTTGCTGACTATCTATTAATCTTTCTTAACTGCTTGTTGTCCCTAGTTAATAAGGAGAAGCAGAGCATTGGTAAGCAGTGCTGCTAATTCTTTTGCATTCTATGTAAAAATTATATGTATCTACATGGGTATATATAACTGCTGACTCTTTCTGTAGTTTACCCAGAGAAAAGTAAAGAGTTTTCTGGCTATGTTCCAAGTTGGGAAATTCCTTTCTCCTTAAGAACTATTTATATCTTTCTGAGTTTCCACTGGTCAAGTGAGGCAGGCAGTGGAGTTCAGCAAATTAGGCCAAGCTTCTGTTTTAAGAAATTAAGTTAATAACTTACAAAAAGGACTTTCCATTTTAATGTGCATTATAGAGCTTAGAAGAGAAATTTGAACTTTATTGAAAAAAATACAAGTGCTGAAAAAAATAAAATAAAATAAAATAAATTTACAATGTAGAGCAACTTCTCTGACTGTTCTGATAAGGAGAGGGAGGATATGTCTGCTTCTGGATGAAAGAAAGGCTGGTAGGAGCCTTATCCGGTGGGCAGATTCAAAGCAAAATTGGGGACCTATATGATGGCAGAGGGCGGGACACCTGGCAGGTGAGGAACATGTTCGGAAGGGAAAGTATAGGCATGTTTCTCTGTGGCCTTTTATGTTAAAAAACGAGAGACCTTAAATACAAGACTCTAAATGAGGTGGATTAGCCAGGATGCCTGAAAAGCTTCAGTGAAAGGTCTCGAGGACCTTTTACTTTGTTGAAAGTTGCTCTGGCATTCCTAACACCAGCATACGCAAGTAGATTAAAACTCTTGAAAGCGTGGGTTTTGTGAGTTCTTTCTTCCTGAGAAACATATACAGATGGGCAAAGGGCTCATCGATAAAATGAACATCATTGCCTTTGCTCATGAGCTCTCACTTTTGCTTCATGCCTTTGCTACCTGCCCTTATTATTATTATTTGTCTTTCCCACTAGAGTAGAATCTCCAAAAGGGCAGAGAATACCTTTTTTGTTCCCCACTATGTCCAGCACCTACAATAGTACATGGCCATAGGAGATGCTCAGTACATATTGATGGAATGAATGAATGAATGAATGAATGAATAATACTCCCTTATCAGCACTCAAAAACATGAAGACCTCATCTGTAAAATTGTATCAGTGAAGCAAGAGACCCAAGTACAAATGTGTTATCTTTTAGCTTGCTTATAAATAAATTTAGATTGCTTCCAATTTAAAATAATTTGAATTATGTTTGCTTATATATGAATTGTTACTCTGACCAGAAACTTTTGATAGACAATGAAGAAAACCCATCCAATTCTGTGACTGAAGACTTTTTTCCTTTTTATGCTGCACACGTCAGGCTAATCCAAAGTAATGTTGAACGTAAACTGTAACTGAAAAAATAAAACAAATAATATTTTCTTCCTCCTCCCGAATGCTACTGGAGACATTCTCTCCCTCTTTATCTTCCCCTTTGCAGTGAAGATCCTTCTTGGACTCTTATTTCCTTCCCACTCTCACCAGAATTTTTTTTTTCTAGTCCTTTCCATGTAATGTAAACGCTGTCTTTGTAAGAGGGAGGAGAAATGCTCCGTCTTCCCATTGCTGAGGTCGGTGAAACACAGGTATTCCTGACTTTCCATTTTGAATCAGAACGTGATTTTCTAAAGACAAAGGTGCTCAAGTCCCAAGAAAGCTCTAGTAGTATACGCTAGTGACATGAAGAGGTCAACAGGCTTTTGTAGTTATTTTCATAATATACCATTTTTTTTCCTCTGGAAAACTATTATAAGGTCAAAGAAACAAAACCAAACCAAACCCACAAAGTTTTCTGGTAAAACGTTTATCTGTAAAGGCTGCTGGTGCAGTTTCCTGCTTTGACCCTGTAGCTCCTGTAATATATCCTGAGTCTACATACTGGGATGACACAAGTCCACAGTGTCATAGGCGGGACTCAGCTTTAGGTGAGACCTGTCATCCACAGCCATGTCGGGGCCTTGTGACGTACCATCAGCCACTACTACACTCTAGGCAGGTCAGTCAGATGCTACACATCCCAATAATTCTATATATTGATCTTTAGTTTAGTATGGAATTTTTGGACTAAAACGAATATTTCCTTTAAAATTAATCCCCTACAGTCCAACACACACAAATGTTATGCAGTAGACGCAATAGTCTCCTGCAGAATTTTACTTGCCCAGCACCAAACTCCCTTTTACTTGGGAAAGCCTCTATTTTGACTTTGGGGAAACTGGGCTCTGCTTATATCCACAATCCTTAGATCCTGAAGGCTTGTGGATCATGGAGTTTCTGATTCATGGAGGGAGTGCCTGTCCCCAAAAGTAAATCAAGTGTCTCTCTCAAGTTTGTTCCTTTTTGCTTAACCATTACTTTTTGACTTGATAAAGGGTAGATATGTATTCATTGTAAAACAAGTGCATCCCTGACAAATACACTGTATGTTAATACTTCTGGTATAACTGTCATTTGATGTATTACAGCCATGAACACTGAATGGACAAAATTTCGTTAGTATGGTTTAACTATTTCAGTTGATTTTCAACTTTTCTAGTTTTCAATGATTTTCTAAACCAAAGTTATTTCAGTTCTTAAGGATAAATTATAATTCTGTTTATTTTTTTCCTTTGAAACCCACTATATTGAAACACATCTAGAGACTGTATGATTCTCCTCAGATCCACTTGGTCTCATGAGATCTTTGACTTGGTTTAATATCATCTATTTAAGCATATTTGATTCAATTGATTCAATTGAGTAAGTGGGTTCTGGTATTTTACAACTGTGGCTAACACTACATTGCAAGTTCCTAAACACACTATGCCTGAAGAGTGTACAGGATTTAGGGGGAGCAACAGTCATGAAAAATGAGAAAACACTATTATAATAAAAAGAGCAATAAAGTATGAATGAGAGGCACAGGCCTTTCCATCTCTGTTGTTATCTCTTTTACTAAAAGCAAGTGCCCTAAATTTATATCCTCGATTTCTTCAAACAGAAGTGAAAAATTTGACTTAGATGATTAACAAGGTCTTTTTAAACCCTACTATCCCACTGCTTTAGAATGACATTGCCTATTTTGTATTTGCCATGGATAATAAATTTTAATATTGGTCCCGCATAAAAACATGAATTAGGAAGCTAAATCTGATTTTCTAAAATGAAAACTATGATGCTGTCAAATGGTATTTGGAGTCTCTTTCTTTGAATTATTGATACAACTGAAACTAAACAGTATAATAAGAAGTAAACATCTACTTAAAAAATTAAAAACTGCTATTTAATTGAAGATATGCAGATGTTTGAACAATTGATGAAATAACCTAGATTATTATTACACAATCCAAGTGTATCCAACACGAGGACATTTTTTTGTCATAAGGCAAATGACCTTAGTTGTCAAAGAGGAATTCTAGTCAACAATGCCAACTATACTCCCTCTGCCTCTTAAAAGTGTTCCTTGATCTTGGCCAAAATGCCAAGAAGCGATGCCTTTCAGCATTCTTATAGCCTTGTCTTCACTATCTGCTCCACGACAGTATAGTCAAATCTCAATGATTGCTCCTGTGAGTTCACAAACAACACAGATTATTCTAAACAAGAACAAAGAAAAAAGTAAAATATTTATATCGGTATTTGGAATGTTTTAACATGTGTATGACTTCTACTTAAAAAACTCAAAATCTATCAAACAAAACAACGAAGCTGACACAACAATGACGGGACTTGGGAGAAGTGTGGAGGACGTCCAGCTTCCCAGTCGTCACCATCTGTTCCGCCCTGGGCGCCACACTCTGTCTTTGGAAATGAGAGTCCCAACCACTTCCCAGACTGTGATGTCACCCAGCTCCTGACAAGAGCTACATACTTCATCCCAGCCAACGCTGGCTGACTAGTGACCAGCATAGTGTGAGAATAATTAGATGGTTCTATTTCAAAGGCTGTTAACCAAAGTTCTATTGTGGTAATATTATATTTGGAATAAGTCCCTTCACTTTCTGCTCATTCTAGTTTATCCATGTTCCAAGTGTCAGTTCAAGTCTCTTCTTTCTCAGTCACTCAAACCCATATTGCTTGACAGCAGTAATTGTTCTACCCTTCAAACACTATGTGACTTCAGTTAAGTTACTGAACTCCCGTAGTCCTTGGGAGGGAAACAAGATTACCTCTGAAGTTCCTTTGAGTCCCAGAAGTCAGCAAGTCTGTGGTTGTTCAGTGCTTTGGTACTGAGTCAGTTAAAAATTATCAGTGGATGACCATAGCTGGAGTCTAACTACATCCATGTCCAAATTCATAGGTTAAGTGAGTTTCTATAAAACTGAACACTGATGGAGGGAGAAGGACATCACAAACACAGTCAGCTGCTGTTCTTTTTAGCCCTGCAGGGGGAGGGGAGCTCTCTTCATGTCCCTTCTATTCCTAAACTATTTGACCAAGAAGGTGCTCCTTATCTCAAAATGGCACTAGACTACGAAGCTCACAGAGCTATTTCAAGAAGTGCCTGAGTTAACAACACAGGCATTGGTGACCACAGGACCATGACTCTGATCCAAAAGAGCAGGTTAGGCCTGGCTCAAGCAGAGATTTCAGACTTAGAACCAGCAGGACAAGAGAGATTTTTCCCACCCCCCAAAATTGTCACATGATACATGAAGCTCTTGGAGTTGGAAGAAGAGAACATGGCAGAAAGTAAGTTATTCTTCAAGGAAGTTAATTTTAAAATAATAGTATACAACTACTAGGCATTTATGTTATGGCAAGAGGTATGGACCACTTCACTTCATGATCATTAAAACACTAGAATGTAGAAACTGTTATTGTTTCCATTTTACAGACAAGAAAGCTGATACTAAGGAACTAAGTAGTCACTCAAAATTATAAAGCTTTCCAGAATGCAAGATCCTTTCTAAAAGAATTCAAGATGTTAAACATTTTAAGATAAATACAATTTAAGAATATTATTGCTTTAAAGGAATGTTTCTGTATGTTTCCAGAAAATATGCTACCTCTATCATAGTTTTGAAAGTGAGAAAGCAAGTGTTTATATTTTCCTTAGAAAAACTTTTTTTTTTTTAAACAGTTTTCAAAGTATCAGTAAAATCATGAAAGGACAAGCACTCACCTCTGGGAAAATCAGTTTGCAGATGCTCTCAGCCAAAGTGTGAAGATAGACTCGGCTCCGACTGGTCTTTCTTTTAGGAAGACTTCCTTGTGCGTTCTTCTCAGGAACGTCCTCACAGATGGGCAGAGTGGCTTTGCAGCTCTCTGAGCTTCCTGCTACCTCTTCTGCTGGCTCTTTAGGAACCTGCCCTGGTGCCAGTAACGAGAAAGGACACTCGCCTGTGATCTTGAGATCCTTCAGCTTTGTACAGAACATGGTGTTGGAGGCCTCACTCTGCTGTGGATCTCGTCCTGGTGAGCTGGTCTTCGTATGTGGGATGACAAACAGAAGCCACGATCAGATCAGGGACACTGGTGACTGGGGTGTCTATGGACAGTAGAAAGTCAGAACAAAAAGAGAGTGACTTGGAACTCTTATGAAAACAGAAAAAGACAGGTGTGCAAAAGCAAAGACCATATAGTCATATCGCATTTTCCAGCAAAAAAAAAATTCTGGTGGAAACGTCAATTATAAAATGGATGGAACATTTGGTAAAGATCTTTAATAGGTGTGCATTTTAGTATACTAGTAAAATATTGCTTTCAACATTTCAATATTTCTCAAATGGAATAAAATTTTCTCTGAAGTGTCCTTATTAGCACAAACTACTGATGTCCATTTTTGTAATCCATTTGGTCTAGTTTGATTGCACACGGGTGGAACATTACAGTTTTAAGATAAAGCTAAGTTAAAATGTACATTTTATTAGTGCTAATACCACTACATTTTCACTATACTATCACTTCTAATAAATCAAAATAGCAAAAACCAATCTCCCAAATATACCCCAAATATATATATATTTGATGCCTAAGTACATGTTTTCAGACTGAAACACTGAATATATGTTTTCAGGTATGAAACATTGGTTGTGAGTTCAGCTTAATAACAATGCTAATGACCTTGATTAACTGGGTTTACCAACTATTTCCATTCTTGGAAAATCAAAGACAAAAGAAAGAGTGAAAAGAACCTACATTTACTTATCCCTACTATGTGCTGGGGAACTCTGTTCTTACATTTAAGCCTCACAGGAATTATTTAATCATCACAGCCACCATATGGCATAGGTATCATTATCTCTAATGAGCCAGAGTTCAAAAGTCCAGGTCATTTACTTCCACTTGAAATGCTAGAAAATGAAGGAGCTAGGGTACAAATGTGTGTCCATCTCACTGCACAGTCCATGCATTTTCTATTAACCCAAACTCATATTACAAAATTTTACTAATTTCTAAATAATCAGGCTTAATTTACAAACTAGGATTAGTTTACTTGAAGATATGGCTTAGGAGTTTACATTAAAAAGCAAACAAGAACATAATTCTCCTGCTCATTTGATGGTGGTATTTGAATGATCCAGGATAGAGCCTTATATTTCAGTCTTTACAACTAGTGTTCAATTAATTTTTCTTTCCTATGTGCCTAAATGCTCTTAATAGGTTCTGACTATGGATAAGCAATGGTTTGTAAGTTGTCACAGATAAGTCATCCAATAAGTTTAGAGCAACGGACAATCCACTTTATGAACTGAAACAAATAAGAAACCCAAATTCAACACCTGACAGCCTTTTGGGTCACAGGATATCAGGTATGGGTGCAGATTAGGTTGCTGATGTCCAGAAGAAGCTGCCAGTACTCTCTATACTTAAAGTCATACCCCAAATCTGTGACCAACATGTAATTTATGAATCTTCAAGAAGATACAAAGAAGATTCTATATATTCTTGAGCAGAAAACATATTCTGGCAAACTAGAAGAGGGGTCTACCTCAGCAGGCTTGGCATGGTAACTTGGATTCTGAAAGACCTAAAAATTTAAAGCTGTCAACAACATTTCTTTAAGACTCATTTCTACAAATATTTATTTCTCAGGCTTTACTGAACTTCAGCATAATTCTACTACTATTTACTAACTGCTGTCTTCATGTAAAGTTTAGATCAGCGGTCGACAGACCTTCCTGTAAAGGATCAGAAAGCAGTTATCTTCAGCTTCGTAGGTCTCTATCAATGACTCAGTTCTGCTGCTGCTTCATGAAAGGAACCAACATGGATGTGTTTCAACAAAACTTTATTTGCAAAATCAGGCCATAGACTTGCCCCTCAGGCTGTAGTTTTCTGACCTGTGGTTGTGAAAAGCTAACTGAAACATTTTAATTCAAATATCATTTGTACTAAAGGCAAGTTACTTCCTCATCTCCTCTGCCCAGCCAACCCCAAAATATTACAGCCTCTGCATGTTCAGTCTTGCACAACATGTAAGTACAAAAAAAAGAGAGATCAGAGTAGATAGTATTAAATAATTATTGATTTATAAAAAGTACAATACTATGATTTTGTATTAATTTTCAGGAAGAAGAGCTGTATTAACCGAATGCCATTATTTCAGTTACATCAAAATATAACTACAGCAATTAGAAGAAGAGAAAACTAGATGAAGAATAGTTAGGATTTTTTTGAGGATACTCAAGTAAAAGGGAAGGTGATAAAAACTAGAATTCTGATTATAGATTGAACTTAATGAGGGTATAGAACTACTTAAAATAAGTTATTCTGGTACATAGTAGAACTTTAGCACTGAATTTAGGAGTTTGATAGAATGTAGTTTATGATAAAATCTTCCATTAGCTTAATCTTCTCATTAATAATGAATTTCAACTCATCCCCAAACCCAATATTTTTATTCTCTTCTTCCCATTCGATCTCACTGCAACAGGCTACAGCAGACCAGTCAACCTTCCTTGAGATTCTCCCATAGTGCACAGTATATAACTTCCGGAAAATATGCCCAACACTGTTTTTAATTAAACTAAAAACAGCAACAGGAAACAAGCTGTACTTACTTCAAGATCAGTTGAGTGTTTAGTCTCATTAAATCACAAATGTATAAACAAACTAATTAGCATTCTTCATCTGTTCAACTAACAAAATTACACGACGAAACAGATGCACACAGTGCCGATACCTGGGAAACCTATGTTTGTCTTGTGCTTGCCTGCCAGGAATACAGAATAGGTTCCTCAGCTCAACCAGTGATGTATTTTATGGGTAACAGCAGTAACTTCACAAATGACTCACTTACTTGCAATTCAATACATAGCTTGTGACAGAAATGACAACAAACATGTTAAGGAAAAAACAAATTAATTAAAGTAATACATTTGGTGACAACGACTTGACAACCAGTGGGGGGTGTACGTTCTCAGAAACTCGAAGTAATATTTGCCATTTCCAGAGTTGATGATTAAACAGCCTTCAAATATACTGAATGTTCTCTCCCTCTTACTAGTAAGTGATTAACTGCTATGGTGAGAATAATAGCCCAGCTATTGGCCTCATATTAATAACCAGGATGCCGTATTGTTCAGGTAAGGGGGCTCTCATCATTTCAACTCTAGAAGTTAATTAAGCACAAAAATCTTGTTTTCTACAAGTAAAGAGACCTGAGAAAACACCCCATAGGTAGTCTCTGACACAAAAAGCATTTTTTGTTTTTATAACAACGGGTCTTAAAAAGCAGATTTTAAATTATAAATGGTATGTGTGTGGGGAGGGCGAGGGGAACCTAAGAACTAAATCTCCACAGTAAGAAAAAAAAAAGCAAATATATACATCTACTGATCAATGTCTTAGCACCTAACTGTGCCAAAATCTGTGATTAAAGATATAGAAGTATTTTAAGATGACATTCCAAAGTCCAGATTTTTAAGAGTAGCTAAAAGGAAAAGACAACTTCAAAACAAACTGCCTTAGTCAGGATAAAGTTTGCATAGTCCAGTACAAACTGTAACAACCATTTTCATAAACAAATGTCAAGGAACCAGCTTAATTTTCGGGTAGACTGAAAATCGTCAAAAATTTTCATTCTTCCAAAATTTTAAAAATATTAAATAAAATCCCATAAATCATCAGGCTTTTAAAATGTGTTTCATTTTACTTTGCAGTAGGAAATATTTATAGAACTTTCCCCTGTGATATATCAGGAAAGCAGGACAAAGTAGTAGAAAAACCGGTGAGAATGTCTAAGACTTCCCAGTCTAAGTTAAGAAAAATGACAAGCAAATGACAGACTGTTTCAAGCTGTCACTCCTCCCGGTTTTATATAGTCACACTTCTGACAAGATCAGGCCTTATGTGCTATCTTTACTTCCTTAAGCATTTATTCCTAAACCTCCAACTCTCTGGCTTTTGCTTCCACTGTGTTACTGAAACCCTCTGCTAAATTTGACAATAAGCTGCTAAACGTTAAACCTCAAGAATCTTTTGGCTCTTGGTATAGTGGAATTCTCCATGTTTTTTGCATGTTCGTTTTCATAATCTCTACTCTCATATCTTTGATACACTGGATTATCTCCTATTTCATTCATTCATTCACTTTTCATTCTATTCAATAAATATTAATGCATGGCTACTATGTGTCAGACACGTGCCCTCTTGGAGTTTCCAATGCAGCAGAGAAACTATTTTGGACACATCGGTTCCAAGTGTAACATGGTCTATGAAAAAGGGAGGCACACAGCACTCTAAGAATGGGAATCAAGGATCCAAACCCTGTCTCAGGAGAAAGAGGCACCTGAGCTGAACTGTGACTTTGAGCCCAGTAAAGAGAGTTGGAGAGAGAACAGCATGCTTGGAGGCCAATGCAGCTCTAGTCATGTTCTAGGAACTGAAATAATTCCAGCCTGGCTAGAGCCTGGGGTCAGGGAGAATGAGGTGGTGGTGGTGAGAGATGAGACAGGCAGAGGTCAGGATTTGGGGACTCTGTAACTCATGTTAAATGAATTAAAACCCTATTCTAAGTGTAAACAACTGAATTGACTAAGGAGTGAGAAAATGAAGAGATCAGGCTGGACTTTTAAAAGTTAAATTAGAAGGCACAATGAGAAATGGGCCTGAATCGGATAGATGGCTGATCTGGGTTCCCTGAGGATGAAAAAGTAGATCAATTGCAGAAGTATTTCATGGAGAGAATCCACAAGCCTTGGTTACTGATTAGACACGGTCAATGAAGAAAAGGAAGGATACCTTCTTCTGACTTTAATTTACTTCTAAATACCACAGCCAAAGGAAGACTCTCAGGCCATGCAGAGCAATCAAAATAGTCCTTGATGCATTTCCCATGACTTTGGTTATTAAATCATGACTTGGCTCAGACTTTAGGTTTTCAGGATTACGTGACACCTGGTAAGAGTTGGGTTGCTACAACTCTACTGATAAAATCTCCTTCAGGAAAGCAATTTCTTCCTCTTAAAAAGCTCAGACATGGAAAAGCTGACTCCACTTTATATTACTGAACAGAGCATTCTCCTTTCCAATGACTACAATTTCATGTAAGTATAAAGTAGGTGGCTATCTTCAACCCTTAAATTTTGTAACTATACTGGTTATCCTCCCCAAACAAAGAGGTCAGCTCTAAAGATGATAGCAGCCTCACCTCCAGGGACTCAAAACACAGGAACACCCCCTTTCCTTGTGGCAATTGCCTCACTGAAGCTACAATGTGAGATATGAATTATGTTTAATAAGTGATATTAATTCTTCATTAAAAATAGTGGACATGCCTGGCTGGTGTAGCTCAGTGGATTGAGTGTGGGCTGCAAACTAAAGGGTCACCAGTTCGATTCCCAGGCAGGGCACATGCCTGGTTTGCAGGCCAGGTCCCCAGTGGGAGCCACGTGAGAGGCAACCACACATTGATGTTTCTCTTCCTCTCTTTCTCCCTCCCTTCCCCTTGCTCTAAAAATAAATAAATGAGACCTTTAAAAAAAGAAAGCTTTTAAAAACTAGTGGACATGATTCACAGTCTTCTTAGGACGTAGGGGCTTATGAGATCTTTGAAGTAATAGCAGAGTTTAGTATACTCTATAGCAGAGAAATTTAATCTCTAAAAGTTAGTATTTTGTGATTCTCAGTTTTTATATCACAATGCTTATAGGATGTCTTATAACTAATTAAAGAGCAAGAACAAAACCTGTAGAATTACAAATCCTAAATGTTTATGTTTTTAAAACTCTACTGTGATAATCACTAAAATTGAATACATGCAGTTGGCATCTCTTCAAATGAAATATCATTGCCACTTAGGATATAGGTCATGAGAAAAATCATATAAATGTTTCAATATTTTGTTCCTGAAATATATATAACTATTTCCTGCAGCTACTTCTATAATTCCCATAATAGTTATATTGCTAAAATAGTTGCTTACAAAGACTTATTTTTTAAATATATTTACTGAAAATATAATAATTACAGAAGGAATTGTGGGAGAAAGAAATAAATATTATGAAAGTAGTTCAGGGAGAAATGTAATTTCTTTTTACTCAACAACAAGCCATTTTGTTTTTATCTATTTTTAGATAAATATTGTGTATTTCTGTGCTGTGAATTGGCTCATACAAATGAAAAATAGGGGGAAATGTCACTATACAGTAGCGATAATACTAGATAAGCATTCACCCCATGTTCTTCCTCCTAGCTGAGTTTGACCACATGTTTTGTTTAAAAGTTCTCATTACAGTTTTCCTTTATTTGTTCCTTGTCTCCTCAACTCAACCCCTCTCATAGTCCATTCCCATCTAGCTACTTCCACCTTTTTTTCATTAAATTAGGCCTACACTTACTGTAGCCGTATTTGGTAGATTTTAATTTGTCCTTTTATTAAGACAGTATATTTTTCTATTGCTTTAGCTAATACTCATGAGTGTTGTTTGGTTTCACCCTGACACATTTTCTTCCCACATGTTCTTTTATTTTTAGTGAATAGTTTTCCCACATACAACTGTTTTCAGGAACACATATATCATATTATGTCAGAAGTATATATACTGTACTCTTAACAATGTTTGATTCGAATTTGCAAGGAAGGTGAAAAGCCTACCTGGGGAAATCACCCAGTCTGGTTAAAATCTCTAAGACTCCACAGAGTTCATTTTGATTTAGGTAATGTAACCTGGCAGAACTTTTAAAATAAAAACAAATCCATGACGATTAAACAATTGAACTGATTAATTTCATTTATGTGGCATAATGGAACTGATGATTAATAACATCATAAATTTACATTTTACTTTCTTTTTCATTTTGGCCAATCAGGAGAACCTGGAGGCACATCTTTGACTTCTTGTACATGCAGATATGCCCACATGCTTATTTTCCATCTTCCGCAATGACAATTTCTTAAGTTTATCACTCATGTATGTGTATACTTTATATTCATATATACACATATATAAGTGACACACATATATACTTAAATATATATACATATACTTCATACGTATATATATGAGTTAGTACAGCAGTGAAGAGCTCAGGCTCTGGGACCAGATGGTCTGCGTTTGCTTCTTGCCTCTACCACTTACCCGCTCTGTGACTTTAGCCAAGTTCTTAACCTAACTTCACCTCAATTTTCCCCATCTGAAAAATAGGGACCCTAATAGCAACTATCTCATAAATGTCTTGTGAGAATAAACATCAATAAATGGGAAGCACCTGGGAAAATACCCAGAACTGATTATGTGATGAATGAATGTTGAGTCTCACAAATACAGTTGACCCTTGAACAATGCTGGGATGGGGCCCTGGCCCCTGCACAGTCGAAAATCCATGTATGACTAGTCAGCCCTCTAGATAGGTGCATTCCCAACCTCAAATCAAAAATACTGTACTATGTACCAGGAGTGTTATGTTGGACACATTTCTTACCCTAATTGGATTTCTGTCACCTCATGTGCCAAGTGGTAAATGGTGGTGAAACAGGGATATATAAAGGATTAGAGATAATATACACAAGGGCATTATACAATAGAATCATGCTAATAGAAGTCCCTGAATAAATGATCGACAAATATACTCCATCTTCTCAGAAAGACCCTGAAATTTTTAAATCTATGGCACTCTCTTATTACTTTATAAAGGAATTCTGGTATATAACAGGTGCTTGGTGCCCTAAAAATATGCATGTGTGTGTGTGTGTGTATGTGTGTGTGTATAAATATATATATATATAAACATTCTTCACTTGAAGAACATGAATGTATACCAAGAAAGTAATATCTATGTCAATAATTAAGGTTTCTTTTATTGAATTACAAAATAATAGCATTTATAACACATCCCAGAGCAGTAAGATTCTATTTTGGTTTTATCTTATGTAATTCCATTAGCTAATAAGTTGCATGCCAAATTTATTTAATAAGATATGAGAATAAAAATTGAAGGACTATGCTAGATTTTAAATCTATTTTTCTACTCATTAAACCAAGCCTATTACTAAATTAAGAATGCCTATGTCATTGGCACACATACTCATTTCTATGAATCCGCATTAGTTCTAATGTGGAAATTTTTTCAAACAAGATAAACTCATAATAAACAAGCAGAACTGGAAAATGCATGGTATGTAATTTTCTTTTCCTAGAACACTAGATAGACAAATGATTAATATTTGCTATACAAAGAATCTTGTCTCCTATCGCTGCTTTTATAGGTTAACTGTTCTTAATACTGACTCAGTGTCAACTTTTTAATCTACATAACTTCTTAACATTTACTCATTTTGTAGGAAGGTTTAGGTGATGTGTAGGGAGAGGTGAGACTCTCACTGGCATGTTATTTTTAGATCATGATATGGGTATGTTACCCAGAGTCTGATCAAAATAGAGGATGTAGGGATGTTTAACAAGAGTGAAGTGGACCTTGGGATTTACGGTCATACCTAAAGAGCATTGGAATAAACATTTGAACAAGAAGGTGATATCAAGGTGGCCTCATCCTTGATGGGAAAGAGGGGTAACCATAATTCATGGTATGGCACAGCAAAGTCAAATTACCTGAGCTGTGATATCTAGAAAGAAGATTCTGGAAGAAGATACAATACTGATACTCATGATTCTTTGACTCCAACCCCTGAAATGTTTCCCAAGATTCTTGAGAAAAAGGACTACAAACTAGTAGAGCCATGAAAATTTAAGACTAGTAGGCACTGCTGGAGATAGAACTTGACCTAACGTAATCAAGAACAAATTAATCAAGCATAGGCCTGGCCACACAGAAACCGACAGAGAGAAAAAACAAGGAGAGGAACACATGTATCGGGGAGGCTCAGGCACTGGAGGAGATGCATGCGCTACGCTGAGACTGGGAGGGCCAGCAAAGCTGAATCACCACTGAGGAGCACCCTAGACACCCAGGGCCCTTGAAAGGGGGCTTGGCAAACAATGACTCATGGGACAAGGCTAACCTGCTGCTATTTTTTCTCCATCCCTTGAGCTAAGAAGAGTCTTTACATAATGAAATGGATGAATAAAAATCAAAAGAAAAACATTTCACCATACATGAACTCAGTATGAAATTCAAATTTCCACAGCCATGCAGTAACATTATGAGAAACACATATATTTGATCTTTTCCCACTTTTCCTTTTCCTGTTTCCCGCCACACAGGTCCAAAAAACCCTTGAAATTTTCAAAGTGAGGTAACAGAAGGCTGGGGGCTCCTGGATACCTTCAGGATGGAGCCTGGTTGCCAGGGAAACCATCCAGGTGAAGAGAGGGTTGGAACTTCCCATCTCACCCAGATCTCTGGGTGGGGGAGAGGGGCTGGAGGTTGAACACATGTTGGTGCTGGGAAGGCAGCGTGTCCAGAGAGGACATGAGAGCTCTGGGTCCTTTTCCCCATACGTTGCTTTATGCATTTTTTCCATCTGGCTGTTCCCTAGTTGTATCCTTTTATAATAAACTTGTAATCTAATAAATAAACTGTTTCCCTGAATTCTGTGGGTTATCCTATTATCAAACCCAAAGAGGGGGCCTGGGAACCTTCAGTTTATAGCTGGTGGGTCAGAACTACCAGAGGCCGACTGGGGACTGTCAGGGGAAGTGGGAGCACTCTTCTACAACAGGGTCCTTCATCTGCGCAATCTGACCCTCACTCCAGGTAGATAGTGTCAGCATTGAATTAAGTCAAAGGACATGCAGCTGGTGTTGGAAAATTACTTGGTGAGGAAAACACATATGTTTGGTGTCAGAAGTTAAGGACTGATAGTAAAGGAAAAGCGGGGCCTTTATAAGCTCACTCATTTATGAACGGTCTATGGCTGCTGCTTTCAAGAACAACAGCAACAATGAGTAATTGTGACAGGAACCACATGGCCAGCAAAGCCTAAAATATTTACTCTCTTGTCCTTTATAGAATTGGTCTGCTGATTTCTGTTGTAAAGGGCTTTGAAGAATGGACACGTGTCATTCGATCTTCTCAACAATCCTATGGAGAAAGGGTGTGTGTATGTTTTAATTTTTTTTTATTCAAGAAGAATCTGAAACATAGATCAATTAACTTGTTCTAGTGAGGGGCAAGAACAGGAAATGAACCCCAGCTTATCTGATTACAGAGCTAACGCTCTCAGGTGGTTTTGAGATGAAGGGCTTTTTATACACCATAGTGATTATGACTCAAATTCCTCTGTGAACAAATACAATCTAGTGACATAAAGGTTAAATTTATGCAAAAATTGAAGACAGAAGAAAATGGGAGGTCATACTGTTGGGCTGAGAGACTGAAGCCTTGATATTCTGGAAATGCCAGTGTGAGAGACCCTTTGAAGGTCCCCATGAATTTAAGGAGACTCCCTTTTGAAAAATATTGCTTTGAACCTCTCTGGTTCTAGAAACTAGAGTAGATCTGAATTTTTACATAATAATTAAAAGAAATCATTATCAGAAGTGAATTTTGGCTTCTGAACATGTACTTTTCAGGTATATATATATGGATACTCACCAAGTATATGCTGAGAAAGGGTAAGGTCTTTCCCATTAAATACAAAATCACAACCATATTCTTTTAATGCCTTTTCCCCTAATTGCTTCAAAATAGAAAAAGTGAAAAAAATTTCCTGTTCACAGTAAACCTCAATTTTCCTTATTCATTTCAGTATGTCTTACATAATAGTCTGCATAAAGATACATACATTTTTAGAAGTTTAGAACAGAAGTTTAGAACTGGAAGTTATATGAGAGATTACGTAGTACAGTCCTTTGCACTTGCAGATTTTAGTGACTTGGCCCAGCTCTTGAGATGTAGAGGTCGGACAGGACCCAGGCAGTTTCTCCAGGATGGGAGTTCACTCCAAAATAGTCCCCTCCACTGAAATGCCCCTCCACTGGAATGCAGCCCCTCCACTGAAATGCAGAGAAGCCCTCCTCCTTTGTGGACCCCCAACAATTGCAGCTACAGCTTTGAGAAAAAATTTAGCACTTAGTATTTTTCATTCAAGTTCCACACTTTGAGAATTACCATAATGCTTCATTTAGTCCATCAGAAGCTTGTGGTTCATCGACATATCACACTAATGTTAATACACACCAATAAATTATTTTCAGCTTTTAGAATATTTCCCCAGGCTCTTTTCCATGATTTTCTCATTAGCTTTTGTATTATATTTCCTCAAGAAACTATCTTTAGTCCTCTTTTAAATTTCTAAACATGTTTTCTCGAGAATCCTACTCACTCTCCTGCCTTTGCCACATAAATGAAAGTGAGGCATGTTTTCAACCTTAATCTAACTAGTTAATGCAGATTCTAATTTAACCAACTTTAGATTGCCAGTGAGTTATTTTATGCTGAAGTGAAAAGACAGAACTACTGGCTTAAAGTCATCTGGTATAAACCTAGAAAAGATATGAATAGCTTACATTTTTGTCAGATTTACTCAATCTTTTCCCTTTGTTTCCCCTGGGTTTGTGGTATGTTCATACTCAAATACAAGAAGACACATTTTTCAAAAGTTTTCCTGTATATTTTTCCATTTTATTATTGTATTAGCTATTTAATCTATTTTTATTATTTGTATCCATTATTTTTCTTTCTATTTTATTATTATTAGGTATTTTTCTATTTTATTATTCATTTTTAACCTTTTTTAGAAGGGAGAAATCTCACTTTACATAGAAATTTATAAAGTTCACTAAGATCTGCCAAACAAACCAACAATACTTATGTTATTCCCCATCCTCTTTCTCCACTTCACTGTGAAATTAGCTTAAGTGGAAATCCACACATATTTCCTTAGCTCTTTGCTTTACCATAAGCATGGACGCAACATTATTGAACATTTAGTAAATATTAACTAATATCAATAAAATATACTATTAGGCTATTAATGTCTATGGGGCAAAACATAGGCCAAAAAACCCTATAAAATACAACTAAAATGTGACTACTTTGGATCCTATAGAATGTCTTTGCTTTCTGAAAAAATTTTATAGTGAATTCTTAATAAATTCATTTGTAATTCAATCAATATTCACTGAGCTTCTAAAGAGAATAATTTCTGTTTCATTTTCTTCAAAGTCTAGAATGGGTATACATATACATATATATGTATATATATGTACATATATATATAATTTTCTTACATGGCTATAATAAAAAGTGGAGAGTAGGTAGAGACAGAGAATTAATGATGTTTATAAGAAATATCACTTTTAGCCAGTGGCAGCGAAAGGATGATCAAAGAAAGCTTCTTGTAATATATGGAATTCGAGCTTATTTTTTAAAATGACTACAGTTTGGACATAAAGATGTTAGCAAAAGTTAATGCCAGAGAGGGAGTGTGGTATAAATGAATTTGAGGAGGGGAGGAAGTTGTGGCAAGGGACAGGAAAAAATGGGTGCTAGAGATACTATAAAATTAAAGTTGTCAAGTGCCACGGACTAGATCTGAGGAACAAGACAACTCTGAGTTTTGTCTGGAAGGAGAATGGTGCCTTCAACAGAAAAAGGTAACAGAAGTAGACTTGAGAGAAGGGATGTGAATTTTGTTTTTTTGTACACAAGGATCTTGAACTGTTAATGGGGCTTCTAGGTAAACATGCACTTGAAAATTGGAGTTTTTAGGGGAATATTTCACAGACTACCAATATGAGTTTGTGGTCCTCCACATAAAGGAAACCATTAAAGTTGAGAGTTTATTTCAGTTTATTTCAATCTGTTCAATGTCAAAGGGCTACATGTAGAGAGAGAGGATGGCTAAATTTAATAGTCTGGGAAAAACTCATATTTAAGAACTTGAGAAGGATATTATGACTAACACTCAGGAGCAGCTATCAGATAAATATGATGAGAATGTAAACAGAAGCGGACCCGTGTCCAAAAAGAAGTGTATGTTGAGAATCTGAAGAGGGCAAATGGGTGTATTAGTCAGCTCGAGCTGCCATAACAAAATACCAGAGACTGGGTGACTTTAACAACAGACATTCATTTTCTCACAGTTCTGGAGGCTGGAAGTCTAACACCAGGATGCCAGCACGGCCCAGTTCTGAGAGGTCTATTTCCCTGGTTTGCAGATGGCCCCCTTCTTGCTATATCCTCACATGGCACACAGAGAAAGACAGAGAGAGAAGGTCTTTGGTACCTCTTATAAGGGCAGGAATCCCACTGTGTGGCTCCCCCCTAATCACCTTCTCTAAACCTCATTGTCTACCGAGAACCCACCTCTAAATACCATCACATTGGGGATTAGGGCTTCAACATATAAACTGTGGGTGGGGCACAATTCAATCTACAGCAAGAAGACTGAGAAACTATCATTCAAATTGTAGATTATAAATACATGACTTCTTTGAGACAAACTTCAATAATAATATTAGAGTAAAAGTGAAAGAAAATAAGGAGCAATGGAGGAAATACTATAGTGTAAATGAGTAAAGATTACATTAAGAGGAATATCAAATTTGAAAAAAAGACTCTTGGAGATTACAAATCTCTTGGGTTGTGTATATTGGTAGCCTTTTCTAAACAGGAATACTTACTACACTGTGTACAAAGTTAGCTCAAAAAAAGTCAAAGTACAGAGACATCCACCTCTGATTAGGTTGAATAAAATCACAATAGATTCCCACTGCAACCCTAATAATGAGATCTAGCTTGATAAGCTATGTGATCATAGCTCTAAAACTTTTTATCTGAGTGCATAAATTTAAAAAAAAAAAACCCTACAGTTAAAGTCATACTTTAAAGTAAAAGACTAAACATTTTCTGACTATGATTAGGAACAAGGCAAGAATTCCTTCTCTCACATCTAATCAACATTGTAAGGAGGTTAGGTCACAGTCACTGAAATAAGTTAAGGGAAAAAAAAGGAAAAAGGTTGAAAAGAGAGAAGTAAAATTGCCTGTTTATGTATATAAAATTATTTATGTGAGAATTTCTAAAGAATCTACACAATAACTAGACCTAACAACTAATTTCAGCAAGGTTGGAGGATACAAAGCTCATATTAAGTCCTTTGTAATTTCTATACTGATAATAAGCAATTAAAAATTATATTTTAAAAAATCCATTTATAATGTCAACAAATATAAAATACTTAGAAATAAATCTAACTTGCAAAATTTGTAGTTTACCAACTACAAATATTGGTAAAATAAATTAAGAAAATCCAAATAAATAGAGAGATACACCATGCTCAACATTGTTAAGGTATCAATTTTCCCTACATGATCTAAACATACAATGCCACCCCAACCAAAATCTCAGCCAGCTTTTTAGTAGGCATTAATAAAATGATGCTAAGATTTAATGGAAAACATAGAAAAGCTAAACCAATACTAAGGAAGAAAAACAACAGTGAAAGACTCATTTAAAACTTGTAAAAATACAGTAATCAAAATGTTTAGTGTAGGTTTGAAAAGAGTAACAGAAATCAGTGCAATAAAGTCCAAAAATAGTACAATATCTGTATGTTCAATTTTTCAACAAATGTATCAAGGCAATTTAATGAGAAAAGAAAGCTTTTTCAATAAATGATGTTGAAACACTTGAATATCCATATGGAAAAAATTAACTCTGACCCACACTTCAGTGATACACAAAAATTAATCCCAAATGGATCACAGACCTAAATACAGAAGTTGAAACTATAAAACATGGAGAAGAAAATATGAAAAAGTCTGTATCACCTTATACAAGGCAAAAATGTTTAAACAAGAAAAACAAGGCATGAAACATAAAAGATGATGAACTGAACTTCATCAAAATTTAAAAATCTTTTCCTTTTCAAAAGATACCACTGAGTAAACAAAAAGACAAATCACCCAGTGAGAGGAAACATTTGCCACACATATCAACAAAGGAATTTAATCTGGAATATATAAAGTCTTAGAGCTAAATAAGAAAACATGAATGAGGGTGGGGGGGGGTGCTGGTGGGAAGGGGGGTGCAGAGCAGAGGGGAATTAAGTGGAGAAAAATGGGACAACTGCAATAACATAATCAATAAAATATACTTTTAAGAAACAAAACATAAAGAAAATACAATTAGATTTAAAAATGGGCAAAAACTGACACTTCACTGAAGAAGGTATATGAATAGCCAATAAATAAATATTCAGATGTTCAATATTATTAGTCATGAGGCAAAAACCATGTCTAAAGTTTGAAAGTTTGACAATGCCAAAAGTTAGTGATGATGTGGAAGAGCTGGAATTCTCAAACTCTGCTGGAGGGACTAGAGAACAGTTTGGTGGTTTCCTAAAATATTAAACATATCTTATCACTTAGCTATTCCATTTCTAGGTATTTACCCAAGAAAAAGATAAACAATGTATTTCAACGAAGACATATATAAATGTATAAGCTTTATTTGTAATAGCTAAAAACCAAGATACTATTGAAATATCTTTCATCACACAACTGAATAAACATGACGTTGTATAGCCATATATGTAAAGAGCTATTATTCAGCAGATATATGTAACAAAATAAGCAATTATGCTGCGTGAATGAGCCCACACAAACAAGGGTGCATATGGTAATTTACTTCTACATAAAATCTGGTTTCTGCAAACACAGTGGCAAGTCAGAAAGCGGCCAGACGATTGCCTGGGGACAGAGGAGGAGAGGGGACCGACTGGAGAGGGACACAGGAAAATGTTCAGGAGGGGCGAGAATGTTACTCGTCTTGATCGTGGGGCTGGTTTCACAGAGGTGTTCCTCTGTCCCGTCTTATCCAATTGTATATTTTATATATCTGAGGTTTATTGCACATGAGTTACACATTAGCCAAGTAATTTAAAAAACTTAATTTGGGACTCAAAGAATCCTAAAACATCCAGATTCTCAAATAAATAAATAAATAAATAAAGGGGAAAGGGGGTGGGGAAATTGTACACCTGAAACCTATATAATTTTATTAACCAATATCACCCCAATGAATTCAATAAAAAGGGGGGGAAAGGCAAGGTAGCAATTGAAAATACTAAAAAATGAAAAACATAATAGAAAAAAAGTATACAATAAGCCTAACATCTGAAACAAAAAAGAGCAAGGTGGCAAATTCCAGTGGAGACGATATGACTACAACACAGGATTTAAGTAAGAGAATGATTGACACATCGGCCGCAGAGTCAGGCGGTAAAGCGTGGCTGACAGATCACCTGCTTGAAGTTATGAACACTGCTCAATTCCTGCGCCACTTCAAGTGGCCTTTAACACACGATGTAAAGCAAACGTTCTTGATACTGAACACTGACCAGTGATCGTTTATCAAGAACAGCTGATGGAAAGAATCATAGCTGGACACGATTTTACAACCTGTAAAACGGACTGTGACTACCTGCAGCTACCAGTTTCCACCAGGCACAGAAACAGACCCAACAGTAAGGTAAAGATAACGAAGTCAACTATACTCGGGTTTGATTCAAATAGAAAATGACGGCCACACAAATGAATAAAAATGATGTTTACAGGTGAGGAAAAATGTCCTAACCACCCCTCACCCCCTTAGGGCATTTCTTCATTAGCAACGAAGAGGAGGGAAAGTGCAGAAACTGCTCTTTTCTGGACCTCCTCTACTTTCTTTTGACCTCCCTCTTCCTGTTGGCCTATATATTGTCGCCCGATACCCTCTACTTGTGTCCACCTTTCTGGCCTACGCCCCACATGCCAGGTCTTTTAGTTTCCCTTTTCTCTTAACTTCAAAAATCTCTGTCCAAGAAACCATGCTCTTAATTGACGGTAAAAGGTAACACTAAAAAAAATGACATATGCTATTGTGCAAACAAGCCATGGTGCTCTTCTTGGTAAAATAGTTATCCCATGGCTTCCAAGAGATACAATTCACAAGAGATACAATACAAAGGAATTTTAGGCCATGGGACAAGTGGGATAGAAACTTCTGTTAGGGGCAGCCTTGCAATATCGTTCATTTATGACCTTCCTGCACTCGGCCAAGCCAGCAGGTGAGCTCTAGGTGGTAACCCAGTCTAAAACTCCAATATCTTCAAAGGGGTGGGAGAGAAAGGGAAAAGGCAGTAGCTTCAGTTGGGATAATTTGCTATTCCATCAAGGTACAAATCTGATGAAGAAATATGAGAGCTTTCCTACATACCACTGCTGAATATTTTTTTTAGTGTGAGGCGACACAAGAGCTTAAGAATATTATTCTGGCTAGTCACCACAGAAAAGAACCAGAAATAAATGTTGTGGCATATTAAATTGTCATTTGGGGTAAAAGTGGACAAAGAGAAATGTAAATCACAATTAGTGACTGCAAATATTATAAAGCATTAAAATACTAGAACTTTACCTGGGAAGTTTTCACTGGGAGAACTGCTTTTTGCTAATCGCATTTACAAATGTGTAACGCTAATCCAGTCTAAGACTAGCTTGTTTTAAATCTTGACACAGCAAGTATTGATAACGTTATTGTGTTATCCAAATCTCTTCCGTGTTACCTTTGCAAACCCTTGTAAACATTTTAAAATGTTGCTACATTGATTAAACTTCATACTCAAAAATACACAACTCAATGGAACATTGAAATATCTTTGTTTTATTAAAGGAATATGTTTCATTAATCAATATATGCCACATATTTAACTACTTATAACAGGGCATATTTGAATGCAAGATGATTGGAAACTGAGAACAAAAAGCAGCTAACAATTTCAATGCATACATATCAAATTAGACTAGTAAAATAACAAATCTCTAATAAAAACACAGTATTTAAGTTATAGGATTTTTCAACCTCATGAATAGAAATACTTAATACAAGGTAAGGAGCCAAATAATTTCCTAGTTAAATCTAAAAATGCATATCAAGCTTTGGATAGTTTGAATTGATTTATGAAGGCCCAATTAAAAGTAATGCATATGGCATATCCTTTCTCCAAGCTCTAAAACCAAAATGGTTCCACGTGACCTAATAAAGCAGAATCAGCCTGACACTGTGCTCTTGTTGCAATCTAACCCCTCTTTACCTTCAATCTTTTTATAAATATTCTCCAACATAACCTCATTGCTCCAGGCAGGCCCGTGTCATCTCACACATTTTTACTGAGTGTTTATGATCCATGAGCACTTCTATGAGGTGTCTGTGAACAGAGCGAGGACCAGATAGAAATGGTACCTCCTTGCACAGAGTTCAAGCTAACGGGGAAGCAGACGATTCAGCCACAACTGTAGAAGGGCATACTACTGTGAGGGGGAGTCAAAAAAATATATAACAAGGTACTCAATTCAGACCCGGAAGATGAGGAAAAGTTTCCGAGAAGTAGAGCTTCATTTCAGATTTAAGGGATGAGTAGGTATGGACAACTCCAAAGACTGAACAAGGGGAAAGGAAATCAAGAAAATGGGAGAGGGGCAGTTGTATTTTCCACAAAGTAATACTTCAAAGCTGTGGCTTAACAGACTTGGCATTGCCCTTGCTTCTTCCATACCTTGGTTATATACGCATGCACATACACACCCACACTCACCTGCATTCTGCAATGCTCCTTCGTTTCCTCTGTCTAGAATGCTCTACCACTATTCTCTACATTTAATCCTACAGGTCCTGCAAAGTTCAACACCCTGGTCCTGTTTTAAAATCTCAGCTAAGCACTCCATCTTTTCTAGAAAGCTTTCTTCAGTATCTCCATCTTGCAGAACCGTCTCCCTTCTTTCAGGTTTTTTAGAAATTATTTAAACTGCACCACAAGTATTAAGCTGATTGCTAAGTGCTGACATGTATAATTCTGAGACTATTTCTGGGCTTTGTTATCTCCACATGCAGACTTTAAATTCCCTCAAGTCAGGGACTGTGTCATAAAATTTGCTTGTATCTGTGTCAGTGACAAGCATAATCCATGGTAAACTTTATTGCAAGAAGTACAAAAAGGTAACTGAACCTTCAAGAAGAGTGTCAAAACACAAAACAAGCTAAGCTTTCAAAAATTACAAGTTGAAAAGAATGTTCCTTTAATTCTTGTTATATTGCTAAAGTGGTGATAATGGCATTTTTATTTGCTATACATAAAGTTTACCAATGAAGGATGAAGAATTTCAAATAGTACGGGCAGAAATACTGTATTCTTCTATTTCATCTCCCTTCTTCAAGAAAATAATATTCACTGGCAAAAGTAAGACAAACACAAACATAACACATTTAAAGGTCCAAGGTAGAGTATGATATTAAATAGTCAAAATGAGTTTGAAATGACTAATTTGGAGAAATGGCACTGCAAAGTACTGAAAGCTTTTGTGGAGAAGGTAAGTGAAGAGTTAAAATCATCTTTGCAGATATTGTAATGAATAGAAAGGTTGATAAGGAACAAAAAAATCCAGCCACTGTCTCAGTTTTCAAAATTGAGAAGGTGGATTGTGACAACTCCAGCCTAAAGAACTTTGACATTATCCCAGGCGTGATTCCCAGGAGGTTCTTAAAACCTCGGAACATCAGCACTCAAAATGTGAAGTGTCGTTACCTACAAGCCGGTGTCATTTCCTCTTGGTTTTAATAGTGTTAGTGAATACCTATTCCGCAGAAAGTGGAAACGCATTTCAGCAAGGAATTTGACCAAGGCTGTCACAGAATACCTCTGGGCTACACAAAGGAATGTAAACTCAGAGGAAAGAGAGTTACTTGACTATATAACTGGTTGAATAGCCTTATAAAGGGGGCTAATTCACGGACTCATGAAAAGCAAGAAGGTGCCACAAAAGTCCTTTCAGTTCAGCATTCTACACATTCACTCAGATGAAGATGCTGTGTCCTGATCCAATCTGCTAATGCCTCTACGGTGGGAAGAACTGCTAACCTGTATCACAGAATCAGAATCCAAAAATAGCTTGACCTTCTGAAACAATAGGCTAACCAAAGGCAAAGATTAAATTTAATTGCAGTAAGTATTTTTAAAAGTCCCAAGTCAGGTGTCAAATGTACAATTGGGGAGAAGTGTATTTGCAGAAGATGAAGCAAATAAACATGCATAATTAAATAGTATAGTATGGGTGCAAAAATAAATGGGGAGAGAGCAGATTAAATTTTAGGGTGAGTAACTGGAGAGGAGAAAATCCAATACATCTAACGATATTCGTTCATTCTTCTAGGTTCCGCTTGGGGACCACACTTAAGAAACCAGGAGTGCATTCAAAGGAGAAATGCTCTGCTGATACTAAGACTCCCAAACCATATCATTTGAGGATGGGTCAAAGAAACTGAATATTATCATAGGGACTACAAGAGTTGTCGAGAACATTTGGTGTAGGTATTCTAAGAGTTAAAAATGGGGATATGAATATTTTAGAGACAAATAGTATAGTCCAACATAAGAGCTCTTATGCTAAGAATAGATCAAATAAAGAAATACCTATAACATTCAAGATAAATCTTGATAAACAATTTGCCTAAATTAATCTTCATATTCTCTATGAAACCAGAAATAAGCTTATCTGCCAAGGAAGAAAAGAATAAGGATAGTTTGAGTGAACTGGAATACCTGGAAAAAATGGAACATGCACTATGGAGATTTTGATATGATGTTATCTAAGAAAGAATAACATAAATTCCTAGCACTATCAACCATCCCTTAAAGCGAATTAGGTTGGAGTGAATCCTGTTTTAGTGGCAAGAGATTTGAGGGTCAGAGCACAGTTGGCACTGCTAAGATGGTTGTGATAAGTACAGAGAGAGAAACATGAAAAAAGTAAGGATGGCCAGAGAAAAATAATGGAAGACGGTGGTGTCAGGTAATGGTGAGGGAGAGGAATTATTGGAAGGAGAGGAGGTTGTGGTCAGAAAGAGGATATGAGGTTCTCAGCTTTTTCAGTTGGGGAAATTCTGGTGATGCGAAGGCCCCGATGGTGAATGCTAGTGGGTTCCCAAAGGGAAGGGCAGCAGGTTAAGGCCCTGTGAGAGCTGAATGTGTGGAGGTTGAATGACGTTCTGAACAGTGCCAGCTGACTAAAGTGCAGAAAGAAAAAACCTCCATTATTTTAGATTCTTAAGGAAACTGTGATGTTCAGGAGGTTGGCAAGCACTGGTAATGGCGAGAGAACAGATAACATTAGTGGAGGATGAAAACTTAGAAAAACAAAAGATAATTGGGCAACGGTCAGGGAAGTAACAGTTTACAAGCAGTTCTGAATAGGCTGCAAGCCATATGAGAGAAAACCATGATATTCCATGGAGAGCCATTGCAAAAACACATACCATTCTTTAAACAGTATCCTTGAACAGCACAACCTAGAGCATCAAGGCACAAAAAACTTAACTCAATAATTACAAAGATCACACAATTAAACTTATTAGACACTCTGCGTCAGGCACTGAGTCCAGTGCTGAATATCCTGAGGGAGACTAGAATTTGGTATAAGATACAAACATCTAAACAGGTATTTTTAATGTAATTTAGCAGAGCAAATGGGAATATGTAGGCTAGGTCAGACCTGGAAATCATTTCGGGATTAAGAAGTTTTCCTTGGTCTGCCCAACTTCCTTTTCCCAGGGTGTCCACTCCCCAAGCCATTGTCTTCTGTTGGCTTCTTGCTAATTCCCACTATGGTGAGAAGTAGGAGGTAGTAAGTGAGTTAGTTAATTTCAGTTGCCTTTAATTTTCTGAAAGGGAAGGTTCATTTTAAGAAAAGATTATTAATGACCAGAAAACATTCTAGGCAGGTGAAATTCATAACTATGAGCAGTGAGAATTGCATTTTTATGTTAAGGATGCAGGGAGACTCTCAAGTTTTATAAGCTGGTCTAAAGCTCTTCACTCCTTGCAAATAATTTTATCCATACTCTCTATAAGACTGAGGAATATAGGAAGGTAAAGCCTGTTGGCCTCAAGCCAGAGGAGAGAAAAAATTATGAAATAGGTCAGATACTTTCAAACAATTTGAGAGAAATAGGAATAATTGTGATTTAGGATAGCCAGGAAATTACTCCAACCCCAATTAAGTCACCTACTTTATGGGCAACTAAATTTGTTCATTTAAGACCTAAAAATTTTCAAAACCTCTTATTCTATCAGGCCAAGATAAAGATATCTAAAACAAAACTATTGCACAGGTACCTAATCAACACTTGAATAAATCTAGATGGTCTAGAGCCTAAGAAGAATTGAAATTATTGGTATTTAGAACAAAAAATAACAGTTTCTACAAATATGAAGAGAAGTAATAGATAGTAATGTTTAAGAAAAGCTTCTTGGGTAAATATTTATAATTTAAATAATATAAAAATCATTGCCATAAATGTTATAAATCTTAGCAAATAAAAGTTAAGAAACTTGCCCTGGCTGGCGTAGCTCAGTGGATTGAGCGCGGGCTGTGAACCAGGCATCGCAGGTTCGATTCCCAGTCAGGGCACATGCCTAGGTTGCAGGCCATGTCCTCCAGCAACCGCACATTGATGTTTCTCTCTCTCTCTCTCTCTCTCTCTCTCTCTCTCCCCCCCCCTCTACCTTCCCTCTCTAAAAATAAATAAATAAAATCTTTAAAAAAAAAAAGTTAAGAAACTTTCTGGAAAATCTGACATAGAAAAAATATTCAGAATAAATAATTTCCTCCACAGTTTTGTCCCATCAATAACATATTTTTGGTATGTTCAAATATTACTTTAAATTCCCATTTCTCTTTACCTGCAGAGATTCATTCTTAAGGCTAATTTGATTTTTATTTATTTCTGAAAATGGTGAATAGAAACTTCATGGGCACACATATTATTTTAAACTAACTTGTAAAAAAATCAGTATTCTTCTCCCTATACTCATGTTAATTGTTGATAAATGCAACCTACAAATGTAATCATAGAATTTAATTTCCTTTGTATGATTTTGGACAAAATTTAAGGTTATACAATATCTTTATTCATTAAAAAGTAATGTTAACTCAGCATATGACAGCTAGTGGGATGGAGTTAGGGGGTGAAAGGACCGGGAAAAAAGGAAAAAGGACCCATGGACATGGACAACAGTGTGGTGATTGCTGGGGAGAGGTGGGTATCAGGGGCTAAATGGTCATGGAAAAATAAATAGAGGTTAAATTAAAAAAACATAATAAAATTTTTTGTTTGAAAATGTCTATGATAACACTGTTGATATTTAGTCATAAAATTTTACTGATGTATTCATAACAGAAATAATTTAACCTCAGTTATCCCTTCTTTAGTTTTAATACAATATAATATTAACTAAACCAGTTTTTAAAATAATACCTTAAAGCAAGAGCATTTAATAAATCACAGGTATAAGAGATATTAATACTAAGCATTGTGGTTTTCCACATTTCTTTTCTCTTTGGTGTTGCCAGGGATAAGTAAAATATCTTTACATTTCCCTCCTCATTCTGTAAATGACAGCTGTAATAGACCCATTATTTTCCACCAGAACATCTAGAAACAGGACCTTTAAGGGGCTATTTATATCCATATACTATGCAATACTTCACCAAGGATAGGTATTTTATATTTTTGCTGGATTTTGAAGAGAGAATATATTTTCTTTGTCATAAACCAGGAAGAGATCTTACAGTAAAAGAAGAAAGAGTACAAGTTTCTACGAAATAAATTTCACCTGCCTGCATTTCCTATCCAATATATTTAAAATCATACAAGTGAGTTTATTTTATATGAAATGTTTCATTATTGTAACACTATTTAATTGTTCTAGAATTTTCCTACTATTTTATCAGAAGGGTTTATATAGAAAGTCTATTGTTTTGATGAGGAAAAGTGTAGTTTATGCATGTATATTTTAACTTCGTGGTTATTTTTCTATTGAGTCACAGATCTCTTCTGCTACCTGAGAACTCCAGACTAGTTCCCTAAAAATGCAGCAACTCAGTTGTTTGAGTACAATTTCAGAGACTTCATGACCCTTGAAGTAGATCCACAGAACCCGATGTTTGTTACCTGAACAGAGAGCAGAGCCTACCCAGACAACCTCCACCGAAAAAGTAGTAAAGTTCATGTGGCTTTCTCACAAATTAAAGTTTGTTTTGGAGTTTTAGACTTTCATAGCACTTTTACATTGTTAATGGTGTAAAAACCGTTACACCACTAAACCATTACCTGAAATACCACAGTTGCAGAAAAATAATTATATTAGGAAAAGCAACATATCAATTCTACATTATGAATCGAGACATGAAAATCTGTATCCATCATTGTGTTTCAACATCTTATATATGGAACCAGAGGGTTAACTGTCTTCCTACTAAGCCCAGTTCTAATGAAATCAGCATCAGAGACCTAACCCTGAAAAATCACTACTACTGTGTTATAAATGAAGCTCTAATTTAATATATATCTCCCGCCCCTACACACACACACACACACACACACACACACACACACACACTCCTCAGAGGGATTTCCATTATGTTGGAATCCCAGGTGCCTTCTGCCAGTAACCATTAAGTGAGATGTACAACCTTCTGGTTTACTTCATGAGATGTAAACGGCTTCTCAAATGCAAAATTGAAGAACAGGCATGTGAAAAACAAACGAGCAAGAGAAAGACACAAAATCTACAGCCAGAAATCACATGACTACGTTGCATCGCAGCCCCTCTCATCACGGTTGCAGTGAGGCAGCTCAGCCCATTGAGTACCCGCTCCGAGCACAGGTCGCTCACTCAGAGACCGGGGGACCCTTGCTCACCGTTTCCCCAGGTGAGATGGAAATTAGGCTGCCAAACTGTCATTAGCACACGGGCTCGGGCTCGGGTGCGCGCGCGCGCGCGCGCACACACACACACACACACACACACACACACACTTACTCTTTGGTCAAGCCCCTGAGCCCCACTGGAAGTTTCCCGGCTTTTCCTGGCTGTTTTCTCTAAGGAATCCTGGATCCTAGCTGTTTGCTCTCGAGGAGGGCAAATCGCTCACCCGCGCCGTAGCAAGCTGGTGGAAGTTGCGGTAAAGCCCAGGTTCTAAGGTCCCAGCGCCCCTTTGTTGCTCCAGCTGTCTCCCGTGCGCCGGAGGCCGCGGCGGCGCCGCGCGGGGCTGGCTGGCTGCTGCTGCCCGGCGCCCGGGCGGTGGGAGAGCAACGGCTCCCGCGCGCTCAGCGTGTTCTCACTGCCCGGCTCTGCGAGCGGCGCCGCTAGCGCTGTCCGCCCGGAGCCCACCTCGGTCCATACTTCTCTCTCCGGCGTCGTAGGTCCCCCGGGCCCTCAGCCCGGTCCCCCGGCGCCGTCTCCTTTGCCCCCTCGCTCCTCCCCCGCGTGGGAACCGCGCCCAGGCCACCCGGCGCTGGGCAGCAGGGAGCGCCAGGAAGGCTTCCCGGGATGGTGGGGGCGGGGGGCCGGTGGAGGACCAGCCCAGGCAGGGGGCTCGGAGAAAGTAGCCGCCGCTGTGGGGAACCCCGACACTCGTGGGTATGCTGCGACAACTTACTCGGTGACCTCCCAGATCTCTGGACAGCGTTTCGGATCTACAGCAGCTCCAGGGCGCGCCTTGCACTGTGAACGCAGAAGGAGAGTGGACGTCAGGGGCGGGAGGAGATGGGAGGGAGCCGGGACCCTGCGGTGGCACCTGCGGGTCTCCAGGCAAATGCACCCACCGCACACGCAGCCTCGGCGCTCCTACTTGGGCTCACTCCTGTCTACCTGCTCAACAGGCTGGGCGGGACGAGACGTGACTCTCAAATCCGATTCCCGCGCTGCTCCGAAGCATTCAATCCGTTCTGGTAGCGGTTTCTCCCTGTCTACGAGTCTCTCTTTCTCCGATGACCCCAAAAGATCCCTGGCAGTTCCATTCCCTACAACATTCCACTTCTTTTCAAAACCCCTTCCCTTCCCTGCACCGAAAAAACTGAAAAAGAAAGTAGTGGCTACTACGCACCATGGTGAGGTCACTTCGAGTCCTTTGGCAGCCAGCGGGGACCCATCCCGGCAGGTGTGGGTCGCTTGCGGCGGTTCTCCAGCGGTTGTCCGCCTTTGGCCTTGGGTCTCGCTAGGCGAACATGTAGAAGTGCACAGAAATCTGCTTGTGCAAAACCAGCTCTGGGCTGTGTCCCACCCACTACGCCGAGACTGGGGCAGGGGAACTGAGTCTTGGCCCCTTCAGCTACCCAATCACCATCCCAGCAGTTACTCGGTGGAAACAGAGAAGAGGGGATGGGGACCGGGACAAAAGAAGAGGAAGGAAAAAAAGAGGGAACTCAGGAAAAATTTGGCTTCTTAAAAAACAAAACAAAACAAGCAAAAAAAAAAAAAACCCTTCATTCTTCTCTGATTTAGAAAAACTAGTTTACCATGGTTAAAATTTCCAACATTTCTGCTGTGAAGTTGGTGTCTGCATGGTTGGTTCTCTTGCTCTGGTTTTCAGGGTTAAAGCCCATCTACTCTTTCGCAAATGCAGTTCTATGGTTGCCGACATTTACATCCTTCCAGTAAGGTCCCGATTCTGCTTGATTCAGTGCATTTAGTTCTGTTGGCTGGGGGTAGGGGGTGGTGTCCATGTGTGTATTCCAGCACAGGAAATTAGGTCCTGATATTGCTTTTCAGTCACCTTTCTGACTTTCAGAATAAAAATTTTATAATGCTGTTTCAATGTGAATTCATAATTACTCATGAGTATCGTGTGGTCCTTCTTGAAACCCGGGAACTCTGGGACAAATTGCCCAAGGTTATCTCCAGTTCTTGTATTTCTCCCCAAACCTATCACATAAACTGGTACCATTTTTGACTCATCACATTTACAAATTCTCTCCCATTTTTGTTGGTTGTGCTCTTCTCATGGCAAACATCAGAATAAGCCCCCTCCCAAAGACATTTAAATAAGAAACAAGGCATTTAAATAAACTTTGCCTTAGTAACAGACAAAAGTTTGTAGTTATAAGTCTGTATGTTTTGGTTCTGCCACCTCTGAAAGCTTCTCTTCCTCTACTCCCAACCCACCAACCCATGACAGTCTCTTAGGTCAGTAGGGCTTCTGTCCTCAGGACACTTAGAATTTAAGACCTAGAAAATAAAGAAAAAAAGAAATACCCACTAGCACATAGTTGAAAGAGAATCTCATGCTAGTTTTTAAAAATAAATTTAATATGAAAGCACAAAAGAAAAGATTTTTTTTGACAGGAGACTTAACTGCATAAGGAACCAGCATTAGAGTTAAGCCTTGAAGGGTTGATCCTACTTGGATAAAATAGAAGCTGGTTTTTGTTTTGCTTTGCTTTTTTCAGTGAAGGATGACATGGAGGTAGGGAGCAGTGACATGGATATTCAGGAAACAGGAAGGGGTACCATTTGATAGAAAAATTCAAGGTATATTGAAAAAGTATAGGAAGATAAGGTGGAAAGATCAGTTGGCTCCAAATGGCTTCATTTGCCTGTCCTCTAGTTGTCATGCACTACAAGCTTAGCTAAAACCTGATTTTTTTTGTTTTTGTTTTCTTCTACTATTATTACTCTTGTCAGTATTCCTTTCATCCTGGAATGTGATCTGCTAAAGCTGTTAATTTCTGCTTTTACCATCCTCAAATTCTGTAGACCACCCACTTTATCTTAAGTATCACATAAAGGGTAGACTGTCAGCTGGAGACAGTTCTGTATTCTTTGCTTACCCTTTGTCAGTATGGGGTATGTGCAGAAAGCAACCAATCTAGGGTTAAGTGTGGCTGGACCCACCAAAAGGTGATTGTGAAAGCCATTTATTAATCTGAATATTTGATATGCCCTGAAAACAATGCTGAAAGTACTTTTGCATGAGGAAAGTAGTGTTTTGCACTAGAGAAGTAATCTCTGCAGCCTAAGTGCTTATCAGGGAAAATGTTCATAGTAAGGATTCAGTAAAACGACTGCTGAGTGGATGAATGAATACCTAAATATGTCATCATCTTCCATGTCCATTCTTCTGGCTTACAGGTGATGTGTAGGTTAAAACTTACTTACCTCCACTTTATTGAGAATAGGATAGTTGTCGTGCCAACTTGACAAAAATGTTAGCAAGGACAAGTATTTGTTTGAAAGCAATCCTGCGTAAATTTTTCAGCTCAGGCAGCAAAGATGCTTTGCTATCCCTGTACTCACAATGACAACAGTACAAAACCATTTTAATGTGTATTCCTTTCACACTTGCAAATGACACTGCCACCCAGAGATGTGATCTAATCCTCACTACTTAGAGTGTGGCCTGTGTATCAGCAGAGTCAGCATGACCTGCGATCTTGTCAGGGATATGGAGCATTGGGCCTCAGCCCAAACCTACTGAACCATTTAACAAAATCCTCCCTTGATTCCTATGCATATTAAAGTCTGAGAAGCACTGATCTATCAATTCATTAAGTATGTTAGACCTGGGAACAGGTTGTAGGATTATCTTTAATTCTAGGGATTTTTAGAACCCTCATCTCTCTTTTTTTTCTGGGATGTTATTGCCGTATCAATTCAAATAAATGAAGGACACTAATGGATTCATCTCTACTGGCTTCTTGGTCCAGTTCATAAACCAACACCACAAGTTCATAAACTGAAGGGAATGGAGAGAAAGGGTGAGGGAGCAAGGCAGCAGAAGGGGAGAAAGGAGAGCTCCATTGTATGCTATTATACACCCCCCCCCTTTTTATGTCAGGGGCAGAAATTCACTTTATTTTTTAAAATATTTTATTTATTTATCTTTAGAGGTGAAGGGAAGAAGAGAGGGAGAGAAATATCAATGTATGGTTGCCTCTCATGTGTCCCCTGTTGGGAACTGGCCTGCAACCCAGGCATGTGCCCTGACTGGGAATCGAACCTCTATCCTTTGGTTTATAGGCCCGCACTCAATCCACTGAGCTACACCAGCCAGGATTCTTTCTTTCTTTCTTTCTTTCTTCCTTTCTTCCTTTCTTCCTTCCTTCCTTCCTTCCTTCCTTCCTTCCTTCCTTCCTTCCTTCCTTCTTTCCTTCCTTCCTTCCTTCCTTCCTTCCTTTCTTTCTTTCTTTCTTTCTTTCTTTCTTTCTTTCTTTCTTTCTTTCTTCTTTCTTTCTTTCTTTCTTTCTTTCTTTCTTTCTTTCTTTCTTTCTTTCTAACAAAACACTGATTGCATTAGTTGTCAAATCAGGATAACTTATCAAACACAAGAAAGATAAGAAGCATTTCATGATCATTTTTCTCTTCATTATTCTTTTATACTCCTGTTATAAGGATAACTATTTGCTTTCAATTTATTTTAAACACACCTAGTTAGATAGATTTTATACTAATAACTTATAATTATCAGGACCATGTTACCACTCCAAAACATTCTGTTTTGGAGTGTGAAGTTATAATTATGAAAAGCAGACCATGTGAGATTGGAATTCCTGAATTTCTAGTCATGGTAGGACATTCATGAGAAAAGTTGGACTTGAAAAGATTCTAGTGGTGATAGGAATGTTTTCCACTCATTTTCCTCGAAATGAATGGTGTTTGTTAACAGTAAATAAAGCACTGGGGTGAATAATGGCCCACAGTCCTTGACCCAAAAAAATGTCCATGTCTTCATTCCTGATACATGTGAATATACCATGTCACATGGAACATGGCAAGGGGGAGTTAAATTTGCACACAGAATTAGGCTTGTTAATCAACTGATCTTGAAATTGGAAAATTATCCCAGATCACCCATGTGGGCCTATTGCAATCACAAGATTCCTATAAATAAAAGATGGAAACAAGGAAGTCAAGGTCAGAGTCAAAGAGAGTCAGAGAGATGCAATGTGGAAAAGAATTAAAGTAATTGCTGGCTTTGAAGATGGAAGGGAGTTATTTCCAAGGAATGTGTGCAGTCTCTAGAAGCAAGATCATCCTAGAAAAATGATTATCCCTCAGAGCCTCCAGAAAGGAATACAGCCAAACTGAAGTCTGCTATATGCAGAAATTATGAATTTGGGTATTTAAAGGAGAAGATTTTTAAGGAAAGTGTTGAAGGCACTGCCTGGTTTCTTCTTACTGCTTATTGTAAAATGTGAAAAGAAAGAGATGGAAGAGAGAACTGTTAAGCAAAAAAGAACCAGGGCTTGGTGATTTAAAATCCTCCGCTTATTAAAAAAGATGCCAAGCCATTTCGATCCAGGAAAATGTAGCATCTCTCCACTTTGGTGGTCCTGGGAGAGTTTATTGATTTTCATATTTAAAAACATACAACAGATTCCTATATTTTTACTTTATGTCTTAAAGTAAAAGTTATATTGACTCTTTTATTCCTAATAGCATTACATAGCACTAGCACTCCATAAATTGTTTACACTTTGAAAGGAGACCAAACTCATATCCTATAGACCTCAATATATTTAATGATGCTCTTAAAATATCTCCTCATTGAAATAACTTCCAACTCAATTGACTTTAAGAAATTGAAAAGAAAATATATGGTGGAGACAATGACATAAAAAGTCCTTGAGATGAATGGGTTAATGGATACTGTAAAATAAGTGTTTGTGAAATTTGTTCAAAGGCGTTTATTGAATGGAACTATGTTTGCTCTATCCAGTTAAAGATACTTCACATGGATAAAAATGGACACGTTTAAAGAGAACCATTTAGCCATACAAAGATACAATGTCTACAAAAACAAACAAACTAAAAAACAGTCCCTAGCTATGGTTAATGTCTTCAATATGAATATTTCCTTCTCTAGCTGAGCTCCCTGCCCCACCCCACCCATGCACAAAATGGACAGAGCAAGCTCATGTTCCACCTCCCTGCTTCTAAAAGCCATTTAATATATTGTGCTGGAATAGAGGATGCATCACATCCTCTATTCCATCCTTCTATCCTCTAGGATAGAAGCAGCAGCACAAGAGAGCCTAGGTGGGGATACTTCCGCTCTCTAGAAATGTTAGAGGAAGGAATGAATCTTTGCGGGCTACTCGAGAAACAGCCTATGTGAGAAATAAAAGTCACAGTGACTGAAGTGAGACAGAGTGGGGCTGGTCTTGGCTCACTGAAAAGTCAGAGAAAGGTGGGCCTTGGAGACAGGTTCAGGGGCAAGCCCAGGACGAGTTGCCGCTGCCCACTGCACCCCTGGTTACCAGTCTCATGGAAACCCTTAGAGTTTAGGAGATGCACTCCTGAGAGGGAAGAATGGGATGGGTTTGTTCTTGGGAGGGAGAGTGTACTCCACATCTTTGACTTTAGCATTTTTTAAATAGAAAAACTAACACTGGATGTCAACAAATACATTATTTAGACTATTTGTAATGGCCCCAAATCAGAAATAAATCAAATGTCCAGCAACAGGTGAATGGATGAACACATTGTGGTACATGCATACAATGGAATGCTACTCAGTGGTAGAAAAAAAGGACCTACTAAAAACACAGGAACATGGATGAATCTCAAAAACGTGCTGACGAAAAATAAAATGAAATAAATAAAAACATAAAATAAAATAGTACATACTGCATGATTCCACCTATACGAAATTCTAGAAAGAGTAAAACTAATCTGTAATAGCAAAGGGCAGATCAGTAGTTGCTTGGAGCTGGGTTGGGAAGTTGCCTGCAAAGAGGCACAGGGACTCTTTGGGTTACAGAAATGTCCTAATTTATGACTGGGGTGGTGGTCATGAGGGTGTATACATTTATCAAAACTCAGGGAACTGCACATTTAAAATTGGTGTATTTTATTTCATGTACATTTATCTCAATCAAGTTGTTTTTAAAACAAGAGTTGAAGTCATAACAACACCCCAGGTTATTAGAAGGACAAGTGAATTCTTTTCTGAGGTTCTACATTTTAAATGTAAAAAAAAGAATCATAATTGTTTACTTTGTTTACTTTGTGCCAGACACTGTTCTAAACACCATGTATGTTATGCATTTGTTTCCTCCAGCAAACACTATTATTGTATCTGCTTAACATATGAGAAAATTGAGGTTCGTGGAGATCAAATAACTTTCCCCAAATCACAGAGCTAGCAGGACTCAAACTCTAGTTGGCTGGTTCATCACCCTAGGATGTGAATCACTCTGGTCATTCTGCAAAGAGCTTATTAATTATGCAAAATAAAAAGTTCCTGCTTAGACTTATTAAATCAAAATCTTTGGGTACTGGCAAGTCCCAGGAACCTGCATTTTAACTGGCATCTGTAAATCACTCTGATGGCTGAGGATCCTACTCAGAAACACTAAATATTTCAAGGTAGTAAAATTGTCTTATTGAAGAACTCCTTGGGCGGGTACACATTCCTGACACCATTATATAACAGGCTTGGGTTTTCGCCTTGAACTTCCAACTATTTATATATTCTCTTAGTCTCTTTGCTTGATATTAGTTTGAGCTACCAATGGAGAACATGAGTTTCAACAGCTTCACTTCCTAATACAATGGTTAACCAAATGGGGTAGTGTGTATCCATTTAATAAGAGACAGAAAGAGAGGGAGACAGAGAGAGGGAGGGAGAATAAAGGAAAGAAGGAAGGAGGGGTGAGAGGATGGCAGGGAGGGGAAGAAGGAAGCTGGAAGATTACTGAACCAGGTAGGCAAAGCATGGAAAGTGTATTCAACAAAGCTACTTACAGAAGAAAACATTAAGGAAATATACTCAAGTATGTTTCACCCAACTCCTCAAATGTTATAAAGGTTGACTTATTCCTGTTTCCTTTAATGATAAGTCATGTTAGAAAATAATTACTAATTAAGTGCATGCCTTCTACAGAGAGTTGGAAAATCTTTAACACTTTCTATTTCTAGGCACTCAACTTACAAGACAACCCTCGACCTCCTGTAGGTGAGGTTCCCGCACATCTTTCCTAACAGAATGGCAGTCTGCTATTTCAGGGGGTTGCTGTAGAGCTGGTTGAAACAGAGGTTAAAAAAAAAACAGTCCTAATAGAATATGACTTTCAGAAGAAAGCAATTAGTCAAACTGAGAATTTTATACGCGACTATAAATATATGAACATCTATGAGTCCTTTAATTTTATGAGTGGCTTTCCAAGGCAACATGACCTACTGACCTGTGGAAAAGAGAGCCGTCTGTGCAGAAAGACTTGCTTGCAACTGTTCAAAGGATAGTGAAAGAGATGAGAAGTATAGGTTAGTAAAGTGCCACTATCCTTTTAAATATTGTAACAGATAAAGCTTTTTCTGCTTCTTGTTATACTTTCGTAATTTAAAGCTGGTATGAGAAAAAAATCATGCACTGCCCTCTGAGCAGCTCAGTGGGAGTAAGACCTGGTGGTTTTCATTATTCTTCACAGGAGAGTGGCGATGTGTTGTGCTAATGAGCTAATGAGTCTGTGCCAGAAACACCTAATGCATGGTTATTCCCTTTGCTTTTAGTTTTCGCTTTAATTCCAACAGCAAGATGTTTTGTTTGAGCCTTGCTCATGAGACTGTTTCACATATGCTGCTTCTTCCGGGAGAAGGGAAGCACATAGATCCCCAAACTAAAAAGCAGCCATGGAGACAGACTGAGGTGCTCTTCAGATGGTCTCTCCAGGCAGGACCACGAGGCATGCACATCCGGTGCATTGGTTTAAACAAAGAAACCGATTCAAGTTTCTTCAGAGTAAAGAGATTTCTGTTTTGACATAAGGAGAAGGCTATGCAGCAAAAGACTTATTGGAATCTCATTTTATGAAAATGACAATTATGGCTGCTGCTCTCATATTTATAAAATACTTCGTTTAAATAGATGACAATATTATGTACCTACCTAAGGGAAATTAGTGTCTTACCAACTCTTTCCTCTTACTTAGAATATTTTATTTTGGTCTGATTATAAAAGTAATGCAAGTGGCAAAATAGCCCCTCCCTTTGCAACGCCAGGGCAGACGTGCAGGGCAACCCTATCCAGCAGAGAAGACTGACGATGCTGGGTAAGAACTAAACACAATTTTAAAGCTTAACTAGTCTGTTGTCTAGAGAGGGTGACAAGCGGAAACCAGAAACAACGAGAATGAAGGGCTTCACTGGTAGGTGGGCACGGTAGCTGGCAACTGCTCTGAGGTCATCGGCCTACAACTGGTGGGCAGGAGCTTGGGATTCCGGGCAGCGTGTGCTGCGGAGATGAAGACAAAACCGAATACCAGCAGGAAATGACAGCGCACCTCGAGATCTTGGACGGGATTATTTTCACTTGGGGGCTTTCTTTCTTCAAGTATTGACTCAGAACGAAGCTGGAAAGGAAACAAGTCTCTGTGGAGTCTTTGTGATCTCAAGCCTGTACTTCCACAGTTTTGGAATGGAAATTCATATAAATGCAGTGCTTGAAAATCCACAGGCAGAACCTTTATTTTAAAATGGCCATGTGTTGGGAATGCCACAGGAGCCTGGCAGGAACAAACGTAAATCCTCACCAGGGGAATCTACATTACAGAAAGTCTTCAAGTAATTTCTACAGATGAGATGACATCATAATAAGAACATCACCACATACAGGAGGAAAAACACCCCCATGAATGGTAGAAACAAGAAAATTATGTTGGACCGGCAAGGACTACAAAAGTAGAAATTATTCAAAACAGAATGTATGATAAGTGCATTTAATACAGTTTTAAAATAAAACATGTTCATAGTATAAAAAAGAAAACAGAATATAAAACTTGACCACTTGAATCTGGAACCAAAGGGAACTTCCAGAAATGAAAAATGTAATTGGAAATAAAATCTCATGGAAAAGTTAAATAGCAGATTAGGTATAAGTGAAGAGAACATTAACGAATTGGAAAATAGATCTAAAGAAGTAATTAAAATGTAGACAAAGCTGGATGAAAATGTAGATAGTTTAAGATATATGCAGGATACTATCAAGAGAGAATAGAGATTTAGTGAAAAGACAATATTAAAAGGGATACCAACTTAGATTTTTCAGAAATTAGTTCAGTCATTTCTCCTCTTCTTTGCCCAATTATTCACAAGAGGGAAAAAGTTTTTAATAAATCTATTCATAAACACATTTGATAAAATGACCAAACCAAAGATAACAAGATCTTAAAAGTGACCCCCCCAAAAAACTAAAATCATCTATAATGAAATGACAGCTTGATCTCTACACACACTATATATAAAGCATAATATATTACATACACATTACATAATGCAACATTATAAATACATGTAACTTTCTTTCTTTACTTATTTTCAAAGAGAGGAGAAGTGAGGGAGAAAAAGAGGGAGAGAAACATCAATGTGTGGTTGCCTCTCATGCACCCCCAACTGGGGACCTGGCCTGCGACCCAGACATGTGCCCTGACTTGGAATTACACCAGCAACCCCTTAGTTTTCAGGCTGGCACTCAATCCACTGAGCCACACCAACCAGAGCTATAACATCCTATACAGCATGTAAAACTCCATTATATGTAACATACTTGTATACTTATATAGGTATGTGTGTTTGTATATCTGTTTAATTCTTACCTTCTTTTGTTCAGTTTCTCTGTGTCTCTCCCTACTCTAGCTAGGAGGGCATTTTTCCTGGAAGGGCATCTATCCTAAGTCCTTCCTTGTTTCACTGTCTCCAGTACATTAATAAATGTACTCTCAAAATAAAAAAGAAGAAAAGTAAATATTATTTCTCAGCCTTTTGCTTAAGATCAAGTGTAGTATCTGTTCTCATCAGTTTATTATGTGATTCCTGGGGATAAAGTACACAAAAATGTGGGAACCCCTCTAAGACTGTGGTTTCCAGGAGTTTCTCACCCTCATCCCAGTATATTATCAGCACCCAGAAATCCATCTAAATTACCACTTAGACATGCCTACCACTGGGTAAGTCTGCAGTGGCTTCTGTTGTGGGTAAGCAGATCATTGCTCTGATTCTCTGGATTCTCTTCTCTCTCCAGATTTGGGGATTGTTGTTTTCCATGCCACTCAGTTCTATGGTGAGTCTAAAAAAGTAGTTGATTTTCAGTTCATCCAGCATTTGTCTTTTTGTAAAGGTAGGAGTGTCAGCTTCCAAGATATTTACATGTCAGAGTTGAAACTGAAAGTTCCATTTATGTCATACTCAATGTAGTCAATATAAAAAGCTTTGACATATTATCAGGCTTTAATTTTTATAGAAATGTTATTTTAACTTAGGGAGAAAATGCTTTTGAAAATAAATACATCTCCACTATATACTAAAATTATCTTTTTAGAAAAAAACATTTCAAGAGCTATATAACTTCAATTACTTTTGTAGCCTCTTACACTCTCAAAAAGTGTTCGACTAGGGCTGTGAATTATATTGAAACCTTCAAGCACCTCCAGTTATGAAGTCCTGTACGAGTGTTTGACTTTAATGCCTTCAGTACCATCTACATAGACTCCCTACCTAGTTATCGTTATACAGTCCAAGCATTTGATAAACATAAAATCATGTTTAACATCAAATGGTATGGACTTGTCAATAACTAAAGTGTGTATATATATATAAAGTTTACAATCAGCAAATATCTGCATCAAGTTGATGAGAAGGTTGTTTACCATCTGCTTCTCTAGCTAGAACCAATCAATTTTTCTGTGATGCATTTTCATGGATTTGTATTAAATCACTTGTATTCCTAAGTAGGATTAGGTATTAGCAATAATAAATTTCCTAGAAGTTATGGAAAAGGAAACATCTGACATCCTCTGTTTATAATAGGAATGTCCTCTCCCCCATGGTAGGAGGGCGTATGGCTCCCAGTCTTTTCTTTCTCAGGAAAAAAAAATATGCAGCTGCCAAGTTAGATGTATTAAAAGAGCAGCAAAGATGAAAAAAAAAGAAACACTAAGGATTTTTCCCTTAAGAGCAAAGATCATTTTCCTTCAGCTATTTGAGATTGTAGAATGGAGGGTGCAAGAGAAAAAGAATTGAAAGGTTCATGCTGAGGTTCACAAATGGGGGGTGTCACTGAGGTAGGCACAATAAGTGAGAATGGCACGGGTAACTTTTTCAAATTGATTTAACAATGCACTGTATCATTATGTATTAAATAAAGTCTAGACTAACACATTCACGAAATGCAGTGGTAAGCAAAACACTTTAATATTTTGCCCACTGCTCCATAATTAGTGAGCTGGGAAATGGTAGCCAACTATTTAGTTAAAAACAGCCTAAGTGCTATGAAAGGGACCTTCAGACAAATATGAGAATTTACAAAGGGAGTCTCATTTTCACAGTTGGGAGGAGGAACCTCCCAGAGCGGGTGAAGTGGAAGCTAAAATGCCAAGTGTGCATGCAAATGAATTGAGTGCTGGGGGAAGGAATAGTGTTTCAACAGAAGGAACAGTATTGTTTTAGGGCCAGTACTGACATAAAACAGGGAATCATGTCATAGTCATACAATCCCATTTCATATCATCAAAACTATTGACCCAAACAGGAATATCAAGACACTTATCTTAGGGCTGCCGACAGTTGTGTAAGCTGCACGCTGCACAGCTCCAGAGTACCAGCCACATGTACCACCCATTCAACTGTGCAGAGTGACTCGTAGTTTCACACAGCATCTCTGAAGAAATTTATGTTGATTATTTTCTTGAATAAAGAGCCTTTTATAAGTACCCATAAAATTTTTTCATAGCAAGGATTTACGAAGTTGACAGAAGGTGAGTTTTGAGTGTAGACTCTACCAAGACACATAGTATGTATTGGTACAAAACACACTTCTAAAGCCAATATTTTCAAATGTGTTTTTACAGGAACTGCATTTTCCAGTTCTCACATCATTGAGCTACAGACAATGAGATATTACAGCATTTTCCCACAGAAGTCAGAAGTCGGCTTTGTGCTGTCGGTAAGAACCATGCACTACAATCAAGTGGCCACTGGTGCCGAGACAGAGGTGCAATATAACGCTCACCAAGCAGCTCACTCCAACTACCAGAACCATGCCCTACCAGACGTGTACTATCCAATTCATAATGACTAAAATGAGCCCACTGAGGATTTTGGCTTGAAAAGGGGACAGATAGAAAATGTGGTCCCACTGATGGAATGTTTAAAACAGAAACAGCTGCTTCCTGTCAACTCTTTTCTTTCACAAATCTCATTTCCTACTCATTACCACACTTTTCTCAAGGCCACGGACAAGGTTTGAAATAGCTATTTTGTCAGCACACATCTGCATGATTTCAAAAGTTCCATGGTGTGACTTTGCAATTCAATTAGTGAAGTTTCATTTAAAAGAGTCCAAAAGAATTCGAAAAAGAGGAAAGCACCATTCAATAAGGAGCAAAGGGATGCATTCTAGAAGAATAATGATAACTTTCCACATTAGTGCCTAATAAATGTCCATTTTGTTATTGCTTTCCAAACAGTAATGGAAAGATTAGCTAAAATATAAAAAGTAGGCTGTAGTCATGGAAATGATAAAACAAGATTTTCATAAGACTTAAAATCAGCATACTCTTCCTTTTCTAAATTTAGAGTTTATTTGAAATGAGCATAGTGATAACGGCTAAATAAGCATTTAGTGATTAAGAATGAGCAAACACTTTATTTTTTGGATGGTAGTAAAGGGTGACAGAGAAAGCACTGATAGGACAGTAATAATTTGCAATTTCATAAGTAGTGTTAATTCCTGTGAAAAACAGTTATATGTAGGTTTAGTACTTACATTGTAAATTAAGTTACATGGAAGGTTTTTCTTTTACATTCACAGATAAAGTCCACACACAAGATATATTGGCTATAGATGAAGTTGGATGAAATACATTTGTTTATTAGTATGTATCAGGATGGCAAAGAGGTTTCATCTTTTTGTCCACTGTAAGTGATTGAAGGTGGCTGCCTGGGGCATTGTGTTGAGAAAGAGCCTAAGGACGCACTGGGAAAGTGTAGAATGCTAGCTTAGTGATGTTGGGGTAGGGGTGCTGAGTGACAGCCAATAACCCTCACGTTTGTTACCACTAGAGTTAATGTAGCTTAGAAACTACCTGCAAAGACAAAACCAATTTGATGATTTATATATCCCTGAATCTCTCTTTAGCATTTTATTCTAAAAAATTTAAAGACATTTAATTACATGTACAAGGAAAGTTTTATTTCTTTTTCCCTCTAAGTCATAGCATTCTCAATGGCATAACATGACTTTCAGAATGTTTTCGTGTTTGGGGCACAAAATTTTGGTTGTGAAAATAAAATGGAGAGATTACAGTGAGCTGAAAGCATAAGCCCTACTCTTGACGAAATATTTCAAATCATACTTGACATAAAAGTCCAAACGTTAAAAAAAAAAAAAAAAGTCCAAACGTTCTTACAAACTGCTTGGATAGTGGGCACTAGAGTGTTTTTAAATGAAACAAAACACATAAACAGTGATAATGAAGGTTGTCTCTAACCTAAACAAATAAAAATTGGTGCAAGTAGATTGTAATTACTGTTTGAAAATGTAAGTTATAGAACACGCATTTGCTGGAGCATTGTTTTTTTTTTTTCTTTTGGTCTAGACAAGTCCTCTGGAGTTAGTTTTTCATAGGTGTAAGATGTTCAAAACTTTTGGTTAATACTGAGAGCTCCACAAGAAAGTTTGAAAATTTCGTGACATAAATTGGAAATTATAATGATTTTGCCACCATGCAAATATATCTTCCTGAAGGGAAAAATACAAAAATCAGGGTTGGGGTTGGGGCTGGGGCCATAGGTTAACTTACACACAGGTAACAGACACCTTCGACCTGAGCAATGGGATAAAAAGAAAGAAAGTCTCATTCTAAAAGGACTCCTTAAAAGTTTTATTTTTCTAAGTTTCTATTTAAAAGGAGCTGACCCTTATCTGACAGTTAGTTTTCAAAGGAAAAATGAGTCATATCAGAAATGTTGTCAATTTTGCTTTTATGAGCTTTGGCAAAGGACTTTCCATTTTCTTCATATTTTATGAGGCCTCAAAATAGATTTAGGAATTTCCCCTCCTGGTGTGAACATTATAATACCAACTTGTATTTAAAAGATGCTTTTCCATTCCCAAAGAGTTGTCACCTACATTATGCAGCTTTTCGAGTCCTGACGACCTTGTACAGTATGGAGTCGAGGTGTTAGCACTCCTGTTTAACGAATGAGACAGGTAAGGTGTGGTTGATTCAAGGGTTTTCCAAGGACACATGGTTGCTATGAGCAAAGCTAGGAACTGATATCCAGTCTGACTCACAACTTACTGTGCTTCTGACCACTTCATGTTCAGCACTTTGGGAGACCCTGAGGAAGTAAACCCTATGACTCTTCTTCAAGAACCAATGTCCTTCCTCTGTGGACAGAGTCACACATGTGTTTAATTAAGGCTGCACTGTCATTTTATGATTTCTACTTTTTCCCTTTATACCATCACCCTGGAGATATCTGTTGCTCCCTGACCTAGTTTTCAGTCTACATTCTGATGAGTCCCAGATTTACATTTCTTGCTCAGATTTCCTTTCTTCCATAACTTTCAATCTAAATGTTTACCTACCTACTGGTACCTCTGCTGGAATACCTTCCAGGAGAGCCAGACTCAAAATGTCCTGAAAGCAATTTACTGTCTTCTTCCCAAACCTGAACCCTCTCTGTGTTCTCTGTATGAGAATTGATACTGCTCTTTAATGAGTTAACCAGAGCTTGGGCTGCTGCCTTACTTCTCCTTGTCAATCCCTCATATCTAAGCATTCTCCAATCACTGCTGATTCAATTTTCCAAACACGTCTTAAATCTTATGGGCTTTTTCCACTCCTACTGCCTTTATTCAAATATCATGATTTTTTTTTTTTTTTTACCTGGATAAAGGTCCACAATTTTTAACTCCCTCATCCTCCCTGCTCCAATCTGGCTTCTTTCCAATCAGATTTCCACACTCCAATCAGTCATCAGAGGTCACCCAAAGCACTCATGATAAAGCTCTCACTCCTTAATGTGGCCTGTAAGCGTGCGCAGTCTGGATCATGCTCACTGAGCCAGCTTCATGCCTTATCACTTTCTGCCCCAATATCTAAGCTCAAGCTACATTAAAACCAATTTAAATTTTAAGCTATACTAATAATGTTTATACCATTAATAGATTGTTTCATTCTTCTATTAGGTCCATTTCTCAATGTGGTGCCCTTTCCTGCCTCTTAGGAACTTATACTGTTTTGCCCAGTGAAATTGGTTACATGATTTGCCTCACCCAGTAAAATGTAAACAGAAGTGGCATGTGTCACTTTAGGATGACAGCTCAAAGAGCCATCGTGTGCTTCAGCATACTATCTGTCTTCTGCCACAAGACAGACAACGTCCCAGATGGAAGATGATTCATTAATGGTGTCCTTCTCCTGGAGAAAAGATGACTAAGAGCAGACCAGGAAACCCACGATGGACACAGAATGAAATCAAAATAACTTACGAACCACTGAGCCTTGGAGATCTTTTAGTTACTCATCATACCTTAGCCTACTTTTACTGATACAGCTGCCTGGAAGAGTCTCTTTTCCCTCTTTGCTCAGTTAACTCCTATCATTGTCTCAGCTGAAATTTCATTCCCTTCATAAAACCATTTCTAACTCTTTGACTAGGTTCAACCTGTGTTTCTATAGCACTCCGTACCTTGCATAATAATAATAGTAATAATACTCATAGCATTATATTATAATTTGGTTATATTTGTTTTTTGCTTTTGTCCCCTACTAGATGGTCAGTTCCATAAGGGCATGGCTCATTTCTTTCTCATCATAATTTTACCCCTATCTCTTAGTGCCCTAGTATATAAATATTAGGTAATAGTTTTATGGTAGGAATGAATGAATGGATGAATGAGTGCATGATAAATAAGTAAGTAAATGAAAAGTAGTCAAATCAGTTCTTACATCCCCAAATATAGTGGAAGGTTTTCAGATTCAGAGCTGTGTGACCAAAATGCTACTTGGACACTTTCTTGCCCGATGACAGATGGGACACTAAGAGGAAAGCGTGCATCATTGACCTCTAACGGGCACCAGTCTCACTTCTGTTATCACACACGTGCAAACTGCAGAGCTCTGTGAAAACTTTCAGGCATACATTTTAGCCTGCACTACATTTTTGTTTTGTAAGTCCCTTAAACATGTGCAATTTCACTGCGGTAGTCACGTCCGGTCACAACGCCACTAGCCATGATGGACGATTTATCCTTGCATCACAAAGGTGAGAGAGTAAGGAGTCATCCAATTCCAGGCAGGTCACAAGGAGGTTTGGCAAAGCACCATCTTCTCTAACCTGACTGATGCCCCTGCTCTTTCCTTTATTATATATGTTTTCATCAAACATGTTAGGCAGTATTATTTTGGCCTCGAATTATGATAATTGTAGTTTTACACTGAATTCACAGCATAGTTTAGGCCCATGCTTGTATAATGTGTTACTGACTCTCCAGGAATACAGGCAACAGATTTTCAATAAATATTCATTTTCCATCTACAGCCTTCTGTTTCTACTACTTATATTTTTCCTGCACTGTTAAATGTTCTGAAAAGAATAAAAGAATAATTTGTGTATTTTCACCTTTGCTTTCTAACATCTTATTCCCAGTTCTTTTCAGTTTTCACCTTTAGTCCTCTCCCCAAGTTCTCTCTCTCGCTCACTCTCCAGAGTGCCTATTTCTCAAACAGCTTCTGAACTCGTTGGACTTAGCACTGTTGACATTTTACAGGGAGCCTGGCAGCGAACCTGTCGCAGACCCCAGTCCAGTCATTCTTCACATGGGGTCACTAATGGGGAGCAAATTAAATAAACTGCTATCTCAGACGAACAAGTTGGAAGAGAACATAGAACTGGAGCAGTCGTTTACTGAGAATTAAAAATAACTCAGAGTTTTCAGCCTAACAGAAAGCTGACAGCATGTATGTGCTTGGAATAATGTGGCATTAAACTTTCTTAAGAGAGAGAAGAATTATAAATTTAGGTTTAAACATATTGAATTTGGGATGACAGTATTTCACCCAAGTGGAAATACCCAGAAGGCAGGGGAGATTAATAAAAAGAAGAAGGAAAGTGAGGGCTGATGAAAGATGTGAACTGGGAGAGGCATTCTTTAAGCACTGAGTGGAACTTGGAAGAGAAAAGTTTGCAGACAGACAAGAGAGAGGAGCCTATGCCCATAATCGGCACTTCCAGCAAAGGAAGCAGAGAAGATGCCACAGAGATGTGCTCCTTCTCAGAATAACTGGGCTCTAGCTTCAGGAAAGCCAGAGTGGACAGATTCTGCAGAAACAGTCAGGACTGCAGATGGGAAGAAGGCTGGAAATATGTAAGTTTGGCTATCTGACCTGATGTTCTCTTTAGGACTCTCACCTTCACTTGAAGAAGACTTTGACTCTCACTCAAAGAAGCTCAGGAGTGAAAATAAGCCTTGCGTCTGCAGTGTGAGAATAAGAGACTGCTCCAGCCACAAGAACTTGGCTGCAAGTGGATCCTGTTGCTAAGACCCCTTTGTTCTTGCTAGTTTTCTTGGCCACATACTCAGCTTCCCACAGATGATGAGACCCTCCCTTCTGTGGAATAGTTACAATTTAATACTATCTTAAAGAAACATGGCAACTTTCATGTTCAAAATGTTTTTCATCATGATGAAATTACCACAAAACCACACCATAAAATGGGAAATATTAATATCTCTAACCTAGAAATGAAATGTCAGAATGTCAGAAGTATTAACTGTCTTGATACCACAGTCATATAACTAATGAAGAAATAAACTAGGACTAACACTCAGGAATATACGTACCATATTTTTTTTCTTTTATAGCATGAAGCCTCCTAAAATCTACCAGAAAGGGAAGTGAGAACTCTTTTGACTCTGATATGAATAAATTTTAAAAGCATCATCAAATGACTGCTATGTGCAGGTCATGATGTTAATTGTAGAAAAACATTATTTAAATATGGTTCTCCTGACCTCCAACCGGCAACAATGAAGAGTGGCTATTTTTGAAACGAGTATAATTGCCCATTTTCCAGCTGCATGCAGATCTTTAGAGTATAGGAATAACATAAAAAATAAAATAATTCCAAGCAATGACTTACAATTATGCTATTTTACAAATCTTTTGGAACTTAGAGGATTGAGAATAAGATACTTCAATTCCAAATCAGAGTAGTTTTTCAAAAGCTTTCATGGCTTACACTCTTCTGTATGATTCCATTGTTAATATTTTTTCCAATTCTACCCTCCTCAGACATGCGTTCCATCCCACAGTGTACAGGAAGGGGCAAGGCTTACCAAGTACGCCTTTCTAGAGGCTGGTTTTAATTTTTCTGTACTATATTAATCAGAACTGCTACTTACATCAATTGTGTTTAAGAATATTCTTGACTGCAATTAGGGCCAGGCTTTGCTTTCTGATCCTATCTAGACTGGGAAAATTACTTCTCTGTGGAAAGAATAGGAACTACCATTGTAGAAAATATTTAATGCTCTAGAGGAGATCTTAAAGTCAGTTAACCTGGTAAACACATAAAGAAAAGCCTTTAGGTACCTGTCTCTATGGCCACTCAACCTTAGTAAGAATGTCAGATACGTGCTTTGGATACTGGGAAAATTTCATTTCTCTGCCAGGTGGATAGAGTACTCTAAACGGTTAAATGTTAAAGTTCCACATAATTCATTTTCAAGTCCCTAAAAATGGACCTTAACACTTGAGCTTTTCCTGAGCCTTCATCAATAGTGTTTGACCAATGAATGTATCCTGGAAGTCCCAAAGTCCTTAGCATGTTTCGGTTTTTCCACCAATACACCCAGTCCTTGGTTCAGACAAATAGCAATGATGATCACAATTTCTTAAACTGTATTTTTGCAGGACACCTATGTGGGTTGTCAAAGCTCTGTGGTATGTGTGCATATGGGAAGGAACTGAGAGTTCTTTGCTGAACTTCATTTGGAAAGTGTTAGATTAAACAAAGTTAAAGCTTTGTTTTGGCACAGTAACATTTTAATCCATGAACAATTTAACAGCATCTGTAAATCATAGGTAATCAGTAACACTGTTGCCCAGAGTCTCCTACCCCAACCACTGCAGACAATTACTTAAGTAATTTACAGGACTTCAGAGTCTCACTGGCCCCTAAACTGAAAGATGCTGACACAGAGACTGACCAGCTGCTTGCCCAGTGTTGTGTCTAGCAGATCTGTAATCCCCGAATCCTCCCTGCCCCCTTAAGAAAGACTTTTGACATGTTTTCTGGTTATTGCTTTTCTGTTAAATGAACTACGCAAACCTGGAGCAAAGCTGAAATAATCTATCCCTCACCCCAATACGTCATGTTCAATTTCCTTGTGTAGGATTAGATGGTCTCTCTGAACTCCTAGCTATTCTTTAATTTCTATCAAAAGGATCACAGATAAGTGTTCACTTTGTTCTCTTCTGATTTAGGAAATATAATTATTTCTTAAATTCTTATACTTTCTCACGGAGGCTTCCAGAAAATCAACAAGACATGTGATACTTTCAGATTTACCTAGGGAAAATAATAATTTCTGGGGTTTGTTTGTGGTTTATTTTCTAGCATTGTATTATTTATTGATTACTTCTGAAGAAAAGATATATTTTTCTAGATCATTTCATATTCCCCACATGGTCTTTTGTTAAGATCTCCCCATGATTGGAAATTTTTGTTCAAGTGCAGTGGGAAAGGGAAAAAGAAAATTTACTAGTAAGAATGCAAGTCAATCTTAAGTTGAAATTCCTAATTACTGTCTCACCTTAGAGGAAAATGATATCTGATGTTGGCTTTTCATCAGTTTAACAGGCAAAATGACTGAATTAACCATGCTAGGGGTATTGTTAACATTACAATTTCTTTGGAATTAGGCTGTGGGAAAGAGGAGTTTCTACAGAAAGTTAAGCCAAGTTAAACAGAGAAGGGAAAAAAATAGCTATTCTCTTTACTCCAAGTCTGGGTTAAAGGGCTGGTTATGTGGGAAGATGCCAAAGGGTCAGATATTCAAAACCCATGGAATCTGGCTTCTTGACAAATACCTAAATATAACTTATGGTTTTAAGTACTTTTTTCTATTTTGTTCCATTAATTTGGAAATTCTGTATAGATTGTTATAAAAACCCAAAGAAGTAGTTTATTCTTTATTACAAATGGTTTAGATATGTATAAAGTAAATAAAAAAGTTTATAATATTTTGCCTACATGTTTAAATGGTTTTATAAACATTATATTCTCCAAATGAAATGTGCCCATTATCCAATTAGTGCCCAATGTATTTTTATACATCCACAATATCACGGTTTCATTGAACCTTTAGAAAAGATTCTTAATAGACTAGATCATGATTTAATATAAAACTATGTAGTGTTTTCTTTAGTTTAAATATGGTGTCACATTAATTTGACATTCTTGTGCATTAAGAAATTGACTTAAAATGAATTACTTAGTCGTGTAAATTATTGAAACCAAATTGTGGGAATGTTGTCCTATCTTAAATCTAGGGTGTCTGATTACACGTATCTGTACTGTCATTCGTGGAAACCTACACTGTAAAATAACTCTTCTGTGGCCCACCATGTGCTGTGCTGCTGATTTTAGCACAACTTTGCTCCAATACATACACTGCTCTGTGTTGCAACATAAATATAACTATAATAGAATTGTTGGTATAGTAGATCCGTCAAATGTACTGATTATTTTTTTGAAAAGAAAATCTAGATTCTTCTCCAAGAATCATAGTGCTGTTATTTTGGGTTAAGCTTTATGTTCTTTTGGTTGTAATTTTTAGACTTGAAAGAAATCTGCTAAACTCTTTGGAAACACACAAAAAAATATCCTGCTTTTCTTTTTGTTCTTTCCAACCCAATGCTTAGGGCTGCCCTGATTTAAATCTCTTTTGAGTTAATTTTCCTTTGACCAAGAGTTAATTTATTTTTCCCCATAGTCCATCTTCCCTACTTTAGGAACTTCAGGATGTTTCTGAAAAGGATTAGTTATGTCTTTTCTTCTTGCTAATCAAGGATTGTTGCTATTTTTCCTCTGATAATAAGCAAACAGAATTGTCACTGAATATGGAGTTAAGATCAGACTCTCTAAGTCATCAATTTAATGAGAATAAATAAGACATACACATTTTCTTACTAAAAAATCTTCCTTCAATATGTTTTATTTAGGTTTGGCATGTTGCTACTCTGGAAAAGGTGCAAAAGGATCTGGTATTTTATACTATGTGTTAGCCTCATTAAAATAATGATGCTGTTTCATAATTGACTGACTAACTCTGGTGTAAAAAATTTTAAATGAAATTAATAACTTCAGTTAGGAGAAATGTCAATAGAAAATAATAATCTTTATCAGTAAAGGAACTTAAACCTCAAAAGACAAAATGGACTTTGAATGATAGTAAAGACAGTAAAATTACTTCATATGGTTTGAATTTTTACTTCCTTCTTGCAGAAAATATATTGGAATAGTCTTTTAGAAAGAAGTGGAAACTACTCTTCGCTGTCTAACAATTCTCTTTTGTTAAAGTTCTTCCCTTGCAAGAAGAGTTAATAAACCTTAACTTTAAAAAGAAAAACATTATAGAGCAACACAAAGTAGGTGTTATAAAGGTGAGGAGAACAACTATAAAATAGAAAATTTCTTAAATGGAAAATTTTAGACAAGCATGAAGCTATTTTCTTGCCAACTTGAATACACAGAAGCATAAAGTCATTAAATAAAGCAGTATTGAGCTTGTAGGCTCGGTATCTCACTTGTAACTTTTACACGAATCTCTTTCTAATACTAACCCAAGGTAGCACATTGTTTTCGGAAATATGTCTATATGATTAAGCCAGTGTAACAACGACAGTGTGTTATTTAGAGTTAATAATTAGTTTTACCTCTTCCTTTGACTGTACAGATCTCTAGGACTTCCCTATGAATTAAAAGCCTCACGTCAATCAGAAACAATCACAACTAATGTTCTTCAGGTTTGCTTCTAAGCTTAAGGTCTCAGCATCAGGGGAAGAAAGATTCAATCACCCTAGTGGATTTAGAAGAGCTAAGCAAACTGATGCTGGAACACACCATTTACCATCCAACCTTTCATATTCTCTGGTACCTTTAAATTTTTGTAGCCACCACTGAAGAAGTGGAATTAGAGCAAGCAAGTAGTATTTCTATAAACGGTTTGTTTGAAAAGTCTGTGTATGCTGGGTGAGACCTTAAGTTTTCTGAATGGCAGATTGGAGTGAGAAGGGGAAAAAGGAAGTTGGAAGAGAAAAAGGAAGATATGATGGAGAGTAGAAGCAGCAAAAAGAAAATGTGAAGTTAAGGGGATATGTGCGTGGTGAGAAGAAAAGAGAATAGTGGAATAGGAGAAAGGGGATGCTCAGTGAGAAGAACAGAAGGAAAAAGAGGAAAAGGATAAAGAAAGGAGGGAGATCTTAGAATAGAGAGTAGTTGTTTGTAGACATTTGTTGCAGAAACTACAGCAGAAGATCGAAACTGTACTTCCCTCCCATTGGGACGGTCCCATTCTTTCGGACTCCGACAGTCACCTCATCAAACCTCTGTGTGTGTGATTGGGCAGGTTTCCTGCAGTGCCTTCTGTCCCGGGAATTTGGGTCTGGGCACTTACCTAGTAGGTATGTTTCCAAACTAAACAGCACTACGAAGGGATTGTGGCTCAGTTGCCAGCGATCTGGCTCAGCTAAGAAAACTCCCTGTTAGCTACCAGAAGCATGAGCTGAAATCTGAGCCCCCTGATTTGTCTTCATGTACGTGGTATCTCATTCTGGAACAGTGGAGAGGAAGGCAACTGCCAACGGGCAGCTAAAGCAGCTCATTTTTACTGTGGTTTGGGGTAATATTCATAATAATCTTGAAAGGACTTAACAAAAAACAACTAAAAATACAGTTATAGTATCCAGAGTTTCTATAATTATCTGCTATAGACACTGCAGTGTTCATAAAAGGTCTTTCCAAATTTAGGAAAACATTCAAATTAAATCCAAAGTCATCAATGGCAAGTTGCCTTCATTCTTGTGTGAAGAACTTGTCCTTGATCAGAAAAAAAATAGTTAAAAAATAAACAATATTTTCAAACTCTGGCATAAGAACATGACAGTTGTCCTGTATTTATGATCAAGAGCTTTGGCACTGGCAAATAGATCGATGATGATAGATAGATAGATAGATAGATAGATAGATAGATAGATAGACAGATATAATATCAGAATTACCTTATAGAGCTTTTTAAAAATTAATAAATTGGTTACTAGAGCAGGTATTTCAAAGAGCACATTGATTCTGCTGTAATCAAGCAATCTTTCATAAACAATTCAAAAGCAAGTCTCTATCAGCAAAGTGCTGACACTGATTTGCTTTTGTCACAAACGGAAACAATGATTGAGAAAACAATCTGACAAGTCGTGCAGGCAAACACACTGCTGGTCAGGAAATCAGAAATGACCCTTCGGTGGGTCTCCCTCATCATCTACAAAATCGAATTCCTATCCCTGAACCATGGGAGACTCCCATAATGTTGAAGGTGGGGCAAGATGGACAAATCACGTTCTATTACGAGTTTCAATCTGGGGCTTTCAAGGGTAGGCTGTGGAGCAGGAAATGCTTGACCAGGTGGATGTGTCCTCCTAAGTAGTCACCAAAGCGTGGGGCTCTTTTGTATAAATACACTGCAGAAGGTGAGGCGGATTACTACCAGGGTGAGCATATTACAAACCCTTTCAGTTTACTGATCTCTTCCACAAGCCTTTGCCAAATTCATAATTATATACTCTATGAATGACATAAAAGAATTCAGCATAAATGGCAATGTCTGAAACATCAGACATGTTTAGGAAAATGTCCAGGTTTCTGTGGTTTCTGTCCCAAGAATACAACGGCTTCACAGTGAGAGACATGAGAGCTAGAGTTGTGGCCGACTTACGTCAAGCGTTGGTGGTCACGCTGGTCTGCTTACTCAGAAAACCTGGAAACACGCTTTTCCAAGCCCAATGGCCCTGATAGCATCATAACTGTATGCTTTTCCCTTTCAAAGGGGCTTCAGAGTAACTAAATAATACTAGTTGATGATAGAAAGTATTTTTTAAAGTATTCCAGCTAACAATCATCAAAGGAACGAGACCACCGGGAAATTACAGATTTGCAGCTTCTGGTGAAATAAGTGATGCAGGCAGCAACAAAAATCTGCCAGACGCAGGCCCAGAGGAGCTGATCCCCTTCGAGAGCAGCAGACACAGCCTGGTGGCCCCTGGGTAGCTCTGCCTTGGGTTCTGGATGGCCTAAAGGTTTTTCTCCTCTCTTCTGAGTTCTCTTCGCTGTGTGTCCTTGTCCCTTCCTCCCTTCCTCTTTTCTGCCTTCCTTCTGTCCCTCCTTCCTTCCTCATCTAATGTGCAAGGGCCAGACCCAATTGGATTTGTATACCACTTCTACCAGTTTCAAACTGTAGGATTTATTATATGTGACTTAAGTCTTCCAAGCTTCAATTTACTTCTCAGTCTTATTTTGAGGATAAATGACAAAGAATTTGTGAAGTGCCTAACATAACTGCTGGCATGTGGTAAGCACTTGACAATAGTAAGTTCATGACTTTACCAGAATAAGTCATTTTCAAAACTAAGAAAATTGATGAATGGACATTGTGACAATAGAATGGAAGTGACACTTTCATAATATGAACCAGAAATTTTCAACCAGTGTGCCACAAGAATTTTTAAGGCATGCAATGCCTGACTGCTTAGTTAGGGGCACTGACCTCCTTTCCTTTTATATTGTCAAGTAAAACAATGATAACAGTCAATGAAACAATAGCCGTCTGGTGTGAATGAATCAAGATTGTACTGATTTTTTTATGTCAGGTAGTCAAAAAAATTTTTTTTGGTGTGCCCCAGAATTTTAGTAATTAGTTTGTGTGTGCCATGAGATGAAAAAAGGTTGACAACTGCTGATGTAGACTAAGGGAGACAGTATTCGATATTAATAATTGTGACAATGAGAAAACATTTCTGAAGTGTGATTGCATAAAATGAGTAAGTGCCTGGCAGACAAATTTGTGTTACAATCCCTGCTTTCTCACTTAATAGTTATCTGAACTGTTATAAGTGCTTTGGCATCACTTAGCTTTAGTGCCTTTATCAGTACAATGAGAATGATAATATCTATCCCTCAGGATTACTTTTCCTTAATAAACAAGATAGTGTTTGGCAGGCCTCTACAACAGTGAATTCGCAATTAGTAGTCCTACCACAATGACCCCATGTGAGTCTGTCACCATGCCCTCTAGCGCTCCTATCTCTACCACAAGTGACACGTGATTAAGGCATACCAGGAACTGATTGAGTTCAATAATGTGGTCAGCTCCATCTGAAATTGGTGAGTCACTTATTGTAGTGATTCATGATGGGTATAGATATTGCAGAATAGTTTTATAGAAATAATGGGTTAGATGCCTGTCCGGTCCTTTCCTGATAAGATACCATCATGATATTATATTAAGATTTGTCTATTACTTCACAAAATAAGAATTCCTTAAAAACCTTAGCACAATTTAATACTAAATTTGCTTCTGCATCCAAATCCTAATGGATGTGTGTGTGTGATGTGTATGTGGAGGGAGGCGGGTGTTCTCCAGACTTCCAACAATCTGTTCTGGACTCCAGCTCAGTGTCCTAAAATTCAACTCGATTTTGATCCTCTCTACCTGGAGACAGCATCAGAATCCAGAGAGTCAGGGACCAGTCCTACAAGGTTGCACCATTTCCCACCAAGGTGCACTTCAGGCTCTAGACACAAATATAGGTTATCACCTGTGCTTCTGACCTGCCAGCTACAGGTTCCAGTTTCCAAAGACCCCCTCACAAACCCTCACAGGTTGCCAGTCACAAACCCTGGTTGTTATCTGTACTTCTGACCAACAGGCTATAGAGCAGAGGTTTCCACAGCCTCCTTATTGGGTTCCATTAGTTTGCTAGAGCAGCTCCCAGAACCAAGGGAACTCAGGGAGACAGTTTACTTACCAGATTACCACTTTAATATAAAAGAATGTGACTGAGGAACAGGCAGATGGAAGATATGCCTGGAGCAAAGGGCATGGAGCTGCCCTTTGGACTTTCATGGAGGCTTCAATACATGGGCAGGACTGATTAAGTCATTGACCGTTGATGATTAAACTCCATCTTCAGGTCAGGGGGTGGACCTGAAAGTTCCAATTTTCTAATCGCATGGTTGGTTCTCCTGGCAACCAGCCCTCACCCTTAAATTAAACTTACGGAGCTTCCCAAAGTATCCTTATTAACATAACAAGGACACCTTTGTCTCATTATTATGGAAATTCCAAGGTTTGGGGGATCTCTGGGCCAGAAACAGGATGAATGTATACTTATAAATCACAGCATCACAAATACACAGCCCCAACATGATATGAGAAAATGCACCATGTGTCAATATATATACTATGCACCAATATACCAACTACCAATGTAGTATATTAGGTCTGTCCAGAAAGTATCCAGCCATTCACTATGAAAATTGGACATTTATTAAAGAAAATACAAGATACAAGAAACATTGCACATAGGACAATTATGTCTCATTCCCCTTCAAAGTAGGCTCCTTGGGACATCATCCAGTTCTCCTAGTGTCTCTTTTACTGCTCAAAACACTGCAAAATCCTATTGGAATCACCATCAGCTGCCTCACCGTATTTTCTTGAATCTCATCAATGGTTTGAAATCTCTTCCTTTTCAAAGGTGATTTTAGTTTTGGGCAAAGCCAGAAGTCTCAGGGCTCCATATCTGGGCTGTAGGGAGGCTGAGTCACCTGGGTGATTTGATGATTTGCCAAAAAACTACACAACACGTAATACATGAGTGGGTACGTTGTCATGATGAAGCTGCCAATCACTGGTCGCCCCTAGATGTGGCCTTCTGCATCATCCAAATAGTTTGTATAGAGAAATGTTCGAGCTTAACATTTGATGCAGATTTCTTGCTCTACTCACCCAGTCACTTTGAATGGGACATCCACACAGTACACATGCTCCCTCAACTGTGTCTACCACCCCCACTGACTAGTACAGTGAAATTGTCACTTCACACACACACATTCCAGTCCACTCTCCTTGGCTGCCGGGTTACATCAATGTCACACAAACTGGTCTCGTTACATGAACAATGGCTGGACTTTCTTCGGACAAACCCCATATATAAAACAACTGCTGAGGTCATTGATGCTACTGTGCTTAAAGAATTAATAAAAATATGAAAACAGATAATTAAAGTAACTATTTAAAGATAGAGATGAGTTAGGGCCATAGATATAAACCTTTGATTCTTTAAGGCTCCCTAAACTAAGAGCCAGACTGATGCTTTATAACTCATGAAAACGGGAATATTATCATATGCAAGCCACACTGAAAGCAATGACATATGCTGAGTTTGTCTTTCTTGTTCTTTTGCAGCATTTCAAAGCATGCACCTTGTCTTAAGGAAAGTACGAGCGGCTTGCTATCAGTCAATTCACCGATTAAAGGAAAGAAAGCCAAAGATACAGGTGCTCAGAACATGTGTCACCAAATGCGGTAACTCATTTACATTACACAGACTTTACTCTGACCTGCTCCTCACCCATGTTATTATCCGTACCGCTACCTTTTTGCTGGAAGAAAATCAGCTTCACAGGCTCTTCTCTTTTAGTATTGTGAAATAAAATGCACATTAAAAAATAAACAGGAGCAAATTTTAATAGATACTTATATTACTAATTACTAACTAATTGCTATTTCACATAGTGAATTACATAACTATTAAAGGGATTTGAATGGACCGAAAACCTATCTTAAGTAAGGACTAAAATGTAGGAATGGGTAAGGTTATCAAAGCAGGGGTAGGGGAGAGCAATCAGGAAGGGTAGTGAATTGCAAACAGTGATTGCTAGATTTGCTTGAATTGTTAGTAACCAGGACAAATAGCAACAAGCTAGTCAAGATTTATAGCTGCCAGTGCACGCTATTCCCAGGCCATCACTTGGGAATTTAGAAGAAGAGAAATTTTTCCTAAGAGGGAACTTTCCCCCTACATTTTTATTTTACACGACCACTATTATGAGAGCATCTCACTACAGTGACTCAGCGCAGCAGGTATTTCTGTACCTTTCTCTTACTTACGCTGATGGGTAAATCCTATGTGGTTTTAGCTGCCAGTATCCTCATGCCTTGGTCAATCTGATTATGGTACTCTAGCAAGGAGTTTACTTATTTGATAGAGAAACTGGCTTTTCCCTGAAGGAATTTGGCTCAAGTTAGCTGGAAATTAATGAGTTATCTTGTGAGAAAAGGAATGAACCATTGAGATGGTGAAACAAAATACATGATTCACACATTGTTGCATATACATTTACACCAGATAACTTGGAGATGAACAACTGTGCTTTGCTAATCAATACAAATAGTATGAATGCTAAGAACACCATGAAATAACCTGTATATCAACAGTACATGAAATTTCTATTAAAAATCACCTGTTATATAGGCCACTCTATTTCTTATAACCTACAAAATTTCATTAAAGTGTATTTTTTTTATTTTGGCAAAAAAAAAACCACATAACATAAAACACTCTGAACAATTTTATGTGTGTTTTTTATGCTGCTCTTGGCATCCAGTAAGATTGTGCTATGCCTGTTCTGATTCAACATAGACAGATGTATTCAATATAGTTTTAGAACCACATTATTTGCTGAAGTTTAATATTTTGAGAAAAAAGCATATTCATATAAAGTGTTTCCCTCAAACTTGCCACATCTCCAGAATTGCCTGGGGAGGGGAATTTGTTAAAGGTAGAATCTTCCCTGGAGACTTTGGATCCGTGGTTCTGGGGTAGAAAAGGGATCTGAGTTTTTAATGTGTCTTAGGTGATTGTTTTGTACAGGCTGAATGGAAAACGCAGAGGCAAAAAATTTTTAAAAAGCTTTTCACTCTATATTAGAATATCCCAGTTCTCATATATGCTGGATAGCATGTTGTTAATACTGTCTCCTTTTACACATTATTGAGTAATGATGGTTTTCTTTATTCTTAGAAGGTTCAAACACTTGTGGGTTCTCACAGGCTATTGCTGCCGCCTGGATTCCCTCTCTGCTGTTGTACCACCTATCATTAGCACCTCTGAGAGCCATCGGCCAGTTATGAGAAGGTTTTTGGATGCCTGACATATCTCTACCAGTCCCTTGTGAAAAATCCGAAAGGGGAAGTTCCTGGAACAAAGCTTTGGAAAATTATCCAGCCCAAAGGAAAAGATTGGTTCAATAAATAGTTGATTAACCAAGGTAAATGTTCATCTTGAATATTTTATTTGGAACACAGACAGAAATTTTAGATATAGATCATGTCCTTTTTTCTTTTATGAATAATGCTTTCATATGCACAAGTGACAGACATCTGTCTTTTAAACAAAGAGAAACATAATGGAAATATGAAATCATAAAAATGGAGAACTAAAGTTGTTATAATGTTATGAGTTGATATTAAACCAAAAAAGTCAGTTTACAAAATATATGCAACTTAATTACATTATTTGACAATAAAAATAAAGATAATAATGACATATGAATAGAGAAAAATAAAGACTGAAAAGAAATACATTAAAATGTTAGTAGTATTTTTTCTGATTCTAAATATATAATTTTATTTTTTCTCCTTTATTATTTTGATTTTAAATATTTTTAACAATTAAGATGCATTATATCTATAATGAAAATTGTTTAAAATTAAGTTGAAAAACTCACATTGTTTTTTCTGAAATATTACTGAAAATAATTCTTTTGTAAACTTGCTTTACAATTCCTCCTTAAAATTGACCTTGGAAATATTGTTTTATATTTGTACATCAATGTTAGCAGTAAATTCATGCACCAAACTCCAGGTATAGAAAGTTCAAACTAAAAGGTGTGTTTGATAACATGACACTAATAATATACTGTCAATGCTCCATTTATATATCTTCCATCACATTTGGAAACTGAGCTCCAGATGAAAACAATTGAATTTTTGATGAAAGAAAGAACAGTATTTTTTTAAAACAATTATTTAACAAAAGCACTAGGGAAAGGTTATGGAAATAACCAACTCATATATAAATGATTTTTAAAAATCTGAAACTATTTAGCTTTCAAAGTGAAAATATCATTTTATGAAATGGTTGTTTAGAGAATACTTATGGTTTCCTACAGTATACTGGGTCTTAGGGCAAACATTTCCTTCTAAGGAGCTGGGTGATCATAGATAAGAATGGATTTACTGAAAGAGTTAATGTGAATATAATTATGCTCCCTGTAACATCTGATAGAAGCAATATAACGATAAAAATTATAATAGAGATTGCTATAAAGTATTAAAAACACTCTTTAGAAACCACACATAGTTCAGGCCAAGTAGAAGTAAGATGGCTCAAATTTACTCTCCCACCAGAAACAAACCAACATAGTTCATTTATTGCAGATATAGCTACTAAAGCATGTACTTAAAAAGAAAAAAAAGAGTTACACTTAAGAAGCCAATAAAGGAGGCAAAATAAAATAGTAATAATGAAAAGTCTATTAATCTGAAGGAATATGGACAAGGAGGAAAGGGGAGCAAAGAACAGGTATAACAAAGGAAAATGAAATAACAAGATGGTAGATTTAAACCCACCATGTCAATGATCATATGAAATATAAATGACCTTAAAAATGAATTAAAAGGAAAAGATTTTCAGATAACGCAAAGAATAGAAAATTAACTAAATGCTACCCAATGTTAATATGAAGACACAAAAAGTTAAAAATGAAAGGATGAAAAACACATGGCTGAGACAGATTTTATGAGGGGGACGCAGATCAGATTATTCTACATCCAGTACTGAAATTTAGAGTGAAAATAGTAATCATGCAGTTTGGTCATTGATGTTTTCCTTCTCTTCTGTATCTGTACACAAGGTGGGTGCTTTGTCTCTGAACATAAACCATGGGTCCTGACTCAACTTCCAGGAGATACTAGTTAGGGAAGACGTGACACTGAAGTTGAGAGATTATAACACATCTGAAGACACTATAATCTAAAAACAAATGAAAGTAAAGAAAAAAACACTGTACATTCAAACAAAACCCTGACCTACGAGTTCCAAGGTGTTTACAACTCTTGGAACAGACTTTGGTCCCTTAGAACAATGGCTATCTGCACCTAGAACTTGACCTGGCTCAGAGTGACAGGATCCATATTTGCTGAGGACAGTCAGCTCCTCTCTGGCAAACCATGGGATTGCCTGGAATTGTTGGAAGCTTCCTTGAAAGGCTTCATTTTTAGGGAGCATGTTTTGAGATTTGTTCTAAAGAGAATTAATAAAATACCTGAAAGTGATTTTAAAAATTAACAATATTCCAAAATCTAATCTTTTGTTGACTAGGATGTGATATGAATAGTGTGAGAAGTTATTATCGGCAGCTTCCTTATTTCTATTGATTCCCTTCAAGCTCATTGAACCTTTGTTGATGCCTAAGTCATTTCACTAAATTAAAGATAGCTGCCAATTGGTCACTTAATTTTTTAAAAATGGATTAGCAAGAACAGCATACTAATCATAGATACATTTGAAGGGCTGAGTACTGAAATTGATTACAAATGCAATGATTCTTACATAAGCCTCTCAGGAGACCCTCGTAAAGGAACATAAGTATACTCAGCTATCATAAAGTTTTCCATAAGAACTTCTAGCCATCCCCATGGACCAGCTAGCTTACCTGACTGCATCAGTCCACTATCTGTGAACAGTGAACATGATTTGGAAGATGTGCTGGAAATGCCCCATTTGCTCTTGAGATCCACTCTCTATCTCTTCACTTTGTTCTGTGTCCTGGGATCCTGACTTCTGAGGAATACATCAAAACTGTTTCTTGTTCTCTGATTTCCTGCTGTACTCAACAAATGAGGGATAATAGGAAAAGATCAGAAGGACAGAGGAGCATAAATACCTGATATTTATTTATTTATTCGCTCCTTCTAGTAGGAGTTGCCATGAGTAGTTCTCATTCCTCAACCCAAGGACACAATTCCTGTCAAAGGACCTCCCTTCAACCCACAACTCTATCACTCTCCGGTTCCCAGTAGTGGCTTCCTCTCCTTGCCTCAGGGGTGGGTGGGGTGGGAGGGAGTGGTGGGGGGAAAATGGAGATAACTGTACTTGAACAACAATTAAAACAAAGGCGAGAAAAAAGAAGAGTAAGAATAGTAATGACTCCACTGTTACCAACCTTGGAGTAGTCATCATTGCTATTGCTTTTCCTAAGTCCAGCCCACATAAATTAAAATAGTCCTTATTAAATGCTTGCTTCTCAATTAACCAGCTTGAAGAGGTCATCCATTCTTGCTGGGGGTCCCACAAGTGCATGTGTAGAGTGAGGACAAGTAGCTGACTGGGTGCATGAGAAGAAAGAGAAAAGGCCTGATGCTATAAACAAGCCAACTGAATAATCTGAAAAATGAAAAGGAAAATCTGCTTCAGAAGGGTCCTTATAATTTTCTGAAGCTTCTAGTTAAATTTAAGTGGATAGCATTCAGAAATCACACTGCCAAGTGCAACTTCATTTGATTAAAATAGTCTAAGTAAAACTTACCTAAAACATTTTTCACTTAAGTTAAATCTTTAGTCAAAGATTTAACCAAAATCTGTTTAAAATTCTGTGTCATTTATATTATCTAGTATGGTAATAAACAAAGAATTACCAGAATAGATAATGAGAATGTAAATAAATATGAAAAAAAGAAGATAATCCTGAGGAAAAGGGCTGGCACTGAATTAGTCACGAAGCTGTAAATTGCTTATAGCTTTCATACCTAACATGATTTCGCTGAAACTTCTAACAAAAACAAAGCCCTAACAAAATGTGTTCTTGGAAATTCTATATATGGAGTCAATTAAGTTCTGGTGCAGTGCACTCTTACTGAGGGGGTAAACAAAATGATAAAATGGTAGATGTTCTGTAAACCATGAAGACCATGGGTCTCAGTCACACTGAGTAAGGAGGTTCTCCTGTGACTTACACCCACAAGCGGGTCTAAACTGCACACAGGTGGTAGGAAAGCTAACAGTAGTCATGTGATCTGGATGTGCTTGAAGTCAGGTCTGTTTTGTACCTCAAAGTATTTCACTTTTTGGTAATATTTCCCTGGTCCAGTTCTTTCAGGCTGTTAGTCTTGCATTTCTCCTTCCACCTGAGCAGCTTCACTGTACCGGAGGAACGGGAGTAGTTAAACAGTGCGTCTGACCAGTTCTCCAGAGAACAGCAGAGTTTTCCTGACAAGGTCTTCTCAGGTACAGAGGCGTGAGTGGATGTTTGTTTATCACACTTCAATTTTCATTAAGCTAGAATTCAGAAACCATTCTCTCCTCTGAATGTGCAATACTTAGAAAGATGAAATGTTCTCAAGAAGATGAAAACATCTTACAGTGTATCCAGCTGCACTCTTTCACTGCTCAAAATGCGGTTTTCATTATGAATGAATTGGCCTTAAAGGGGGAATTTTCACAAGAAGATGAACTCTGACTATTTAATAGTACCAGTAAGCACAGATGAAACAAAGTGATCTGCGTAAATGAGGGCTGTGGCTGCTGGAATCTGGTCCTGAACAATTTCACAAAGATATCTTTGTGTACGTTTCAAAGATCTGTGCCTGGGATTACTCAGACTGGGATGTGCTAAATCATCAGGCAACCTTTTTCTCATACTTGGGTCTGCCCTGAAAAGATAAGGAGAAATATTTTATTTTCTTGCAAAAACAGTATATATTCCCATGTGAATATGGCAACTTTTTTCCCTGGAGGTTTCTGAGAAATAGGCAGTAACATTTCTGGAAAAAGGCAGACTTCTTCCATTTTAAGAGTAGAATATGAAGATATCATGGTACCTGGGTTTCCTTGAGCCCCAGCGACACTGCCTGCCACTCTCAATCTTTAGCCTTTAGCGTATCTGACTTCCAGATCTTTTTAGGTTCTTAAACCATAATGGTGAAGCAGTTCCTCTGATGATGTAAACCAGCTTATGTCGGTCCTCTGCATAAATCTTCCAGAAGCCTGTCATTTCCTTCACCATAAAAGTGAGGTCCCTACAATGGTTCTCAAGGCCTTACTCCTGCCTTTTGCCCCTCTGACCTAATTCCCGTTGATGTGCAAAACATCTAACCCCGTAGAGAATTTTTATAAGACTGTATCTGAGCCAAACTGACAACATAGGCCAAGGAGCAAGATCTCAAATGCTCCTGAGAATAACAGTTTTACAATTTCACTCATGCATTTGAAATTGAGGGAGTAAAGAAGATTACAGGAAGGTGGGAGAAAGCAAGGCAGGGATTAGATTACAGGATAGTAAAGAAGAATATGTGCTCCCTTGAGGGCGAGCACCCTTTAGAAGGAGGGATCTGAAACAAGCATTTCAAAGAGCCATTAACCTAGATGCACAGAAACAATGGACAGGGCTCACTAAAGCAACTGTAAGCCTTTTACTAAAAGTTGTGTGCCTGGGGCATGACTTCCCAACATGACCTTCCCAGTTAGGAATTTTGGATCAGATCACCTTGTGAGGTTACTTTCCATAAAACCCCTTTTTTCATCCACATTCCTTATTCCTGTTCTCCACCTACCCTCCTCTCCTTGCTCATTGTTCTCTTTGTTCTAGCCACACTGACCACCTGTCTGTTCACAGAACAAGTAAGCACAGGCCTTTTCTTCAGCTTTTTCTGCACTGGATGCTTTCCCTAGATATCTACTTGACCCACTCCTCCATCTTCTAGTCTGTTACATTCACCTTGGCACCGACTTTGACCTTGACCCTCTATTTGATACAGCAAACTGCCATCCATTCTTCACTCAACCATCTTTGTTCCCTTTCCCCAGTCCACTTTAATTCTATTTCCAAAGTATGTATTACCTTTTAACATACTATATAGCTTACTTATATGTTATGCTTATTTTTTATTATCTATCTTTCCCATTCTGGGATATAACTAATATCAGGCAGAAGCTTTTTATTCTTTAATTCACTGGGGCCTTCTCAGCACCTAGGCCAGTGGCTGGCATGTCGTAAGAGACAAAGGAATAGTTCTCTAATTTGGGGGACTGCATGTGAAAACAAGATCAAGGCCAACATGATCAACTTATTTGAAATTTATGTAAAAAAACCTAAAAATATTTCAAACACATGAATTATACTGATAAAGAATAAAGCTTAAAGAATCAGCCCTAATTCTTTAAAGTATGACATCAACAACTATGGCTTGGGCCTAATGTGGCCACCTTTTTTGTAATCCAAGATTGATTGGAATAGAGCAACACACATGTATTTATGTATTGTCTAAGGCTGCTGCTTCTCTACAACAGCAGATTTAAGTAGTGTTTCAGAAAACTCCCAGCAAGAAAAGCCTAATTATCTGGTCCTTTAGGTAATTTGCTGACCCCTGATTTTGATCAAAGTTACTGATATTTTGCAAATGAAGTTGTTTCTGAATTCTAGCAGTTTCCTGTAGATTATCCAAATAAATGTTTCCACTTGTATGTTAAGAGAGTGGAATGAATATAAACAAGAGAGACTTCTTAAATGTCTTTGTTCTGCACTATAGCTGCTTCTCTCTCTCTCTCTCTCATACAACACACACACACACACACACACACACACACATCTCCTAAGTGTTTGAATTTTCCCGTGATTTATGGACTTAAACTGAAATTGAAATATGTCAGGATTACACACTAAATGACCCCTTGAAGTACCATTTTACTCAGAATTCTCTATATACTCTGATATTATCTTATCTTTTATTTACATATTATAATTGCTGATATAATCGGTATATGTCCTGAGTGCCCTTTTTCTATTTAAAAAAGTCTTCTTAACATTCTTTAAAAGGCATTGTCAGACACTATTATACTATATTTATTCTTCAATAATTTTCTTGAAGGAAGATATAATTTTCGTTAACATTTAGTCTTAATGTTAAAATCAGTGTACCTTATTTAGCAACATCATTGTTACCCTAATAGCTGCAGCAACATTAATGACAGAGAAAGGCGGATTAAGGTGACAGATTTATCATTATGCTTAGCAAAACTTAGTACTTGAGGGTAATGCATTTAGGTGCTATTTTAAAGAATACTTAATTGAATATATTCAAAGATCTCTCATCAGAAATTAGTCAACCTGAAGCAAGTCCCTAGATAGTTCTAGTGAAAATAATCTTTTCTTAATTCTCTAGATATTTTTTTACGTGTGGTGTGTGAATACATCTGCTTGGACAGAAAGATAGACTACTAAATGGGTAGATAGATAATAGATAAATACATAGATAGCTAAATAGATAGATAGATAGTTTTCATATTAGATTTGAATTGCTCAGCTAAGCTTTTATATGAACTGTCCCTCCAGACAACTGACTGCTTTCATGTGGAACTTTGTACATATAGACTTAAGAAAAAACATATTTGGTGGCAATTACACTTTTGTCCTAAATACCATCCTTCACGTTATTAAAATATTAAAGAATATGCATGCACATCAGGTTCACAAAAAATATTTATTTACCACCTACCAATATCAAAAAGTCTTTGCTGAGAAATATAAGAGCTTCTGGCTCACCTGCTGCGACATCAATCATACTGCTGGACATCATGGAGTTGTGTAGATAGGAAGACGCCACCATGCTGTAAGTCACGGGGATCTAATATTGTATACCTGTAGGATGTGTAGAAGTAAAAAGGGGAGGTTTGGATGAGACATTTATTCCAATTATTTTACCTGGGAAAAAGAAGTGGATCCAGGGAGCACTAGAAGGAAATTTATGAAGGATGTTCATACACATCCTTCAGAAATTCTTCACCATATGGAACTTACATGCATCTTGTGTGTTTTTTCAATCCATTCCTGACTCCTGTTCGTTGCCCAAGCAAATCATGTGTTTTCTGAGTTTGCATAGCAAGCTCTTTCTTTTTTTTTGTACTTGCCTGGCTAATTCTCACACTTCCTTCATGTCCCAGCTTAAAACTGCCTTCTTCAGAGTGGCCATCCTCAACTCTTAGAATTTAGTTGATCCTTCAAATTGTGCTCCCTTTAAACTATCTTTTTTAATTACACTCATAAATACACACACACACACACACACACACACATATATTACCCTCAATAGCATGGATTCTGTATCAAACGTATATGTTCACTCTTTCTGTAACATCTGCATCTCCACTGACAAGGACACTGCCTGGCACAACTAGATGCTTAATACTTGCTGAATGGATGAAAGATACTGCCAGTGAGAGGGCTCTATAACTTTCAATGGTGCATTCACTGAGGTCTTCAGAGAAGTAGATAGCAAGATGGGATTAGCCATGCAAGAGATTTATTTACGAAGGGAGCAAGAGAAAGTGGGAGAGCCTTCAGACTGCCACTTCTGTAGAGGGGGGTGGCATTGGGTAAAAAGAATGTTAGACTACATGCAGTTCTAAAGGACATTTGACCTGGCCAAGGTATAGTCCTGGAACCTAAGGTGCCCTTTGGAAGAGTCCAGGTTTTACTGGCATGGGTCTGCCTGGGTCTCCCCACCATGCTCAGTCATGAACCATGATCCAGAGAAGCAAACAGCACATAAGATTATCTCCCTGCAGAAGGAGATCAGAGCAGAATATTGTATGGCTGATACACATGATCACATTGAGTGAGATTCCCTACCAAACGGCTTGTGTGACACTCATTTACATAAAACCTCTAGAAATATATGTGAGCATAGTCGAGTTAGTTAAAGAATAATTTGCTATTCTAAGGTAAATACTGTTCATTACTTCTTACTCCGCATGGACATTTTGATCTAGTTACAGTAAAGTTATCCTTCTTGTGCTTACTTCTCAAAAATCAAAATGAAATATTAAACCTTTGTAAGAAAATGTAAAAAACCCCATTATTATAGTGTATATAAATGGCAGCTTTTCCTGAACTAGACTGTGTAGACCAATTGCATATGCTACATTGCTAGAATAGGCCTTTGTTTTCCTCATTAGTCATCTCTGAAGTACAGTTCCTGGACCACCATGAAAGACTGGCCAGGGCAGGAAATCCTGCACAACACCTTTAATGTTCAGTGTGTCACCAGGCAGCGTGCCCCTGACATCTAGGATGACCTTTAATCCCTGAGCTTGGTTACTGTTAATTTCAACTAGGCCATTGAAAACCACAGGATATATTGCTCATGCTATTAGATTTACTTAGCAAGTAAGTGAAAAATGATTTGACTGACATAATCTTCACCGGGGACCAAGAGCAAAAAACTAAAACACACTGTCTAAGGTATTGCAAAGTTCTGTGGCCTGCTGACAATGCTTGATGTCAAGCTCCATATGAAAGTCGTGAATCCTGGTAGCTAGGGGTAGGCTTTGGGAAACTCTCCATTTCGTCCAGAGTGTGCCACTTAAGATCAAACACTTTGAGCCTCTGCAGACTCATGCTGAACCTCCAAGTCTGGGTTCAGTGAAGATGTCCCACTCCCTCTGACAGGATGTGAAATTACCAAGGCCTCCTTTTGAGGTAGCACTTGGAAAACTGATTTTTAAATACTCATTAAAGAGATCAGTTTCCTTTAGAAAGCTTTAAGGTAGCCTGGTATTTATTCAAGATCTGGTGAAATTACACCTAAAGTAACTGGTGCCAATGAAATTGAGTAAAAGCATTAACTTTGAATATTTGATTTTTTTTCTTTGTTTAGAAAGATGGCATTTGAAAATATAGATGTTCTGTGAATAAAATTCTCTAGCATATGATAAATAAAAGCATCATTTTCAATACCAGTCTAAAGAATATCTTCAAGTTATTATAAATTTAAAAACTGGAAATATAAACAAGAAAGAGGCAAAGTAGGTTTTCATGGATGATACCAATAACCCGCTAGTGGCCTTATATGCTATTTTATTCTGTTATCAAGTTTCCATGACTATATTTGCCATTTTTTTAGTACATACAGGGTGGGAGAAAAAAGTAGGTTTCCAGTTGTTCATATGGAAATTAATATAGTTATTAAAAGATAATACAAGAATAAACTGTGAGTTTCACACATTCACAGCTGTAAACCTACTTTGCCCACCCTGCATTTGTTGAGTGCCAACTATGTGCCATGCACTGTTTAAAGAGCTGGAGATACAGCCAGGAAAAAAAGTCCCTGCCTTCTTGAAGCCTATCTTGTAGGGGAACAGAATAAATACAAACAGATACACAAATGCATTGTATGCCAATAATTATTAAGGACTTTGGGGAAAATAAAGCTCAATAAGGGACTAGATAGTTCCAAGGAAATGGGAGAGGATATGTCACCTTGTCAGAGTGATAAGGTGACATTTGAGCAGAGAACTGAATTAGGTTAAGGGGTAAGATGTGCATTTTTCGGAGAGAAGAGAGTCCTTGGAAGAAGAGACATCAAGGGCATAGCATCTGAGGATGGGCCCTGGCTGACAAGTCCAAGAAACTTTGAGGAGGTCAGTAAAGGGAAGTGAACAAAGGAAAGAATAGCAGAAGATACACTGTGATAAAGAAATTAAAGATGATTCATTGCATATAGAATTCCTAGGAATCTTAATCAATTTGGGCTATTATAACAAAAGACCATAGACTGCATAACTTAAACAATAAGCACTTCTCCCAGTCCTGGAGGCTCATAGTCCAAGATCAGGAGCCAGTACTGGTGGGCTCTGCTAAATGCCTACTTCCTGGTTTACAGACGGCCACATCCTTGTTATAGCCACACCTGACAGAGAGCAGAGGGGGGAGCAAGCTCCACTGTCTCATCTTATGGGGACACTAATCTCACTCACGAGGGCCCCTCTTTATGACCTAAGCATCCCTCAAAGGCCTCATCTCCTAATACCTTCACACTTGGCATTAGACTTTCAACATGTGAATTTAGGGAGAGACACAAATATTCAGTTCGTAACACTAGACATTTACTGGTTTTATTGAACTCGTGGGTCATGGCGAGAAGCATGCCCATGGTTATTTTGAATCTGAAGCATGACCCACATTACAGACTGGGGAGAGGGAAGAAGGTGAGCTCCAGCTTCAGCCCCTGAGAATGGCGCCATGGCAAGGTTGCATGTGGAGCGCATCCATTTACTTGAGGCTTGGTTGAAGAAAGAAAGACAGAGCTTGGAAGCAACTCCACATAGCAGATAAATTACTTTTCTCTCCATGAGCCCTAAATTCATATTAGTAGGGGAAACCAGAAACATTTCTCTAGCCCAAGTCCCTGAGTAAGGAAACTCATGACAAGAGAAAAGGAGCTTCCCCATAGGAGGTCTCCTTTCTGATATGTCTACAGAAGCAAAAGCAAAGCAAAGTTAACATTCAATGAATAATTCTGCTCAAACTGTAGGCTTTATGAGTACAGGGACTTTACTATGGAATCTAATTCTCCTTCCAAATAGGTACTTCTTATGCATCTCCAATACCTATTTATTATGTGCACCAATGTGAGCAGATGAATTGTGATTTTCATTTTATTTCTTTAAACACAAATATTCAAATGAGTGACCTTAATTTATAAGTGAAAGTGGAATTTTCTTTTTTAAAAGACTTTATTTATTTTTAGAGAGAGGGGAGGGAGGGAGAAAAAGAGGGAAAGAACCATCAATGTATGGTTGCTTCTCATGCATTTCCTACTTGGGGACCCAGGCATGTGCCCTGACTGGGAATCAAACCAGTAACCCCTTGGTTCCCAGGCTGGCTGGCACTCAATCCACTGAGCCACACCACCCAGGGCAAAAGTGGAATTTTCTTATCCTAGCAGCCACGTCTGGTCCACATAAATATTTCCACATTATGTTCTATATCTGCCCCACAGAATCTCCCCATTCTGATCAAAGAGGGTCTAGTGAAAATTAGCTATGACACTTAATGACACTTAAATGAAAATTAGCTCATTTTCATTTCTAATTGTTTAGATCATGTTGCCTATCCCATCCTACCCATCCCTTAACATCCAATTCAAAATTTGCTTTTCCCCATAATTAATTTCTTTAGTCAAACTACCCCAAATTTTTTTTCCCCAAACTACTTAGAACTTACACTGACTTTGCACAACTCAGTTGTTATTTTTCAAATATTTTCTTATATGGTTGTTGAACTTTTTTTGTATATACATCTCTTCTCTTACATGAATTGTGATTCTGGAGAATGAGAAACATACCCACACTTTTTCAGCTTGCCCTTGTGCCCAGAAGAGCACTGAGCAGATCGGAGCTGCCCTGCTCTGCTCTCTGACTGTGTGCTAAGTAAACAAAAGCCTGATGTGCTGTGTCATTTCCTGCCTGGACCCTGCAGTTCATGGTCAGCTGCACATCCTTCACAGCAATTCACATTTCTGAGTCAAGTCCCATAGTAATTACACGGCCTCCAGAGTTTGAATTTGCCATTGTGGTCCACTTTTCCAAGCAGACATGGCTTTTTTTCTAAGGCACTTCTGAGACGTTATCATTCATCAAAGTTAGCACACAATTAAATGATTAGCCCATCAATTAAAATTACATTGTTTCATCTCAGTTGGATTTTCAACATGATGTGATGGCTTCTCCCAGGTTTAGCTTCAGAATGTGGTTAGGTCACATGCAGTGTGAACGGGAGCCTAAAGTTTCACGTGTTCAAGGGGAACTTAGTGACAATGTCCACTGCCTACCAAGGTTTAAAATCTTAATAAGTTTCTTTTCCATAGCTTGAAGAAATGGTCAGAAATATGCTCAAAATGTAGTTAAGAATGTTGTTTACCATGGCATTATTTATAAAGGATTAAAAGTTGGAAACTTATTCTTTGTCAAGAAATGAGAATTAAAAAAATTAAATTCTTGTATATGTATTGTGTGTGTGCATGTGTGTTATGTATAAATGTATGTGGTTATTGAAACAATGTAAAGTAATTGTCTACATGGTGATAAATGAGGTAAAGTTATTGATGAACTCCTTGAATGACATATCATATTAAAAATATGAAATACGTGCGCATACAGATAAACAAAGAGAGGAAGGTCTAAAACATTCACACAAAAGTGATGTTATGTTTATCACTTGGCAAGCAGGAGGATGTGTGTTCTTCTTTTATTCAATTACTATTACTCTATATTGATCTGCGTTTGCTTGGGTTGCTTTGGAAAACATTTGAAATTTAAACCACAAGTATTAAAGTATGTTATTGTCAAGAGAATTTGAAAAAGATCTATACATTGAATACATTTAAGTAGATTGTGAATTCCCAGTTAACGCTGGCGGCATGGATGTGAGATGGGGCTGACAGAGTTTCGAGGTGCATGGGCTCTAGGTCATAAGAAAGTAAAAGGTGACCAAGGTTTGAAAAATATTCTCTACCCACATCCAATGCAAAAAGCCCATCTTTTGTCTGCAAGCTGATAGACTCTGTGCACAGTAATTGGCTGCAGCAGCCTGCACAGTTTAATTTGCCTCCTCCAAATGATATGCATACTAATTTGTCATGAGACTTCCCTTCTGTGCATTAGAGGTCGTAGAGTTAATGACAGAGGCATGGTCTGCAGGCAATTCTTCTTACTTCTTTTACAAACAATGATAAACTGTCATATGCTGCTTATTATAAATAATTTTGACAAGAACAATGAAAAATAAATATTTTCACGAAGAGAAGTAAGGCATTAAGAGGAAGAGACTAATATGTGTTTATAGAAGTCTGTACAGTAGACTTTATAACAACAATGGTTATTATTTTCATGGTACCTTTTGTCCTGGCTTCATGAGAATATTTAAAACAATAATTAATTAAGAACTGGGAGTGGATTTAATGAAAAGCTCACTGTTGCACAGTCCTTTAGTTCCCGGGCCATTCAATTGTCTACGCCATTGTGTTTTTTAACAGGTGTTTATTGAACATCTGTGATATGTTCCCAGCACTGTACTGAGATTTAGTGGCAAACAGTCACTGCTCTTAAGAAACTGAGGATTCCAATCTGAAGTCACATGTTTTTTACTATAAGCTAAATGCCTTCGGTTCTCAGCTCACTCCTATGGTGTTTTACATGGGTTACTTTGGAATGAAATATAATAGTGCAAGATTACTTACCTATGATTTGCTCTACATCACCACAGAAGGGCTCCAGACCAGGCCATTCCTCAACCCAAGATGCATGAGCACCACACACAGAGGGAAATCTTGGGACTCTACCCTGGGAACCCCTCAGACAATTAAATCCATCAGGTCTTGCTGTTTTTTCCACGCTCTGCCTGATATACAAATCCCTCAAGTCATATCTCAGTTCAGCCCCTTCTTAGCAGGTTCCTTGGGGTCTCATTTTAATTGTCTGTTCTTCAAGAGAACTTTTCTAATCTCACTACCGGAGTTAGGTCTCCCCTGGTTATTTTCCAACAAGCTCTATCCCTCTATATTTTTTGCTCTCCTAGCAACAATCGCAGCCTGTAAACACCTTATTCTCTATTTACTAATGTACTGTCGTTGCATTCATTAGACTCTAACCTCCATGAGGGTGTGATCATGTTTACCTTCCCATTGCCTGCATTCCCATTGCCTGGCACAGTTTATTCAACATACAAAAGGCATTCTGTAATGATTTTACAAAAGAAAAATAAATCAATTAATTTGCTAACTACCATCACCTTCCTTTGGCAAAAAGACTTCCCAGAATTCTTCCCTGGATTGTTGGAAAACCTTTCTTTGGTCTCTCCTGGAGCACATGCCGACCGACCTCTGTCTGAGGAGTGATTGTCTCCGTGCAAAGAATGTCTTAAGTGCTGCCTTCCTGAGAAGTGAACTGTGAGTGGGACAGTTCCATTTAAAAGATTTGGGCATGGGACAGAAATGTAATATTCAATTTTAAAGCAAACTCAAAGAGGTTAATTATATTTTCCAAGGTCAGGATTTCAATTTGGATTTTTCTGACATTAAAGCCCAGGCTGTGGCCATGCCAAACAAGCTCTGGCTGATGTAATGAGATTCAATTTCTTATCTGCCGACTTCAATCCTAAATGACATTGCATTCTGCACCTCTGAAAGAGAAAAAAATAGGAGGCGAATGGTTGCCTGGCAACGAAGGCACCAGGATGTCCTGGCTGCAGCCTAATCAGCTGGAATCTGGCAAGTTTCCCAGGATTAGAGTAACAGGAATAATTATTTATCTGGACCCTCATAGCCTATCAGGGTTGCTTTGAATTCCAGACTTGTATATTAAAATTGTAAACATCATTCCCAATGTCACATCAACTAAAATGGAATTCTGTTCTTTAGAGTAATTTAAAACTCTATGGGATAATGATTTATCTATTAATGAATTTATCCAACATTATACTATCAGACTTTGAAGAGTTTCTACATGAGCCATGCTTTATAAAAAGGAAGTTTGCCTGATTTTAAAACAGTTTATTTCGTGTACCTAACTGACACATCTAGACCACTAAATTACCTAAATTATCAAAATTACCAGTAATTTTGATTTGTTTAGGAGTGGATTTAAGATTACAGCCCTTAACCAGTCTTCCATCCCCAAGCAAGGGACTAGGCAGCTGTGCAGAGTATACAGATTGGGTCGCAGAACCTTTTGTGTGACACTTAAGGCACTCACGGAAAATATAAAACATTTGAAATTGAAGCGGTTGGAAAGATGGAAGATCGGTGAGGCCTCGTTTGGAGAGAGATGTGCCGTGTGCCCAAGCCCCACCAGATCTCACGGCCATGGTGAGGAAACGAGCTGCTTGTTCACCTCCAGACGAGTGAGGGGGCTTCCACGGACCATGAGAGCACTTGCTATGGGCCCCTGCCGTTAGGACGAAGTGAAGGAACGGCTTATGCCTGAAAAATCCCAATTGCCAAAAGCTGCCTGCATGACTTTTTACAGCGGAGTTGGGGTTATGCTTTGGAAAGAAACTCCTCTGGCACTAACTAGAGTTCAAAGTGATGTGTGTCCTATGGGCCTGTGAGCCCTACTTGAGAAGAATGAACGGGGTTTTCTGACACCATGTGTTAAAGGGTCTCTTGGAGAGGCGGAAAAGTCTCCTGAGAAACATGCCTGGAGTGTTCAAAATTGTATTGCCGAAGGTTGAGCAAGAAGTCAAAAGCGGAAAACTAGAAATTGCATCTCTTAATCATGGGAGGCAAAGGAGATGTCTGCCAGGGCTCCACGAGGGAAAATGCAAGCGTCAGGTTGAGTCAAGAGAGAAGGCAACGGCAGCCCATTCCGCTGCAGGCTTCTGGCTGGAGCTGTGGGAGAGGAGACCTTGGCTGTCAATTCAGCGTGAGAATGTCAAGGTGAGACTGTTACATGGGACTTGACATTTAATTACTGAATGGAGTCTGTTCTAGAGAACAAAGGGGCTGAAGGTCTTTTCTCTACAAGAGTGTCAGAAAAGGTACAGAGCCTGTCTTAGAGTGCATGAAACTAGCCTCAGAGCCCCAGAGCAGCATTCCTGAATAATGAAGGGAAACAACACAGGGGTTTCTTGTGATTTCTGCTCATTAGCGCCACTGGCTTTCTATAGTTTCCTAAGGAAAGAGTTCCACATGTACTTTTACTAGCATTTTGACATAATTTCAAACACCTGTTATTTGAATATCCTAGCTCACAGAAAGTAAAAGGTGAATGGTAGGGGTGGGGGGAGAAATAGTTGTACTGAAATGAAAGCCAGTGACAAAAATTACCCATGGCAGACACCATGCAGTCTCTGGACCACTCGTGAGTTTTCATCAAATACAGTGTGGTCTCATTAATTTGAGCTAACCAAGTGGAACTAACATGGTGTCATCAGTGAGCCAGGCACTCCGGCATTCACTGACACTGCGTGTGATTTCCTGGGCCAGAGTTTCTCTATGGGGTGCTGGGGGTGGCGTACAGGTGAGGCAAGATACTGAGAACCCTGAGGTTGAGGAAGCCTTGTCTCTTCACCCTGTGAGCTGCCCAGAGAGGATTGTTTGCCACGCTTGTCCTGACTCCTAAAATGCTGAGAAGGAGCCCTCCAGGCCATGCTGTGAGTTAGATATTAATAGTCCCATTTTGTAAAGTAGGAAATGGAAGCTCATAGTGAGACTAATTAAATTTGTACTGAAGAACTAATATTCATCTAACCTAAAGTCTTCACTAGACACTTTCTTCTAAAGTAATGGCAAATTAGGAGGACAGATTTTTTTTGCTGTGACTTAAGCATGACTTTGCAAATAAAATTTCAAGAACACTGCAACTTCTTGAATCGATTTTCTAAGAAATTTAACATTACCTATCTGTATGTAGGTGAAACATGTACAAAACATAAATAATAACTAACACTCTATGTGAGGCACTGTTCTGGGTACTGTATATGTACTCATTACTTAACCATCATACAAAAATCAATCGGAAATACCGATACAAAGAAAGTATAAAAACTCATATGACATATAACAGTAAGTGAGCAAAGTCAGAATTCAGGCTCAGCTCATCTGACTTCAGGGCCACTGCACTTAACCATGACTTTTTTTTCTTTACTGGCTACATAAGAAATTAATATTTAAATGACAAAATCCATGAAGAAGGGAAAATTATTAAACTGAACAACAATGACATTTGAACTGTGTTAAGGATATTTGTTCACAAATTTAGAATGCTTTTAAACTAATTTAAATAAGAAAGAACTCGCAGAAGATGGATGGAGAAGGGTGAGCCTGAAGCAGTGGGTGAAGCTTCAGCAGGAATCCTACAGGGAAAAGGGGTAGTGATTGCCTTCTCTCTTGACTCAGCCTGAAACAGGCATTTTCTCTCTTCGAGCTCTGACGACATCTCTTTTGTGTTTGCCACTTTCTATTGTGTAAATATTCCCTGACCTTGACTGATTTCAAGCTAGTAATGTGATGTAATTGAACATGAAGTTGGGAGCACAAATGACTCTTGAAACAGTGCAGCCCAGTCCAATGCAACCTGGGATGGAGGTCATGTTACTTGGAAGGAAAAATGACAGTCCTTGCCTTGCCCCAAAAGGAACCACTACCAAGACCTGCCTTTTAGAAAGAAATGCTAAGAACCAAAATGATACTTATCTTTCCACAGCAAAACTAAAAACTTCTAAAGACAATAATCTGGAGATTTTGGCCTTCATAATTTCATCCTCTTAGGAAAATTATAGTTATATAAAATATCCCTTCACTCCTCCAGGGAATGTCTTCCTGGATATTTCTGCCAATAGTGAACTTAGTTTTTATTGTCTTTTCTTTTTTTTTTTGTTGTTCAGTAGAAAAGCAATTTCTTTTCTACTTTTTTTTTATTTAACAAGGATGCAATTATTAATACATTTTCTTTTTTAGGATGAATGTAATTATTTTGGTGTATATAACAATGTTTCTTTGACTTTTTGAGTATAAGTAAAATCAAGAATTTTAAAGTTTTGGCTAAAGTTATTTTTTCTGCATATGAGACTTATTCTTGCACTGTACATTTTTTCACACCCAATGAGTTTGGTCACTGTGACACTATGATGAACATGTTTATAGGACACCTGTCCACACCAGTGAGACACAAATCTCTGAATGGTCATTCCAGTCTATGAGGGAAGATCAAAAGGTTTATGTCATACAGCACCAAAGACATGGTCCAGGAAAGAAATAAATGATAAGATAGACTTCATTGACATTAAAAACTCTGCTCTGTGAAGGGTAGTATCAAGAGAATTAGAAGACAATCCACGAATTGAGACAAATTTTGCAGGAGACACAATTGACAAAAGGTTGACTGTTATCTAAAATATACAAAGAACTCTTGAAAGTCAACAATAGAAAAAAAAAAACCTGATTAGAATAATGAGCCAAAGATTTTAACCGACAGCTCACCAAAGATGTACAGATAAGGAAAAAGCATGTGAAGAAGATCCACATAATATGCCATCAGGAAATACACACATTAAAACAAGGTAAGATATCACTGCAGTCCTGTTAGAACAGCCAAGATCCAGAGCACTGACAACACCAAATGCTGGCAAGGATGTGGAGCAACAGGAACCCTCACTCATTGCTGGTGGGAATGTCAAACATCACAGCCACTTTGGAAGATGGTTGGCAGTTTCTTACTAAACTAAACACCTTCCTAACATATGACCCAGTGATTGCACTTTATCTATTTACCCAAAGTAGTGAAAAACAGACCCACACAAAATCTGCACACAGATGCTTATAGTATAAACATTTATTTAAGATTGCCAACACTTGAAAGTAAGTAGAGGAATGAATAAATGAACTGTTGCATCCAGACAATGGAATTATTAGTCAGCACTGAAAAGAAATCAACTGTGAAGCCATGAAAACATACGGAGAAATTTAAATGCATATTACAAAGAAAAATAAGCTGATCTGAGAGGACTACATAGTAGATTATTCCAACTATATGACATTTTAGAAAAAAAAACTACGGATACATTTTTAAAAAATCAGTGCTTTCCAGGAATAGGAAAGGAGAAGGGTATATGGGCAGAGCCCAGAGGATTTTAAGAACATCGAAAATACCTTGTACAATATCATGATGTCATTATACCTTTATCCAAACCCATAGAATGTACAACACCAAGAGTCAACCCTAATGTAAGTATGGACTTTTGGTGATTGTGATGTGTCAGTGTAGTTTCCCCCTTGGTCAAAAATGAGTAATTCTGGTAAATTATGTTGATAATGGCATAGTCTATGCATGCTTGGGGCAGAGTGTATTTGAGAAATCTCTTTGCTGTCCCCTAAATTTTGTGATAAACCTAAAAGTGCTCAAAAAATGTTTCTTGTTTTTTTTAAAGCTGATTAGTGTCATGAAAGATTTTGAAAAACAGTATATTCCCTTAATAATATTATTTTTACTTAATACGGTTGCTACTGATAAACCCAACAGAATCATATATTAGCATCTTTAGAGATCTCATTAATTTTAAAAAAATGGTGTTCTGTCCCAGTAATGAATTGTTTCCCAGTTCCTGGTAGAGCTGAAGCCTCCTGACTCAATCCAGCACTGTCGTTCTGCGGCACAGCCCCCCATGGTGGACGCAAACATGGATTCTGTGAAAGTTGTGCCAAGTATAACATAATGAGGCCTATTCAACACATTGCCATCTGGTTTTAAAATACACTAAATTGTGTTAACAGGCTAACGGTTTATCGCTTGCTCTCAGAACAGAGTGAATAAGAAGTGTGACACCTCAGAAAGGCACAGCGCCATTTCTTGTGTCGGCCTGGTGTTTCTAATGCCTGCCAACTGTTTCATTCGGATTACTTGGTGGTGGCAGAGCTGCAGACGTACCTGGACCCAGTTGGCATGGGAGACCATTTGGATTTCTTCTATGAGTAACATTTTTCTGCGTGAGGAAGAAACTGCCATGCTCAGATGTAGTAGTGGAGGGGAAATGAGAGTAGCTTTACTTTTCATTCTGCTACCCATAAAATTTTAACACATGTCAAGGAATCAAATAACTAACACAGGCTAAATCTAACAAATAATTCTTCTTTGAACTATTTGAAATTTAATTTTGTTTCTCAGAGGAAATACCTACATTGTCTTCAGGAAGAGCAAAAAAACTTTAAATAGAGAGACAATGCAAAAGGATAAGAGAGAATCCTATATTCACTGAAATATATGAAAGATTCATATAGTTCCCCCTCAACCATTTCTTACAGTCCACAGAGTCTCTAAGAAAAGGAGACCTAGCTTCTCACTGATCAATCAATCAATCAATCAATCAACATGCATTTATTTATTTTAAATAAGCACTTGAAATATTCCAGCATTTATGAGAATGTCAAATAAAACCTTTAGGGATTGAAAAAGTTTTGTTGCAGAATTATCTCTTTGACAAGTAGAACCAAAGAGGATAAAACAGCTCACATTCTGCGTTAAAGCAATTATGTAACAATGCCCACTGTGACACATACGCATAAAATAGTGGAGGGAGGTATGCTCTTAGTTAAAAGAAAAGAAAGTGACAATAAAATCAATGCCTCAACTCATAGCCTGAGTCACAATGGGCCACACCTGCAGAAATGACAGGAGTTTGACATATGAAAGAAATGGGAATAATTTTCTCTTGACAGATGAAATTTTTCTTTAAGTCAGCCTGGAAAAGATTGTCAAGGAAGAATTAGAAGTCACAGATCTGGAAATTTCAAGGTCAAAAGCCAGCAGAATCTCAATTAATGAAATCATTAAATGCCACTTCAACTCTGGTTGATGATGGCAATGAAATAAACTGACAGCATCTCAGCATAGCTGTCTTCCCAAAGGTCAGAGCAGAGGGACATGGAAGGCAGGTCACAGTCACCCAAGACTCCTTGTGGAGACCTCTCCCTTGCTAACTCATGTGCTCCCAGTTTTAATTAGAATATATGTAAACAAAGTTGTCATATATTTCACATGTAGTTTCATTATATAGCCATTCAGTGGAAAGAATACTCTTTGAGAAAACTGAAGTATGCAAGATTTCAAATGAAAAAATACAATGTTTTCCTCCATAATAATTTTCTGTGAAACAGAATCATTTGCTTACCTCCTTTCAACACCCCATACAAATGTGTCAGAAATTTCTCCTGATTTTTCCTTCTGAATGCATCCAACATCCGAACACTTCTGACCACCCTTCTGTCCCAGTGAGTATCAGTCACCCAAATCCCTCATGCAGACAATCACCTCCTAATTGGTCTCCCCGCTGCTACCCTTGGTCTTTTTAAAGTACCTTCTCAACAATCCTCTGAACCTTTTAAAATATAAAACACATTTAAAAAAAAAATGCAAGTTGCTTAACCACTGCATTTCACTTAGAGAGAAAGTGGTAGTCCTTCTAGTGACCTACATCTGGCTCATCCCCCCCCCACCCCCACTGCTGTCTTCCTTTACTCACTGGGCTTCAGCCACACACCAGCCCCTTTCAGCCACCTGGCTGTTCCTTTGGTATGGAACGCTCTTCCCCAGACAATGGCGTGGCTAAATCTTAATCTGCTTCCAGTGTCAAATGTCACTTTCTCAATGAGATTTACTCTTTCCACTCCAAATCTCCCTTACCCTGCTTCGTTTTTTTTTTCTCATAGCAATAATCACCTACTACTATACAATATTACTTCTTTGTTTATTACAGTTATTGTTAATTGTCTGTCTCTTTATTATGACATAAACTCCATGAGGAATGGGAGCTTTGAGTTAATGTCTACTATATTCCAGGCACCTTGAATAACAGTTCTAGGCACACACTTATTACTAGAGAAATATTTGTCAAATGAATGAACTGTAGACAGTGGCATAAAAGCTCAATTCACTGGCAGGACTGGGATAAAATTTAATAAAAAAAAAAACTGTGCTTGCTTGGAAGACATAAGCAATAAGGCTAATTCATGATGATATAATGAATAAATAATTTCCACATTTAAACTAATGATTATAAACAATTTCAATACCATTTTGAATTGATAAGACATTAGGATGTGATTTTAAAATTTCATGGTAGAAAATAAGAAATAATTTATAAATAACAGTTAATATAATCAATTGTCTTCAAAGAGTTTCTTACTTATTCATTTAAATAAATGGAAGATAAGAAATAACACTTGAAGGACAGTTATATTTTTCTTTATTTTATTTTAGTCATTCAATTTCAATTGTGTCCATTTTCCCCCCATTAGTCCCTCCTGCCCTACCTATCCCTCATTTTCCACTTATATTTTTCAAATAACTGTTTTATGCATTTTGTGGTGCTCCTGTTCCTGGTACTGCCAACCTCACTATATAGGCTTTTTCTACCCCCAACCCACCAAGAGGTTAGTATTAGGATACCCATTCAACAGATAAGAAAACCGAGGCTCAGAGGATATTATAAGTCTTGCCCTGGGCTCAAGCAGCTAGACATACTGGAACGACAGTTGCCTAAATACTTCTGTGACTTCCTTTGCCTTTCCTACTCCCAGAAAAATTATCTTTGATTTATACTTGTTTCAGCCTTGTCAAAAGCAGTTTGGATATAGTGGTTTAACACATTTAAAAACATTTGGCAGATAGTTTGCTAATAGTTTCTGTCATTTCAAAGTTTCATGATATAATTATTTTCTTCATATTTAGTAATTTCATTCTGGAGAAGAAAAATTGATTCAAGATTATGGCCAAACTAGTTCATTAGATGATCCATACCAACTTCAGAGACATTTAAATATGATTTGTTGAAATCAATTCCAATTAATTGCCAGCATGATCTAGGTACAGACAGGCATTCTCCTCATGTTTGTAAAATATTTGGATTTTTTCCCAAATATACAAAGCTTGTATCTAGTAAGGTTGTCATTAATATACCCTAAAACACTTTGCTTTTGCAATGATGAAATTGGAGTAAATTTGGCATGGAAAATGAATATATTTCCCCTCATTGGTTTTAACAAAAGTTATCCTTAAACAAACAAACAAAACTCTGGACTGTAAACAGGACAAATACTTTTCATAGTATCTGACTATTATTGTATGAAACTATGAGACATATTATAAGTATATGAACTGTTACAAATTGAAAACACCTATGTATCTGATATTCAGATAAAGAAACAATACTAACAGAATTCCAAAAGCTGCCCTTGCACTCTGCCCCCTTCTGGTCACTACAATACCACCCCCTCCCTTCAGGGGTCATTGCTATGCTTGGTGAAATTCTTGTTTCTTCATTTATTTTTCATTATTATTCCTTTCCAGCCTTGTTGAGGTATAATTGGCAAAAATAAATTGAATTGATTTAGGTCAGCAATTTTCAATCTATTTTATTCCATGGCACACATAAACTAATCACTAAAATTCTATGGCACACCAAAAAATATATTTTTTGCTGATCTGACCAAAAAATAAGTATGATTTTGATTCATTCACACCAGAAAATTACTGTTGTATTGGTTGTTGTCATTGTTTTTTAATTTGACAATCTAAGGGAAAAGAGGTCAGTGCTCTGACTAAATAGTCAAGTATTACACGTTTTAAAAATTCTGTGGCACACCAGTTGAAAATGATGATTCAAGTTATATATTGTGATTTTTGTGAACCACATGGGAGATGATTTAATATACATATGCATTGTGAAATGATTGCCACAATAAGTTATTTAACACAATACCTCCCGTATTTGTCTTTTGTGTGTGTGTGTGTGTGTGTGTGTGTTTGTGAGTGGTGAGAACACTCAAGTTGCACATTTCCAGCACACAATGCATTGTTGTTTACGACGGTCGCCATACTATACACTGCCTGGAACTCAGTCATCGGATAACTGAATAAAGCTGTATCTCATGACCAGCACCTCCCCATGTGCCCGAACCCCAGCACCTGGCAGCCACCATTCTACTCTCAGGTTCTGTAAGTTTAAGTTTTTAAAATTCCACATGTAAGTGAGATTCTGGAGTATTTGTCTTTCTGCGTCTGGTTTATTTCACATCACGTAATGTTCTCCAGGTTCATTTATGTTGTCCCAGATGGAGTCTTCATTTCTTCACAGCAGTTCTAAACATTTGGAGACGAAATTCATCTTGGAGCAGCTACGGAAGCTGCCTGTCTACAAGAGGATAGAAGAAAGTCGTTGAGCCGGTGTATGGTAAATTGCCTGAAAGAAACACAATGACACACTTTTTCCTCCACTGCCTTGTCGCCCTAAGAAGTAGAACTGCAGCTCTATAGTTTGAGTCTTCATTGCATCCGAATTTTCTGGAGTGGGTATGCCATTAAAAAAGGGGGGTGGAGAGAATCTAAAGAACTCTTCCTTAAAACTGTAATAACCAAAAGAGGATCATGATGTTAATCTCATGAAAACTTTAGAAGCAATCTCAAGTCAACAAAGAGTATTACCTTAAATATTCAGGGAGCCCATGTTTTATATTAAATGTCTTATTAATTATATTGTTGTCCTTTTATTTTCATGTCTTACTGAACTTCTATGCAATGTTTTGGCAGTAAAAGTGTTGAGAAATTTTAAAAATGTGCAAATGAGGTTAATATTTTTTTTTCAAGGAGAAACACAGTAGTGTAGGTGGCTGTGGTCAGAGTTTTCTTAAGGGAAAATTGCTCTGGGAAAGTAGTTATGTTGAAACCAATCTGCTTCGTATCATGAAGAGGAATTTTTAAGTAGTGACATCTGTTTGACCTATCAGGTTGAAAATGCAAACACTCCAACCATGGATATTATAGCAAATTCTGTTCGCTACCAAAACCCCAATGGCTCTGTCCTGGTCTAATCAGAAAAAATATATATATTTTTGAATTTTTGGAAACAGAAAATAAAATTGCATTAATGATGCAACTTTATAAAGTAGATAAGCAATAAGAAAAAAGAAAAAAATCATCCCTAATTCCACTGCTCACAAATCACTCTGAAAATGTCACTCTATGTTTTGTTGTTTTCCTTCCACTTGTATGACATATATTTGTTAACAAGATAGAATAGTATTATAATATTGCCTTGTAACATGGTTTTTGTCATTTATTAATACATTTTAAGTATATTGTCACATCATTCATTATTTATTTGTAAAATACATTTTACTTTTAAGATGTGTTTTGATAAGCACACTGGTGAGATTTTTGTTAAGCATTTCATCTGTTTTATATGTGTGTGTATGAATGTATATATGTGCATGCATGTATATGAATTATTTGTATTACTTACCAATTTTTCCATTGGTATATTTCTCTTTATTATTATTTCCTATGGAATCAACATAGTAAATATTTCATTGTCATATATTCATAACTCAAAATTTCCAGTTTAAAATTTGTCTTTCAAGTCTGTTTATTTTTAAATTTACATTTAGAAATTTTTTCTTAATTTTTTCTTTAGTGTGATGCTTCAGTAAGATAGTGCCCAAAATATAATTATGTGAACTTTCAGCCATATTTTCCTTTCCTCTATGTGTGATTCAATTTTTTTTTTACATTTAGTCTTTAATCCTTACCTGGAATAAAATAACTTTTGAAAAATAGGAGAAATATTATTTATTTCAAAAATATCATCAATTTTTTAACATATTTATTGGGTAATTCATTTTCTCACCCTGATTTAGAATGAAATTTTTATCAACTACTAAATTCTTATAAGTACTTAGATCTATTTATAAGTTTTCTAGACTTATTTAATTTGTGTAATAATAATTTATCATTGCTATACTACTTTTAAATATTTTTTAGCTTGGGCCCTGGCTGGCATAGCTCAGTGGATTGAGCGCGGGCTGTGAACCAAAGCATCACAGGTTCGATTCCCTGTCAGGGCACATGCCTGAGTTGCAGGCCATGGCCCCCAGCAACCACACATTGATGTTTCTCTCTCTCTCTCTCTCCCTCCCTTCCTGCTCTAAAAATAAGTAAATAAAATCTTTAAAAATATATATATATTTTTTAGCTTGGTCATACATTTTACTTTCTGGTAGGGCATGTCTTCTGCTGCCTTAGTTCACGGGGCAGTATCCACTTCATTACTAGTGAAGGAACCTTGGGTCAGCACGCTTCCATTTTTCCTCTGAGACTTCAGCTTCCATTGCCATGTGTTTTACTTCTGCATGTTATACTTAACCCCACAAGATGTTGTTGTTATTTTTGCTTTAAACAATCACTAAACTAATTTTGCCCCACTTCTGAGAAAAAATCATTGTGAGATTCTCCTCAATGCCCTCTGTGTTAGGGGATATTGCTACTCTGGCTAAACGGAGTCCAGGAGAGATCAGATGGACTCCAGCACTCCAGGCAAACTGTAGGGCTCCACCTCGACAACCCCTTTACTCCACCACGTGACTGATGTACAAAGTAGAAAGGGAGATGGCATGAAGGGGAGGGAAGCCCAACGGGCATCCACCAATCCTTGGGTGGACCCAAGGAGTCAGTACCCAGTCAGGGGTGGTCACCAGGAGTTTCAGTGGTCAGAGGAAGCAAACTGGGAGAAGCTTATAGAGAAGTTTGAAGACAGAGGTGCCAAGTAGGTAACTCCAGGGAGAAGGTAAAGCATCTTTCTTCCTTCGCGACCAACCTCCCCACATCGTTTCACCACCAGCATGAAACAAGGAAAGGTGACTTTGAGTGGGAAGCGTCTGCTGCTTGCAGTCCGCAGTGGCTAGCAGCTCAGCCTCCTTTAACATCTGCACTCCACTGACACATCTCTACAGACCCCAGGGATGCCACAGAAAATGATTTAAAAATAACTCTCCTGAGGAATAACTCCTGAGTGAGGCGCCTAGGTTTTCGGTGATTTGGTACCTGCACTTTCCAGTCCTTCTTGTTGAATTCCCACTTTTGTTCTCTGCCTCTGTCCAACCACACAGAACTATCTCCAGGTCCCACTGTGCACTTCGCCATTTGTGTCTCTCTCTCTCCAGAACAATGCTGTCCTCGTGTCTACTAGGCAAACATTTACTCATTTTGGGAATCTGCCACACTTCCTTGGATTAGACTATCTGAGCACATGTGTAGCACAGACGCTTCTGTGTGCAGGTGCTGCACACCAGTTACATTGTGAACTGAGATCAGGGAGCCAATCTGGGGTTATGGTTTGTCTTTGTATCCTATCGACTAGCACACAGTACTGGACACATAGTCATAATAGATCCTACAGGAAAGTTTCAGTTAGCTGCAGCTTTATAATGTAGTGACTTAAAACAAAAATACATTTATGTGTCTCATAATTATTTAAGTTGCTGGGTAGTTCTGCTGACCTGGCTGGATTTGGCTGATCTCAGAGGCCTTGCTCATGTGTCCATCTGTGGTCAGCTGGCTGGTTCGAGATGGCCTGAGCTGAAGTGGCTCATCTCTATGGATGTGGGCTCTTCTTAGCAGTATCCAGAAAGATGCAGTATAAATAAATGCAGGAGGCTTCTTGAGCACTAGGCTCTCAACTGGCATAATGCCATCTCTGTCATATTCTATATATAAAATAATAATAATAATAATGATAATAATTCACAGGGCCAGCCCTGCTTTATGGAGCAGGGAGAAGAAATGAACAATCAGTAACATTTTTGCAATTATTTTGTAAGTAAAAGTATTGGCTATATTTAACAACTATGTCAGTATTCTGTAGTACTACTTAATTACCTAAGGTTGTCCTAAAGATGTGGGTGAGATACAGATTAGATACATGACTTTTTTAAAAATATAATTTAAATACAAAGGAAAACAAGAAAGTTCATTTAAAAATCTTACTATATGATCTGTCTGCTCCAAAAGATAAATCATTAAAACAATGGTACCAGTAATCTCAAATCCCACTTAGTAGGTTTACCTGGGTGTGCTTAGGAATCAGGCTTAAATGTTCCTCAGAGGACATTGGAGTCTTTCGTTCCACAAATGCAGGGAACCTCAAACCACTGCACCTAACAGCGTGACAAGGATGTGTGGAAGGAGTTGGCACTGCAATTTCTGGGCCATTTCAAGGGACACTGGTTTTTCAAAACAATCTTTGTTTCTCTTTTCCTGAATATCATAACAATCTTAACCTAAGCACCAAGGAATACAATGCTTTGAAATTACAAGTCTTATATCTAAAGTATAAAAATAGAACTATTCAGTTTGAAGTGGAATTGAAAAGTGTTCCCCTGGCTGCTCTGACAAGCTTATGGACTCTATCTTTTAATTTACATAAAATAAAAAATGTTTAGCATAATATTGTTCTACAGTATAAAATAAATCTTTTCCCAATCTCAGTTCTTTTACAATCTGAACATCAAACTGAAAATTGACCGTTTAGAACATTGACCTGAAAGAAATCATTTGGCAAAATAACATAGAAAAAGGCTTGCTTTTAAGGTTAAATATCCTCTTAAAAATGGAACAAAGAACAAAATGCTTTAAAAATAGACATTATAGCAAAAAGGTATAAGGAGGAAAAGTAAAAAATATGTTGCAATTCTTAGATTTTTAAGTATTGGGAGAAATGTACTTTATAAGGAAGAATGTCAGTAAGTATCACATTCTAATCAATTTTTGTTCATTTTGCCCCTGAAATGACTGTCAACTAGATCTATTTAGTTTTGTACTCACTTTTGAAAAACAAGATTGATGGAGTCAGTTACTGAAACACATGGGAAGAGGGGCTGGAAGAAGAAGAGGCTGCTGAGCTGTCAGAATTGTGGCAGTTCGATGCCAGGAACGACAAGTCAGTACAGCTGTGAGACAATGCCTAGCAGTGGTAGAGAAGTGGGCGGAGGCGTCGTGTGAAGGAAGTAGTTGTCAAACCAAGTTGTCCAACCAACTATCAAGTCGGTGCGTGGGAAAGCAAACACAGGTCTTCTGGAAAGCTGCTAACATTCAACTAATTATTCTGGGAGGTGCAGAACACAAAATAAGTTCTCCATTTTATGGGAAGGCCAGTTCTCAAGCTTAGAGAGACTGTAGGGCAACACCAAGAACAGGGTCCAGACTCACAGGGTTTGAGAACTGTCAGACATCGGTCAAGGCCTTTGGTCCTTCAGGTGACTTACTCCCGCATAAGGTTAGACAGCCCTGGATTTCCAGACCTCGGTGAAAGGTAAAGTGGAAACTGGAAAAGGCTTAGGAAACATTTACAGGAGTAGGAGATGAGAAAACTCTCAACGACTCAGACATAAGGAGCCAGTCAAGGTCAACAACTTAGAAAAGCTTGTTCATAGGACCCCATTCAAGTTTTGTGGGCCCTTAAGCTTATACAGTTGGGAGATGTGCTTCTCTTTAAAAAAAAATACAAATACAAAATAATATCTGAATATAAATATTAATTTAGAATGTCAAAGGAAAAGTCAACGAATGTTTGGAGTCTTAAAGATTCATATTTTTTTCTGAAATGTTTTAGTCAATTTACCAAAAATGTTTCCTTAATTATATTTCCTGGCTTCCTCCTCCTGCCTACAATATGCTACACCTTCTGGCAACTCCTAAATCCCAGAGGGTCCATGAAAGAGAAGAGATGTGAAGCTAAATCATGGTCTTCACTGGAAATCCATCTTGTGATTCAACAAAATGCTGACCGTCGATGACCTGATTTGTGCTTCAAACTGGCTGTCAATGAAGTTCCATGTACTATTAACACTGTGGAATTCTAGATCTCAAAAACTAGAAATTTAGCCATTAAGGGGTCATCTAGACTAAAACTAGTATTTTTCATACCAGTAAACTGAACCTCAGAGAGTTAGGGAATTACTGAGGATGCCAAGCCAGCCCCCTTGCCTGCCGGTCTTTGCAATGCACTGCCCACTGCCCACTGCCCACTGCCCACTGTCTCTCCAACCAGAACTGGAGTGATTTACCCCATTTTGATCAATGAAAAGGTTGAGGGAATGGGCACACACAAACAGATTTTGTACTCCCTTCCTCCTGAGCATTATAATTCAGCAAAGCAGGGCAACAAGCATGGGTGACAAATGATTTTAGGTCAGTAGATCTGGCAACACAACAGAGATACATCTTTGTAAAGTATTCAGTGCTAAGGTGTTACTCCTATTAATACTGATTCCTATGAATAGAAACATTTGGATTCATTGTATACTGTATTCTATAAAAGTATCATTCAAAAGATTGAATATCACGGCTCCATGTCTCTCTCTGGATAGGCTGCCCCAGCTTTCTGCCATTATCACATTATCTCTCTGTTGCTGTATGATTTTCAGTTAGCCTGACACGGCTGAGTTCCGTCTTCAGGATTAATAAACTGCATTTATTTCTAAAGCTCTTCAAGCAAAGTGGTTTTACTTCAGACTTGGTTCCGGAAGATCTGCGCCTCATCACACTCCACATCTGCCTTCCATTCACTGTAATGAAGTTATTTGCTGATGTCATTCCTCATTTGGCTCACAAATGCCGACCTCTGGAGGTAGTTTCTTACACTCATCATCTCAGAATGAAAGAAGTGGCTTCAAGTGTCTTGTCTGGGGATACTCTGTGCCTGTCGGGTCTGAATAGGTAACTGCAGGTTTCTGGGCAGTGATGATGGTGGAATGTCAGAAGAGCAGTTTTTTCTTTGTTTGTTTTTTACTTTGCCTTCTCCAGCTCCTACGAATGTGAACTGCTAGTGGACATCTTCTGCAGATCTATTCCGGAGTCCACGTCCACTGTTTAGGGTTCCATGAATGAGTGTCCACGTCCCAGCACTTACGTCCCTGACACAGGCTCTACTAACTCTTGGATCCTGCTTGGAACCCCAGTCCCCTGTTGATGTGACACTGTGTCTTGTTACTTATTTGATAATAATGTGGGGGGATTTCCATAGGAAGTCTGTGGTAGGCTTATGCAGTTTGTGCTGTTCTTATTACATTCCTGAGCTACCCACTTATGTTTATTCGACAAATATTAAGTAACTCCCAGATGTTAGGTACCGTATTAGATACAACGACAAGCAAAACATGCATTGTGTACATGAGATTAATGTCTAGGCTTTCTTCCTACTTGTCAACTGTCAGTACAAATTATCAACTAATAAACACTCGAGGAAGCATGATACATTTATACTTCCTATTTCTATAAACACGATGTATTTGGGTTTCCTTTATGTTCTATTGCTATAGGATTGACAGATGACCTTTTTCATTTAGACCTGCACGGTTGAATACTCCGGATCTCTGTGAATTAATAAAAAATGTATGGTACATCTGCCCTCGTCTCTGTGAGAAGCAGATAAATCACTGTTGCATAGCCTGAGCCGATTACTATAGGTGATTTCGAGGAGAGAACAGAGGTTAATCAAGGGAAAAATTTTTCTAGAGGAGTTATAAACCTTTATTTTATACTCATAAGATTAAACTTGATAATGCAGCACAAAATAAAAATGAATAGGGGAAGGCTACCAGTTACCTAGGGAACTCACAAACCGGACTAAGCTGCACAGAAGCTTGGTATTAGTCGGTGGCATCCTTGGAAACAGAAAAGTATAGAGAGTTGGGAGTAAGGGAGGTCATTTGAGACTACCCTGGTGAAAGAACACAGGTGGGCACACTGCAGAGAAAAGCAGGATGAGCAGGGATGAAAGGCAGAGGGTGTGGGGTGTTCTTGCACTTCACAGATTTTCTCCATACCCTTCCATTGAGCTCTGGAAGATTCCTCCAGCCCCACCCCACAACCTACTAACCCCTTGTGTAAATCCCCCTTTACTTAAAAGGCAGCAGTGAATTTCTCTTTCTTGCAAATTTCCCTGTGTTTGCTTTTGATACCTGACACAATATCGCCTCAAACTCACCATGTATACACAGGGAACTCAAAGTTAATGGTGACTGAAGTATGAAATTGTTATTGGCTTCCTCTTAGTGCCAGCATTTCAGGGAGTGATTATAGACTGCCAGGAAATGAAGAGGTCCTTACGCACGTTCAGTCAATGAAAGAACTACGAAGAGCGCAAACGTTCCCCATGTCCCGAGCTACGACTGAATGGAAAGCAACAGCAGCTCATCACGCTCTCAGCTGCCTGTCTCCGGCACCCTCGTAAATGCATTTCCCGGAGCAGCTGGAGAAACAACTGGGACACAGGCAGATTAGTGAGCACTCATCCGCGTTCCCTGCTGCCAAGGTGAATCTTCCCAAGTCCTGATTATGTTTATTTAAGGGAAACATCTGCCAATAAAAAGGAGACATGTTTATGGTCACGGCAGCCCCACGGCTTCTGTTCTCGGAATCATAGTAACACTGACGCTGGCTGGATGGCTGTATCCTTGGGCATTTTGTTATGTTCTTTTTATTATCGTTACGCAGTCATAAACCCTGCACAGCGAACTTGGGCTACTGAGAGGGCTAGCAGCTCTAGCAATACAAGAGCTGACTGTTGCCTTTCCTGTTGAGAAATGCTGATGGAGGGGAAGCACTCAGGAAGCAACTGCGTCCACTAACGTAAACCAAGCTTGGATGCTTCTTTCCAGAGCTTCGACACTACGCAGCGATGAGCCAGCTGAGAACTGTGAGAACTCTGCATATTCTCACAGATACGAACAGCCTGAGTGTGAACTGTTTTATTTTTTCAATTTTCTAGGAATAGTCATAAATAAGAGGCTGCCCATTATCTTGGGATAGAACTGTGAAAGATATGTAAATAGACTTCAGCAGTATTTCCTGGGTAGGACTGTCTCTATTATCCTACTCATAAATTTATTTGGGAAAAAATATGGACTATTATAAAAACATAAAACTTGAGGCCCTTCATGTGTCCATTCAACAAATACTTTAGGCCCCATTCTGTAGAGGGCACAAATCCCAGTTACAACACGTTGATGGATGAATGGAAGTGAACCCATTGGGCAGAAGGAACAGGAGACACATGTTACTACTGCTGTGCAGAGAAAAATTAGCAGTCTCTAGAATACACATGGAGTAATGATATACTGAGCACAGACTGGACTGGAAGGACTCTACTAAATAGAGAATAATTTGGGGCTTGAATACATTGCAAGAGATTTATATCATCAAAATGAATCAGTATAAAAGTTGGAGTTACATAGGATGCTACAGTTTCTAAGAAACGGGAACCGAGTCTGTAATCAACACCACTGAAGAAAACTGGTTGCAGAGTATGTAAGTAGTTTTATCTTTCCCATTTTTAAGGGGAATACATATCTCCTGTTTAAATGCCCCACACAACTGATATTACTTGCAGTTTTTCAGAACAAAAAGCTAGCTTATTTTGAAAATGTGGCACATAATTAATTTCCCAGCAGACACTTTAACTAGCTGGCGTTTTTGGGGAAATGAGTACACATAAACACTCAGTATGGCCCATTCAGTACAAACCCTGTCCCAGAACAGGTATTTGCAGTGGTGTTTGTCCATGAATCAACACAATACAAAGCCAGCACAAACAACACATTGCAAACAGAAAGGTTTCAATAGCATCAAAGGAGTTCAGGGTCATGGTGACATTATCAGCAGAAAGAGGAGTGAGGGCTAGCCACCTCTGCATCGTCTGGTTCAGCAGCTTGTGAGTATTCCTTTGCATGTTTATTCATCTTTTGATTCTTAATATAAAAAACTTAAACACACACACTTATCCCTTACCCTATTCCATTCTTCTAAAAATTTTTCACTCTTCTTGTTTCTGAAAATAGTGCTATCTCTCATCCTTGAACATCTATCAAGTTCTCCCCCCCACCCCACCCATAAAGGACATCACTTAATGGAATTAGTTCTCTTTGATTTAGCTCATACATAAGTTTTATTTTATTCCTACTTTATTTTTGAAATATTAAGTGGCTGTACAAAAGTCCAGGATCTGATGTGTTGTTTTATGTGGATACTTTCCAGATTAAATAATATTTTTGGAACTTTCTTTAATAAAGCATATCTTCTGGAATTATTGCATTTCCTAGTAGAAACTGCATTTTCTCAACCACTTTTGTATTTTTTCACAACAAATAAAAATGTACTATGATCAGAAAATGATTTTTTTTTCTAAAAATTGACCAAATATTACAAAGCTTCTTAAAATTTTGTTTTCAAAAATTTCACCTGGAAGAAATAAACTTTTAGAACTATGAGAAAGAGAGTGAAAAAAATTCATTGAGAGTGTCAGGAAAGACAGGTCCAGGTATGAGGAAAAGCTTGGAGGTCTGCATGATTCACAAAAGCACCAATAAATCAATCAGTCTAAAATACAGGCAGAATATTGAGAAGAATCCAAGAAATGAAGACATTCACAACAGAATCTAGAATAGTAACTGATATTTACTGTGCAGTTACTATGTGCCAAGTCCTGTGCATAAATTATTTAATTTTCTTTCAATTGTGTAAAGTGGGTACTATCATTGTGCTTATTTCATAGCTATTAAATTGAGGAAGAGGGCAATTTGCCCAATTCACCACAGCTCAAGAAATCAAAATTCTGCTGCCCGCCCACATGGCCATCGTGCCACTATGCCAGCTGGCAAAAGGAAGTCCAGGGCCAGATCCAAAGTGCTGTACCACTATGCAATTTTTTTTGCAGCTTTAGGTATACAGGGAAAATTACCCATTCACACAGATATTAAATAGTTCCTCCCCCTTCCAGAAACACAGTAGTACGATTAAACAACATTGTTATGACTTTGATTTATCTCTAAACATAAATTGTCGCTGTAGGATGTGTTGAATAAGAAAACTCATAAGCAAAGTTCTTTTTCTCATATATATTTTCCCCCTTCTCAGCTGCACCCGAGGTGCAGAAAGTGGAGTTAATTGCATTACTTTGTATCTGGTGCCCTGGTGGCATTAGTCTTTCTAAGGCCTCTCTCTTTTATTTTGCTTATCATAGCTCATCACCACTCCCATTCCATTGCAAATGCATTGAATGAATGTCTTAGGACAAAGACAAATCCTGAACAGATGCGTGGGAATGCTTCCTGAATGAATCTGTCACTGGGTAGACCTCATTTTTTTCCTCTATGGAAGGCTGGATTGAGTTCCAGGATGTTTGAAGCTAGTTTGCCTTCTCACCAGACATAAGGAAGACTCACATTCTCTTCTGTGCTTGACAGATTTTACTTTCTGCCTCTGTCTCACTTGATGCATCGAAAGGAATTATTCCATTGTTTTGATTGCTAGTGTTAGCACTCATCATTCCATATACTTGCTGGCCACTCAAACGTGCACCCATTTTTCTACTGGGTGTTCTCTTTTTGTCCTGAGCTAGTTTCCAACTCTAGCGTCATAAATATATTCTTCTTTATTTTCTTCTAGTGTTTTTATGGTATTAGTCTTTTTCTCATAGTATTGGTCTTTAATGAATTTCTGGGAAAATATTTTCAGGGGGTAGTGAATTTATAGTTGATTTGAGAAAAGTGATGAATGTTATTTTACAATGCTAGATTATGCCAAACATTAACAATGTTTATCTCTATATTATTCAGGGTTTTTTTTTTTTTTGGTCTTTTGATAGAATTTTGACGTGGATTTTACTTATTGTTTATTATATGTTGTAACATTCAACAGAGAAGTATACACATGTTCTGTGAATAGCTCAATGAATTATCATGAAGAGATCACATCCTTGCAATCACCACCTAGATATAAAACAGGAATATTAACAGCACCTTCAGGAAAACTTTCTCCTCCCCAAATTAGATGTTATTTTGATTTCTAAGATTCCAGCTTAGTTTTTCTGATTTTTAGAGTTTATATAAATGGAATCATATCAAATACAGTTTTGTGTCTTTTATCTTTTACCATTACATTGGTCAGATTCATCTATGTTATTTCATGTAACAGTATATAACTGCTTTGTGGAATAACAGTTTAATTTTGTCTAAATTTTTTTGTCCTCTTGGACAGTTGGGTTTCCAGTTTAAGGCTACTATGAAAAAAATCTACTTTGTACACATCTTTTGATGAAATTGCTGTAATGTAAATATTCATATGTTCAGCTTTAGTCAAGAATGTCATGCAATTTTCAAAAGTAATGGTAACAATTTCCTTTCACACCAACAGTGAAGCATTCTATTTGCTGCACATTCTCACCAGCCCGTGGTATGACCAGTCTTTCTTCTTGGTATGTCCTTCTTTATGCATCACGGCAAGGGGAACATGGTGTTCTTTTGCCCCTTTAATTGAACATGCTAACTTGGGTGACTTGGCTAATGTGGTATTTGCCAACATCCACTTCAAATTTAATAGTTTCCCTTTGCTATTAGTAAGTAATTAGGGATTGATAATTTGAAGATGTGTAAATATCCCCTTTTCCTCATCCACCTTTCATCCACTAGTATTTGCATCCACTGATCATTTTCTAACCACATTTTCTACTATATTTATTAATATAAATGTATGGTGGGACCCTGGCTGGCGTAGCTCAGTGGATTGAGCGTAGGCTGTGAACCAAAGCATCGCAGGTTCGATTCCTAGTCAGGGCACATGCCTGGGTTGCAGGCCATGGCTCCCAGCAACCACACATTGATGTTTCTCTCTCTCTCTCTTTCTCCCTCCCTTCCCTCTCTGAAAAAATAAATAAATAAAATCTTAAAAAAAAAATGTATAGTGGGCTCTGTGTTGGAAAGTAGGCTTCTGCCCTTTTAGGACATGCTCTTAAGAGTTCATTTATTAGAAATGAACTATAACTTACTTTTATGCCCTAGCATATCATCTATCTTGTGAACATTCTATGTGCACTTGAACTTTATAGAATGAAAATTTATGTTTCAATACAGCAGTTATTTTAAAGATTTCATTCATAATATACATCAGCTGTCTCAGTGCAGGCAGTGAGAACGTGTCCACAACTGTGGCCTCTCTCATATTTGCCCCTCTGCCTTTTCATCTTCAGTGGTATTTCTCACTTTTTTAAGATTCCCATGGTGTGTTTGTCGAAATTACGTATTCTTGCTACCTCTCTTCATATATCCCGACCCTTTGGATTTTGGAGAAAGTTCAAGAATTAACATAAAAAACAAGGCAATTTCAATGTGAGTGGTTGGGAAACACTGCCTATGCCATGGCTTCACTCACTCTGGTGTTTGAACTAATGTCCGTGTGTCTGTCTTTGCTGAATGCTTGGTCTTTTTGCACTAGAGATTTCAACTAGTGGGCTGTTCAAATAGGGTACCATAGACTCATGGTAGCACCAATAGCTATTTTACTGCAATTCAAACCCTAAAGTTTAAATCTCAATTTACAAAGGCATTTTTCTTGCTTTGGGTTTGAATATAATAAATAGCTAGATTACCTAACAATCAGAAAGTTCAAAGCACATGGTTCACAAAGCAATAACATATTTAAATGAAAGGAAGGCCTACCAGATCAGGAAATAAGCAGCATTCTAAATCCAGATCCCCTATCTTATGGTGCTAGTCTTTCCCAATGCCAACTGTATGGTACAGTATGGTACAGGTGTGACATCAGGTTGTTTCCTGCTGAATCATCTTCCATGTGGTGGAAAGTTGGTAGGGTCAATAGGAAGGCATCTATTCCTTCAGGGATGTTAATATTTTTACATGCACCAATTTTCATAAAAGGTAATTTACCTGCTTTACTAATTCTTCATTAAACTTTTGATTTTTCACCCAACTCCTTCAGTTGCTGAGTAAATTGATGTGTCTGTTTAAATGGTACAGGCTTTGGAAGAACAGACGTTTAGCTCTATTTTAATTGCATAGAACTTTCTTTTTCATCCTTTTTATTTTTTAGAAAGCCAGTTTGTGCTAGTTGTGGAAACAATTATCCGACACACAGCTTTAAAAAATCTATTAGAACAATCTCCTGGGAAAGTCAAAAGCCAAGCAGGATTAGCTTTCCAAGAGGGAGAACAGTTGTTTAAACTCAAATGTCCCACAATCCGACAAATTTCTAAGGTCTATTTTTAGCATAAATTCAGCTATTTTGTTTTCTCCTACAACTGAGTGAGAACATTAAAATGATTAACATTGCCCTAAATCACTGCACTATCTCATGTTAGAAAGACAGGAATTAGACTATGTACATAAGGGAACGGAAAAAAGCTGTGAAATTCTAATTTTCACCTCATTTTTCCTGGAGTATTTTCTCAAATGCTTTTTCCTTGAATATTTCATGTGATACAGTAGTAAAAAGTAGACTAGATAATATCAGGGAAAAGTAAAATCAATGTTGCCCTTTAAAATCAATCTAAAGGCTTTGTTATCTCTCTCAATTCTTTTTTAATAAAATAATTATATAATAATAATAATTATATTATCATTGTTATTATCATCATTATGATTTTATTATAAACACCTGCTTCAGTTCTAAGATCACTGAAATGTAGAAAGCAAGGTATTAAAAGAGACTTCATTTGAAAATGTTCTAAATATTTCTCCCAATGTAACTGAGTATTAGAAGACCAGTTAACAATGGGGACTTGGTTTCTTTAACTATAAAATGGATTGAATGTAAGGTCATTATAAATATAGTCATTGATAAAAGAAGCAGATATAATATCCAAACATACTTTAAAGTAACAAAATAGAATCTATCATAGGAAATAATTGGTGTGTTAATAGATAACATGATCTATAGGCCTAAATAATTAGAATCTTAAATAAATCAGCTTCTATGAGCTTCAGTTTCTTTGTTGTCAAACATAAAATGAGTTGGACTAAATCAGATGTTCTTCACCTGGGTTGCGATTTGTGGCCTCAGAGGAACGAAGTGACCCCAGTACCGTGTGAAAACTTCTGAATGCGTGAGCAATTGTTGAGCAGAGTACACATAGCTTTCTTTTTGGATTCTCACAGCATCCAAACTAAGAACACAGCGAATGATCCCAATGTCGCTATTGCTCTGACACCCTAAGGACTGTATGACTTTCAACTCCATTTGGGTTCTGATTAAGAAAAAGACTTCCTTTTTAGTTGTACTTACAGTCCAAGTGATTTTATATTCTAAAATCTAAATTGCCCTTTACCCATCCTTATAAAACAAAGAAAATAATAAGCCTTTCATAACCAGGATATTCTGGAAATCAATTGTCATGAAGTTCCTGAGACATGCCTTTTGTCTAAAAAGACAACCCAAGTTGATTACGAATTCCATTTACATGAAGACATAATGTCCATAAAAGGAAAACCATTGCTTTTATATGCAGTAGGATTTGTCGTGAAGAACAGATGGAATGTAACCCAGAAGCAGGTGGGTTGTGTATACATTTGTTATGTAAAAAGAGGCAAAAGCTTTGGCTTAATGAGAAAGTCATCTTCAGTTAAGAGCGTGGGAGGACATTTTTCCATGGAAACAAAGGCATAATTATGAAATACTAAAGCTGTCAAGATAGAAGTTGCTTTAACAACTATGTTGAGCTTTTGTCTTGGTGTCTGAAGAAGGGGAGAGTGCAGAGATAAAGCAGAGACAAAGCAAGAAGCACCCTAAGCAGGGTATCAACCAAATGGGGTAAAATGTTGACATCTGGGAAACACACTTTTGGCTTAGTCAATTCTATTCTTTTAAATTCCTCTTCTTGTGAATTGTCTCGTGTGACAAGACACAGACCTTAGGCATATAATAAATTCAACTGCTGATTTTTCATTCCCAGAGTATAAGGATTTTTGTACGAACATTCTGGGGCTAATCTGTTATGAATGTCCTACGAAATTGCTCCAGTTCTTTAGACTCTTGAAGAGATTCGTTCCTTATGCTGTTTTTATTTTTTTCCTAGCCTGTTTTACTATTTTTGACTTTGGAACTGCGTGTGCATTCAAGTCAAGGTGCTGTACAAGAAAGAGAAGGAAAGGGAGATTATTCCTTCTGGCTGGATCCAAATGACTTAAATTATGAATGAAGTAGAGGTGTGTTGGCACAAGTGGGTCATATCAAACCAGACGAAACATAATCTATTGCCTACTAATGTGCATGCATATCCTTTAATATGGATGTAAGTGCTTTCCAGAAAAAGGAGGCTGAAAAGCAACCTCAGGTGATGCGGGAAGAAGATGCTAAAGCTGGACAGTACAGATGCTGACATACAAGCAACTGAGAGTTTTTAGAAGCGTGTGCATTCACTTTGTCCCTGTCTGTGCATCAGAAATTCAAAGATAAAACAAAACCACTGCCCCAAGGAGCTAACTAGCTTTGTGGATGGGGAAGGTCAAAACAAAAAAAATGGCTATAAAATATGAGATGGAAGATTTTCAAAATGGTATGACAGATTAGAAGTACATAACTTTCAAAAGAAGACTGATGAAATGTTATATTCTTAAAATTGAGGGAATACTACTAATTTCCAATAGACAGATCACAGGCACTCTACCTATCCTCAGAGACTATTTAGGTGACTACGGAAAGCAGTTTCACTCTGAAGTCAAGTGGCTGCCCTGGGTTTGAAAGATTTTCATAGAACTTGGTTATTCCAGGCATTTAAAAGAAACAAAAAGAAAAACTGAGTCTTGTAGTAGAGGCTGCAAAGTACAAGTGAACTAACAAGAAAATGAAGTCGAGGAATCAATGATTGGAGGGACAAGGAGAACAAGCCTGGAAGAGATTTTTTTACACATGTAAACCTTTTAAGCAAAGGGAGGAACCAAAGGCTGTGTGTCTATCATTTATCACTTGTGTACAAATTGTATCCTTAGCATCCCTCCCTCTGAGGGTAAAAATAGTCATGCACATAAATTGACTGGCTCTGTGTCATTCCTTAGTAACCCTGTGAGAGAGGGACACCTTCAAAAAAGAGAAAGGAGAAAGACACCAACATCTGGGGCCTAATACTACCAGAGCCAACATAACCTCGACATTTTAGCACTAAATAGACATCATGGCAATGACGAAGGAAAGAGAGGGATTTATGTCTGATTTTTCAGAAGAAAGATATGCAAGAGCTATGTCGTGAGAACTCAACTAGAGGAAATTAAGTTTGAGAACTTGTTTAATAACGAGGATCAGGGAAAATGGAGGTTCGAGTTTGTAAGGCTCTAAACTCTAAGAAACAGAAGAAGTAAACTGTAATTTGTTTTCTGCACAAGAGAGGAGGTTTTGAGTATATCACAAATTACCTTTAGGAAAATTTAATATTTTATGTCTCTCCCTTCACTCTTCAACAATTCTTGAGAAACTCTCATTTTTAAGAGGCAGCAGGCTTATATATTCTTTGCTTTTCGCCGGAATACAAACAGCACTAGTAGATAGGCTAAGGACAGGCACATATGGCTTCTTGATCACTACACTATGACATTAGTGATCTTGCAATGGTTGATTGGTCTTGGTTATCTAGGGTTATCCCCCACCCCCTCAAACCCACTCCTTCATCCTCTTATGATCTTATCCCCCTTATGAACTGATCTCCTTCTCTACTTACCCAGATAGCCAGATGGTCTGCACGTGGACAAGCATTCACTCTATGTGAGCTAAAATGCAGAATTAGAAAAGTTAACAAATCCATGAAATCTTTATAAACAAAGGAGGTCAGAATTCAAGACAATTGTCCAAATTTTGTGATCCAGACAGTTAAAGTTCAAGAGCTCAATTTATAAAACCAAGAAAAATTTTACAAATCAAGACAAGTCCAAATACAGGAAGAAAAAAAGCTGGGGCTGTCATCTGCAGAATTCTAACAAAGAAGTAGGCCACAAAAAACTCTGGATTTTTTTTTAAGTACCTGGCTTGCCTCTGATTTATGTAAGAAAGGAAGAATAGGAAGGAGAGGACAGGATCGGTGATCACTTTACCTATGGCGGTTGGGGGAGGGGAGCATTGGGATCTGACTGTTAAGAAAGGGCAGATGCGTGAAAATCTATAAACGGAGAATTTCCAAAAGAAGACACTGTGTGTGGTGTCATCTTAAAATTGAGAACAAGCTTGGTGTGCTCCAGGAAGTCAGAATGGCTGGACGACAGTGATTACAACTTAGGACACTAACTTTTAATTTGCAAAATTATGATAATTAAAGATTGACTTTTTGGTATATAGCACTTCAATAGTTTCTAGTTTTTTCTTACTGGGGGACCTCTGTATAACGTGACCAAACTTCCAGCTTACTAGAAAGAACACAATTGAAAAAGATGCATTGAAGTTGAAGTTGGTCAAACCCCAGTCAAACTAGTTTGCTATTTTACTTCTGTTTAATATATATTTATATTGGAGAAATTCCAAAATGTGCACACTAGTGAAAATTGGTTGAAATAATTTGAGTAACTCAAACTTCCTTTCTTTGTGTCTTTACTTAGCATGGATGATTTCAAGAATTTGCCTGACATACTAGTAACTTTCCAAATGCACATCTTGGCTATTGTGAATAGTACTACAAGAAATGTGGGAATGAATATATCTCTTCAAGATCCTGATTTCAATTCTTTTGGATAAATACCCAGAATTAAAATTGCTTAATCATATGGTAGTATTACTTGCAAGTTTTTGAGAAACCTCCATATTGTTTTCAACAGTGGGGGCACCATTTTCATTTCCACCAGGAGTGTACAAGGCTTCTGATTTCTCCACAACCTCACTAGTAGTTGTTAGTTTTTGGTAATGCTGAACAAGTTGTTACTGCCATCTGTGCTATAGTTTTTCCCATTGCCTAGTTTGATCTATACAAAATAGCGCTCTAAATTTGGAGGATTTTGTTTCTTTCTCTAGCCAAAGCGTTATTTATTGTTAATATTTTCAGAGCACTTAAATCCATCTTTCATGTGAGAGACAATTAATATCAGATTCTGATAATTGACCATGGTTTTTGTGTATGTGATGATATGATTCACAAATCAGCTAATCAGTGGACAGAAAAACAGTGTGAATCTTAGTGTTAAAGAACCCAGTGCCCAGAAACCAATGGTTTGTAGTTTAAATGAAATCAAGTTTACATGTCAATAACATCTGGTAAATTATTAATTGGTTTATCTGTTCAGTAAGGAAGGTCATATGAAAATGGCATTTGTCATAATACCAAGTTTATCTAGATTAAGGACTTCACATTCTCTTTTGCATTTTATTTTCTTCATTCTTTACTGGTGTAAATTACCAAATGGTATGGGGGGAACTTAAGTAATATTCTTTAACTTTAATTCAAGTCAAAAATGAGAACTTACCATATAAGGACCAAAAAGCATGACATATTTCTAGCAATGCATAGGTATTTCGCTCAAAATACAACCATAGCAAAAAATAACAATGTTCTGCTCAATCCATAAGGCAGATGAGAAATCTGGGCGAGGAGCAGCTTTTCATTTTCCAGAACCAAGACAAAAACATAGGGTGATGGTCAATTTTAAGTGTCAACCTGACTAAGCTAAAGCCCAGATGAAGAGCTGGGGAAACACTGTTTCTGGAGACATCTATGAGGGTGTCTCCACAAGAGAGTAGCATTTGAATAGTAGAGTGAGTAAAGATCACTCTCAACAACCTGGATGGACACCATCCAGTCTGTTGAGGGCTTTAAATGAAAGAAAAAGGCAGAGGAATGGCAAATTAGTAGTCGTCTTTTATCTTCCCTGCCTCGGAACATAGGTCCTCCGACCCTCAGGCCTTTGGACTTGCACTGAAATTGCATTGACTTTCCTGGTTCTCCACCTTGCAGAAGGCAGATCTTGGGCCTTCTTGGCCTTCTTAATCGCATGAAGCAATTCCTGTAATAAATCTCTGATTAGTTCTATCTTTTTGGAGAATATAATCTGATACATGCAGTAAACTAGATTTGTTATTTTTCCTGCTTTCACATTAGCCATCTATAGCCAGAGGCAAAGCAATATTTTAACATACTCACTGCTTGTCTACACCATTTTAAAGCTTGTCAATGAACTTTGTTTTATATTTTAGGAGCTCACCACAGTGAGAGACCGAGGTAGCTTGCTTTTTGTGTGCGGTCAGCAGAGGCTGTGAGGGGCAGCTTCAACAGACACCTACTCCCAGTGGCCTCATCGTATGCTGAGGACACCAGGACACTCAAGGCCTCCATGTTTCTTCTCACATTCTCACATTCATACATAAATACACATCATTTTACAATCAATGTGGCTGTGCTTGGTGGTACGCAGGGCTTTGTGTGTGTGTGTGTGTGTGTGTGTGTGTGGTTGTGTTTAACACCCCTACTTAAAGTGAAAGCTGGACTGTCAATCCAGCTGTCTTGAGCAATTTGCTTCTACAGATCAAAAAATAATAATTTTCAAGTTAATTTAAGGGAAATTAACATTATGGTTTAGAGTGAAACAGAACTTTCAAGATTTTCAACAGCATTGTTTCTTCTATGACTCTTTGTATGAGGCAGTCTGATCATCAGCAGCAAAATGTCTCCAATGAGGAAACCAGATCAAGAGGTCAAAGACTGCTCCTCAATCACGTAACGCAGACAGAGGGCTGGAGCGAAGATCAGAAAACCTGGCACTCAGTACTTCCGTATCTTCCACCCAAGAATCTTGTGTTTTGGAAGCAACAACATTTGACTTCATATGAGTCACACCACCAAAGTGCCTAAAACCTGGAAGAAGATAAGGACTAGCAACTTTTAAATAAATCATGTCCCAGAAAAAAATATAGCCACATTTTGTCAAACTATCAAATAGTTGGCAGCTCTTTGTTTCCTTTTATGTTTTTTCTTGCTGGAGTTCACTTTCAGGTTAAGAAGAAAGATTCTGAAGAGGTTATACTCCTAAAACTATGTTCCTACTCAGAACTACTGCCAATAGAATTATTCGAGAAGTGGCAGTCAAGTACAGTTCTAGTTGGGAATAGAGGATACCCAAATGTGTGAACTGTGCCGGTTGGTTTCAATAAACTGGGGCTATAGGTCTGAAGTAAATTCAAGTTCAGGTCCACCAGAAGAAAACCTCCTTTAGAAATGTATTTCCTGGCCCTGGCTGGCGTAGCTCAGTGGATTGAGCGCGGGCTGC